>WEIU01018179.1:42863-53509 GCA_013389925.1 Aegithalos caudatus
AAAAAAAAAAAAAAAAAAAAAGTCTTAGATGCTAAAGCAGAGTTTTCAATGTGTAGTGCTAAGATTAACCTATGATATCAAGTAATGCAGGTTACATATATTTAATGTACCTTGGTGGCTATGAGAAATAAGAGATTTGGGCTTGACTGGGTGATGTTTAACACAGAAGGTCGCTATTAACTCCACTCCATCATTTAGTTTCACACCCCAAACATTTAATAGTTTAAAAATTTGTGTATTGAGGCATTATGGACACGACGGACGTGTGACTCTTGAAGTGACCCAATCGTTTAACATGACAAGAAGCCAGTTTGGTTTAGACGTCAAAAATTATTGTCTATATGACTACATATGATATAAAAATAAAGGTATTTTTCAAAGCTTCTGACCTCTTGCTGCAGTTAATTTTTCTCTGTAGTTCTTAATGCATCCTTGGTAAAATACAAAAGCAATACCTTTTCAGCAATGAATTTTATTTCTACTGGGTTTATTGAGTATTAAGTTGTTTTGGAAAATTTGGATTAAAGTCACCTCATTAAAATGACGATTGATCATTTGTTATGATAATGGTACCATATGATATTGGTGACTTTTACCAAATTGCTGTTTTCCAGATATTTCCCCTAATTAGGGGGTACTACAACAGAATTTTTTGAGCTTTGCTTGTTATTTCAAATCTTTCAAACTACATTGCCTTGTTATGTAGTGCTCATGTTAGCCAAAAAGCCAAATGGTGTTGAAAATCTTTGTATTCGCCCACATCCCCAAATTGCAATTTGGAAAAAAAGTTTCTGTACATCTAAATTTAACCAATAATTTATTTTTCATATGGTGAAAAGTATGACTTAAAATGCACATGCAGATACATATCTGCACACAGGGCTTGCATGGAGATCACTTTATATTTCTTATTATATAGTGATAGTTCTTGCACACACAACTGCTCATGAATTTTAAAGTTTTATTTTTTAATATCTGCCAATTGCACTGGGGAGGTAGGAAGAAAAAAAAAACGGAGCTGAGTTGATTAAATTATTTATCCCTACTGCTGAAGTGAGTTTGAAGGCTCATTGAATGTATCTGATTTCTTGGCTCCTCTTTCTCCCCTTCCCCCCCTCAATTCTTCCTGGTTATTTCATCCATATCATCCTGCCAGCAACAATAAATTCCTTTTTTTTTTTTTTTTTTTTTTTTTTTTTTTTTTTTTATTCGAGTAAGAAAACTAAAGACAGATATTTGTGCTGGGTTTGCTGTGTGTGTCACATTTTATAAAATAGGCAGCATCCTTTTTTTGTGATAGAAGTTGATGGTACCTTCAGTTTTCTGTATTCTTATTTTGTAGTTTACTTTTTGCCTTCACTTTCAAATTTAGGAACAAATGAAAAGTTTAAATGTAAGTTGCTATAATGCTTGCAAAATTTTAATTTTAAGAAATTTATACACGTCATTGCTCAGATTTGTGGGTATCAAGTTCTGCATATATTGGTACACAAGCTTTATTCCTCTGTTGTGAACAGTTTTCTGCACAATTTAAAAATTTTTTTTGAGAAATTATGACAACGTTCCTTTTGCAGTATACAATTGCCATTCATTAGTGTTAAACTTAACGTGTATGCATTTGCTTCCTATTAAAAATTAAAGAAAAACATGAAGAGAGTTTGCGTTACTGTTCGTCTTGGTCATCCTAGGTTTTATGGATGAACTGTTAATGCTTTAAATTCCTCTAATCTGCAATCTGTTAGGGCAAAAACAGTAATTGATTTGTTTTCTCTGAAATGTTATGTCTCAAAAGTAAACATGGAGCTTGCACAACTGTGATTTTGGCTAGAACTGCAGAAACATATAAGCAGGGGAAAAAATGCATTGAATTATTCATTTGGTCCACTTACCCATCAGCTTCTTCAAATCCAGACATTCCTTACAGTACAGCACTTTATTTAAGTAGTCCAACATTGGGATTTTTGTTTGTTTGTTTGTTTTTGTTTGTTTTTCTTTTTAAGATCTCTAGCTTGAAGAATGTTCTTTTTTTTTTTTTTTTTTTTTTTTTTTTTTTTTTTTTTCTGAACTGCTAGAGGAGTGTGGAATCAGTAGGGATTAGCGCCCTTTAATTTACTACATCTGTACTGGGTCATCCAACACTGCAGAACTCTCATTACTCTGTATTGCTGGTTATGATTAAGTGACTGAAAATATTGAACGTTGCCCTTGAAAATAAAGCTGTATGTGTTGGACGAGAAGCTTCTGAAGACTTCATGTCTAAACTAATCTTTCCCCTCGGTAACTTTAGCCCTGGAATACAAGAGAGGACTAGAGTGTTAGAAAATGTAAGTTGAAATTGATGTATGGGAGCATTTGAAATGTGTAATGTAAATTATGGCATCACACGATATGCTATGTCTTACGACTAACTCAGCATCTTATTACCCCAGTCAAAATGGGAGGGTGGTATGTCTTGAACATACTTATTTTTGTGTGTGGTGCTTTTCTGTAAGCTGGTTTCATACTGACTAGCTAACTAAACTACATCATCTCATCAGTAGCTGCTGAAGATACTGAAATTAGCAGAAGACATTGCTTAAGACCTTTGAACACTGGCCAATAGGAAGTTATAAGTATGCACCTTTTTTTTTTTTTTTTTTTTTCTGTATACATTTGGTCATATTATGTGTTTATTGCTAATTTTTATGCTGCCAATAATTTGGGCATCTTATGTCCCTCCAACTCAAAATGAAACTTTGTCCTCTCTCTTTACAATTACATGAGTATGGTAAATTACCGGTGTAACTCATTTCATCTTGGTTTAGCTATGAAAGGACATACCTAACATATTTCAATGCAGACTTCTAGTTTTAATGCAGTGTATAGCTCTCCAATATTTTCTTTCCAAATAATGGTGAAGGGAGGAGTTGAGTGAGTTGGTCCTAAGTGATTAATACGTTTCGTTGAACCTTGTGAAGGCCCTGATCCTGAAAATAACTGCCCGTGCACTTCACTGTGAGCCTAAAAGCACCCGTGACATCATGGGCAGGATCAGGGCCAAAACACTTGGAGGTTAACATTTGAAGAAGATGAGATAAAGTGAGCCTCTAAAATATCTAATGTATCAAATGCATGCGTTGGTGAGGAAATATATTTTTGGCTCAAGTATCTACACTTCTGTCAAACAGCACTTCCCTATTAATTTCATTGTGCTTTAGCCACAGTGTTAAAATAGCTTCTTCAGAAAGGACATTGCTGTTTTGTCCATATTTTAACAACATGCTCCCACAAAAACTGCCGCCCCCAATACACTTTAAAACCCTTCCGAGGAAGATGAGGTTATTCAGAGAAACAAATGAAAGATTATGCTTTCAGAATCTCCATTAAAACTTTATTTTTTTCATCTAATTTCACATATTCGGGACTATTTCTAAACTTCCTAAAGCTATAGCATCTTTTAGCAGTCCTAAATATAAGCAACCTACTCACTAAGAATACTTATTGTTCCTAAAAATACCCTAACAGTAACTGTAATAGGAACATGTCAAGCAACTTATTATTTAAGGAAGAAGAGGTGAGATCTTCCCAGGAAAAACATGATACTTAGATCTTTTGGCCTATAAAATATTTTCCCACCACCATTCTAAATTTTTATTTTTTACTGGTGGAACGTTGTCATTGTAGAACACAGTATTTTATCTAGGGGAAATTTGACCCTCTTATTAAGAGCAGAAAATCACTCCAGTTGCCCTCTTAGTTGAATTCGAAAATTTAACCCACATCACCTACTTTTTCCTGCAAGTTTTTAGGCCAGCTCTAGGACAGAATATAAAGAAGTAGACCCTTTGTGGCATAGTGCTGGTATCCCTCAAATGAGAAAGGCTATAGAAATAGCATGTAGTCTTTTAATTTCATAATTATCCAATCAAATTGTTGAAGGAGAAATATTATCATGTGGAAATATCTGTTTATATGAAATGAATACTTCTATAATTTTTTCTTGAGAGTTGAAATAGATTTTGCCTTTTAGACAGTTATCATTTATAATATATTACTGCCGCTGAAAAGAAGATAAAAATTTATAATGTAACTGTTGGGGTAGTGACAATGTTGTCTCTTAAATCTCCTTAGTTTTAGATGAGGCAAAGGAGATATCTTTATGACTTTACATTTATTAATCCTATTTATTTACTGTTTTAGTTGATACAAAATAATTATGTTGTAAAATTAAAGGAAACTTTCAGGGGTTTTATTTTTTTTAAGGTCAGTACTGATTTTAATGGGGTTATACAGTTATACGGGCGTACTAAGAGAGAAGTTACTGTGATCAACATGGTTCTGTCTTATTTTCAGTAAATATTTTACCATGTCTATTTCTTGTTTTCTTCCACAAATTATTTCCAGGAATAAACTGGCTTCAAATTTTACTTCATTTTTTTTTTAAACCTTATCAAAAGGAACAACTAATAAGTGCAGAATTCTTACTAGCCCTCTGAAGCACAGATGAGTATGTGGCATATGCCAGGCTGTGCCATAATGCTTGCCATTTTCACCTATATTTTAAGACATTGCTTCTTTAAATGACAGCAAGTATGTTGAACAACAGTTTTCTCATTATATTCTGTGAGTACATTCATTATGTATTATTAGTCCTTAATTGTAAAAATGAAATAATATAACTATTTATCTTGGCAAGCCCATTATTTATAATCTCTACATTAGAAAATTGCATGGATCTACGTGGATGTTTTCTTCTGTATGTATATTCAAATTTTTGACATAGGGGATGAGAAGAAGCTTTTTAGGCTAAATCTATGGGTGACCTAATCCACCTTTTGTAGGCAACCTGGATCTCAACATGGTAAAAAAGTCCTCTCTATCCCCACCCCCCAAAATTCACTTCTTCATTTGTTTTGTTCACCACGCTGCATTAACACAGTTTTCCCTTGTGTGCATCTGCCAGTGTACAATTTAGCCACGGGCATCTGTAGACCTTGTGGTGATCAGTATTGCAGGCAAAAGCCATATGTGTTTAAATAAAAAAAAAATCTCTTTATTTCATTTGCTGTTTTAACTGGATGGATAACTTCTGTGCCTCAAGACAGAGGAAGAGAAAATACAGAAATAATTAATTGCCTCTATTCTTGAGGCAGTTTCATTTTCCCTCTCCAATATGGAATGCTTGTCAGCTTCCCTGATAAATGACTGCATGTATTTGCATAGATTTTACATTAACACAAAAATTAGTTTTATTTGTGAAAAACTATTTTACATAATAATGTAAAATCTAGCATTACGGATTATGTTTCCAAACTTGAGAGACCGTGGAGAAATGAGGGGTTTTTCGTGTTTGCTTTTTAAAATTTTATTTGGTTTGTGCATATTGGTTGTTTTGCTTGGGTTTTTTGTTTTGTTTTGTTTGTTTGTTTCATGTCAAGGTATATTAATTTTTAGTTTTGTATTTTGTTTTTGTAAAAACAACCAAGTCAAGATCTCTTAATGTTTATAAACCATTTATTCAGTCTTTCATAGATTGAATTATTGATGGTGGTATGAAAACAACTTTTTTCATAGACTTCTAACCCATTCCATTTATTAAATACACACTTAAATATGAATACATTCACAAAATTTTGTGGAACTGTTTTTAAAAACAAATATTGCATCAAATTTAGCTGTTAAATGCACTATGAGAATATATTTTAAATTTCTAAAGCTGCTATTAAAATAGTGCTCCATTCTTTCAGAGAATTAATGTACTGCATTAGCTTGTATGCCAATGTAGGACCATTTTTTTTCTCGATATCTAATAACCTGTCTGTTTTAAACAATTAGGCACTCCTAGCTTGGAGTGACAGTATTATACCTCTAGTTAAAAACCTGTGTATTATTCACTATTTGTCATGTCCATAAATAAAATCTACAAATCAATCAGTCTGAAGTATCTCTGAAGGAAAATATACTGCCCTAATTTTAAGCCAATTGTAGTTATTTTCAAGTGACATGAATTGGATATTTGCTCATAGAATAAACCTGGTGTCTTTTTGTCTAAAGGCAACTGCTAATTGTATATCAGCCAGTTCTCCATGCTGAAAAAAATACAGATGCATTCACTGCTGTTACTTTATTCTCTATAAGAGGAAGAAAATATTGCTCCTTATGAAACGTGCTATACTTGATGGCAACTTAAGGCAAAAGAGTGCCTTTGCCACTTCTTAAATCTGGGACACCCTAGGTGCCAGCTGTCACTGCTCAGCTAATGATGACAAATGCCCCTCTCTATGCAGATTGCAGAGCTTGCAGGCTGCTATGAAAGGCAGTCAGATTACCTTTCTTCAGATAGTAACTTAACCTTTTAAACTCAAGTGTCAGAATGAAATTATTAGCTGGGATAGTTTCAATATCTGTTTCTTTAAAAAGGGGGGGAAAATGAAAAGAGAAAGTAGCAGTGACTTCAAATAATACCGTAGCACTCTTATTCACAAATCGTTTTTGCTTCTCTGATCTTTTAAAAATAGGAAATTGCTGCCACTGTGCCTGTGAGCACTCTGTGGAGTTTGCTGGCCTTGAATGCATGAATGCTGAAGCTGACCTCTCGGTTGCACTACACGGAAATGGGGCCAAATGGGACAAATTCTGTCCTTGCTTACATCCACACAGTGTTACTGATGCACAGATCTGACAGATTACAGGTTAATGGATGCTATTTGTAATAGACCTTAATTGATCTTAGGTATTGTGGATATACTCAGCTCTCTCTGTGGCAGTTCATGTTACCACTCTAAGTCTATGAACTTCAGCTAGATTCCACTCCGTCAAAATAACCGGTTTTGTGGGTAAGAGTGGTTTCAAAGAACTCAGTGTCACGTGGTTAATACTGCTAATTTAAATATATTTTACAGTCAGAGGTTTGGAGTTGCTTCCTAGGTTGTCTTGAAAGTAGCTAGCAGATGTGGTGATGTTACATAGCTCTTCAACAGCAGGTCAGAAACATAACACAGTACAAGCCTGAATATGCCACCTAAAGGTGTAAGGTACTTTTTGAGTGTGTGCACATGCATCTGTCTGTATTTTTCTCTGAGTCTATTTCCATGTGTTTATATGCCTTTATACAGTAGTAAATAGGCATAGGTGCAGTTGTGTCAGTATATGTACATATGCACTATGCTATGTGTTGTATGTGTAGCATGCAAATAATATAGATTTCCATGTTTATATTAAAATGCTGATGTAAATGAGCATGTTTAACTAGAACATTATATTTGTCATTAAATCAGTATGTGCAGTGAACTGCATATGAATAACAGTTTCCCTTTGAGCTAGAGCTTATTTTTATTACAGTAAACAAGTACTTACACCACTATTTTTCAGCAACACATTGCCACAGCAGTGGGCAATAATAGAAAACTAAAGAAAAGATGGGGACAGACTTTTAATGATATGACCAGGAACATTATGCTATATGGATAGAAAGAAGTAAATAGTGAGGATAGGAGGAATGTCTCAGACAAAAACAGTTATTATCTTTTGCAAAAAGTATGGGGGGAGGAAGAAAAAAAATGTACAAGTTTACAGAGAAAGTTGAGATCAATGTTGCAATAATTGCAGTGTGATTGATTCTGTAGTGGCCATTAAAGAAAAGGTAATCTGATTCATGAACATAATATTAATTAATGTTATTTTCTCCAGAAAATAATAAATCTGATTGCTGGTATAGGTGCTCTCAATGAGCTTCAGTCAGAACTTACCTTTTTTGGTAATATGATGCGTGAAAGGGTGGTTAATATTATATTAGAAATGTTCTTTGTTGAAGTCTGGGGATGCGTGTTTGTTTTTTGCCTAAGAATGTTAAATTTAACATCCTGTCTTGTTTTGTTGCACTGTGTTTCTTTTCTGTAAGTCATTATGGTCAAAGTATTTAAAACTATACATTTTATTATTTTTAGCAAGTGTAGCACAGTCTGGGAAATGAAAAAAGACAAAGATCTAGTGTTTCATACTCAGCTTTCTCAGCTTGTTGGTTGAATAGGCATCAAATGAAGTCCAATGCCTATACAAAAGAAATGTTCCTTGTTTGGATTTGCCCCATCTGTGTCATCTGGTGGCTTATGCAATAGGAGGTGTTATCACATGAATCCAAATGCACAAGCCAGTTGTTTTATGGACTCTTTCTGTGCTTGGAGGAGTTTATAAGTTGCCCACTCTATTGTGTGTCACTCCCAGATGACACGTGTGCATTCTGCTGAGCATATTTTGGGGGTAATTATAACTAATGAAGCCTGGTACACAGCTTGTTCACAGAGTGATTTATTCTGCTCCTGTCTGATTCCTGAGAGTTCTGTAAAATGGTTATATTGTGCCCTCCACTTTGGACATGTATGGGAGCATGTGGTATTGAGTCCATCAGAGAAAATTTGCTATTCAATGTACCACAGACTAATTACAAAGATATTGCCTGGCTACATCTGTTTAAAAATATAGAGTCAGATTGAAATTATAAATGGGGTCTGTAACTTTAGGGATATTGACTTTTTTATGACTCTTGTTTAGTCATTTACTCTTTCTAGACTTGCAGTAACCCACTTAGATGTACTGCTGTTAAATGGCTCAAGGTTTCTCTGAACCCCATAAGCTAAGGTTAAGTTCCCTTCGTAGCAAAGCAGATTTTATTATGCAATCTCAGTTTTGGTAGGTGTTGATATTCAGAGGAAAGATGGATTTAAAAGTTGGAAGAAAATACTTTGTAGCTTTGCAGGTTTCATAAAGCAACAACAACAAAAATTCATTACTGAAGTCTGGGTGTCAAACTTTACTTAACCTTAGATCTATCATTCTCACCCTAATTTATCTTGACTTACCAGTCTCTCAGACAAGTAAATCCACTGATATTAGTGGGACTCATCTACTATACAAGAAGTATTCATAGTTGTTTTTTTGGGGTTTTTTTGCCAGGATGATTCTAAAAATCTTTTTCCAATGTTAACATACCTCTGAAATCACAGAGTAATGGTGTGCACAGAAGCTCCAAGGTTTGTCACTTCATCTACCAGATTCACAGCTATTCAAGGAGGCTGGATGTTTTTATATATGTCTTGGCATCAGTGTTCAGTAATAATAGTCTTCAATTATATCTGTCTTCAGTTATATCAGTTTCTTTCGCCTTCACCCCCAACTTTGTGACAAGATTTGAAAGAGTTTTGCATTTTTTTTCAGTAGTTCAACAAAATTTTCTTTCATTCAAAAAAAAGGGAGATGTCAAAAGTTATAATACTGCTCGTAGGGATACGAGAAAGGATAAATACTTATTTTGGTATACATTTAATTAAAAGAATTTTGTAAGGTGGGAAAACAACTGATTAAAAAAACACAGTTCACGTCCTTCTTACTTGCTGCATGAGTAGAAAAAATAGCATTACTGAGAATTAATTATTGTTTGAATCTGTTTTTGTGAAAACAACCTGGGATGTCCTAAGACAACATTAGCAGCACTGAGGGTGAGAAGTCCTTTTCTAGGTCTGAGGAGTGAATAGTGTAAAATAACATTCCTTAGCTATCATGTTAGGCAAGAGGATGTGGTCACTGGCAGACCTGTGCCCTAACCTGTCCCAATTGATAGTATTGGTAGTAGCATTGGGGTATAGCAGCATTTTCAAATCAGTAGGATCTTGAATCACTGGGAAAGGAAACAAAATGGAATTTCCACCTAATTTTAATTTTGATAACCATGAAGATAAAAGTGTTAGAAGATGGTTTCCTTTTTTTTTTAATTTTTTTTTTTTAAATTTGTATGGGTTGCAGTGTGATGTACCTAAGATAATAAACATCAGAAGGTAAAAGTGCTGTGTATATGATGACTGTGACTCTACCTGTATATAATATGTGTTTTGAAACATGCAATTTGGAAACTGGTTGGTTTTCTGAGAACAATAAAGTAGTAGTTATTCTCCACTTGTTTTAAATAAGCAGAATTTGGTTTTGGTCTTTATGCTTTGTTCTGAACTTCCTCCGTATACAAAACTTCTGAGGACAATTTTTATATGATGATTTGTAGTGATATAAAATATGACCTAGGTTTGACTTCTCTGATGATACAATCGTGATAGGTTTTGACTTTTAGGATGAAGCCCATAATATCAGATATTACAAGAGGCCTGCTAAATTGTCATCACATACTTATAATTGAAATCCTTAGATAGGATACATGTCACAGATGAAAACAAGGAATTTGCATGTTTTGTAAGGCTTTTTAAGGTTTTTTCTGTATTCTTTGTTAAAGGGCTGTGGCAAAATACAATGACTGGTATATTAGAACATGAGTGCCTAAAATGAGCAGTTGTTTTCCTTGGAGAAAGATTGTCAAAAATTTAGAGTCTAGTTAACTGGAATTATGGGCTTTTTCTAGTCAAATATTACAGTTTTCAGGTGTGGTGTTGCCTGCTAAGTAATCTACTCATGTTTAGTAAGAGTACACCTCTTCTATATAATTTTAAACATGTAATAAAATATTTAAGACTAATGCTCCAAATCAAGCACTAGCTAAAACGATGACACTAATTACATCAGATGTAGCTGGGTCAGCGAAGCTTACATGTCAGTCTTTTGCACTGACCAAACTTTCAGTGCAGGAACTCATGTCTTAGTTGGCCGCTGGAAGAGTTTGTTTCAGA
>WEIU01018179.1:53514-64679 GCA_013389925.1 Aegithalos caudatus
AGAGTTTGTTTCAGAGCAGAGTGTGGCCTCCCAAAAACTGGGAATTGCTGTAGCTTCATTCACTGTACTATTTTGCTTTTGTCCGTAAGCAGCATTAATTTTATTTCCATTTTTCTGATACTTTACATGAATTTTGTGACAGAAATTACTATTTAAGTCATCTTGATTCTAGAAACTTCTTTATGCTCTGCCATGCTATGGCTAGTGAATATGATATCCTTATCAGTTATGGGTAGGTGAAAATAGTTTTTCATATGAGTATTTAGGAAATAGTAGTAAAGTAGTGCTCATTTGTACCTGCAGTAATAACTGACAGAAATTGGAAACAAGAAGCTGAGGTGCTTTTTTTAGCTTTAAATTCTTACCTTGTTAATCTCACTAGTGTTAGCAGCAGACTTTTGGGTTTTTTTCCTGGTAAGACATTACCTTCCACTTTCCCTGGTACTCTTGCAGATCTGTGGGGTCTGGCTGCCTGGTTGGACTGTCTGTTTTCTAGAAATTCTGAAAAATTGCTGAGAAAATAATGTTTGCCATATTCCATATGTGCTGATCAGTAACACGATGGACATGTTGGACTGCGTGTAAAGCAAATGCTGGCTTGTTTGAGTTTACTAAATGCATAAGGAATTTAAACTCCAACCTCACACTGACCCTGTGGTACTGTATGTGTTGTGCAGTCAAAATTACAGTGATTCCATTAAACCCTCAGTTTTTATACCAGTTTGGTGACGTTTATACAACTCTGTGGAATAGAAGAAATAAATCACAAACAAGAAGATGAGCAAAAAAAATAGTTGTGCTTTAGTTAGAAAAAAAAGTGACTGAATGAGCTGAAGATCAGAACAAAGAGATCAAAGAGAATGAATTTGAAATGGAGGACATGAAAACTTTTTAGGCAAAATTAATTTTAAAATGTCTAGTAAAATTTGTTTAATTGAAGGGACTGGACTAAAAAAAGTATAAAACTCCAAAGGGTTGAATCAGGACAGAAGACAAATTAGGAAGAAGTAGTTCTTTGCTTAAAGAAGTTAGAAATAGAGTAGAAACTGTAGGGCTTTCTTCACATAAACATAAATACCATGCTAAGCAGAAATCCTGACTTTAAAGGGTATCTACCAGTACACCTAATCACACTTGGCCCATGTGATAACTCTGATGTGAATATGCTGTAATATGTCAACATTCTCCAGAATTACTCTTGATTGTGCTTGAACTGAACCAGCCTCAGTGCAGTTGCTGCTTTTGTGAGCAGAAGTCCTTGCTTTCTGAAAGCAAATAAGGTAGTTTTCCAAGAACTGCTCTCCAGAGCCCCAGACAGTGACAGCAGTCTCTTATATCAACCTTCACTGACCTAAAGGTTAACCTGTCCAAAGGCTTGTGAAGTCTATACAGAAAAAGAAAGCTTTTTTTTTTTTTTTTTTTTTTTTTTTTTTTTTTTTTTTTTTTTTTTTTTTTTTTTTTTTTTTTGTGTGTGTGTGTTGGGGGGGGGTGGGAAATATATCTGAGAAGAGGGGGACAACAGAGAATCCATAAGTTTTGAGGGAACACAAGTAATACAGTTCATGGCAAACCTTTAAAAGTGTAGATAATTATATTGACACCTTGGCTGGTATTTCTTTGCCTTCTAAATCAAGTCCTGATGAGAAGGACTGAACAAGACCTTTGTATATGCACAAACTGCTGAACTTGCTTCTTTTGCCTGGTGCTGTATGTTCTTAAATAAATGTTACTAAAGCTGAAACTTGTGAGGGCTGACATTCAGTGGCCTATGTTGTTACTGGTCTTGTTTAATATTTATAGAGTGACACACATTTCTGTATTGCCTTAGAGAAATAAAAATTATGTAATTCTGGCCTAATTTTGGCAAATGCAAGAAATTGTGAAAGTAAATAGAGAGGAGACCTAGTGGAAAAGGTAAAAAGATCCTAATAAATAGAGATGGCTACTTCATCATGTAGGAGTCTGGTATATCTGATTTTTTTAAAAGCCAGTATAAAATGGCATTTCTAAAAAGACAGTGATGTAGAGAATAAGTTCTGTTTAGGGGTTTGGACTGGGAGAAGCACCAGTTGAAAGACAAAGGTATAAGGTGTGAGAATTAGATTTACATATGATATTTTTTTCTGAGGCTGCTGAGAATTCAATCAGAGGTGTTTAAACAGATGCAGTGGCTAGTGCAGGAGGGAATATTTCCCTTTCCCTGTTCCCAGGTGGATGAGTTGAGGACCAAAGGGTAGGCAAGCTGCAAAGTAACTGAATCAAACACAAATGGTGTCAAGGTTTCCCAGGAATCCATGGCATGGACACGATACACTCAGCTGCAAAATTTACATGTATATAAGAACATAGGCTAAATCTCTAGCCCAAGAAACCCCCCAAAAAATCTTGGCAATCAAGGGCAGGAAGATGACGGCATTGGTGTAACATGATAATACGTTATTTTTTTAGACATGGCTGCAGTAATGTTGCAATATTAAGCCTGTAATGGTACTTTCTCACTCCTTTTGATGCACACAGTGCTACTGTGGGTCTTCAGCCTTGAGAACTGAAGCACTGATATATCTGAGTCTTCCTTTTGTCCTTTTTTAGACTCATTTGTAAAAATTGCCACTTCAGCCAAATATTACCCTTCTAGTGTGGTGTTTCATTGATACTTGGTGGTATAGTAGACTGCTCATATTTTTTCAAGTGTTCAGTGAAAGATTGATACATCTTTTTAGTCCTACTGACTGCAAAACTGTTCAGAGCTCTTCATAAATGCTAGCCTGATAGTCTACCTAGAATACCTCAACGCAGAAGCACAGAATCAATTATTTATACTTCTTGTTTAAAGAAAGTGTTCTTAGGTGATTTTTCTTAGTGAATTTCCTCTCTTCAACAGCAGGAAGCATAAGCTTTGAGTAGAAGGTCTAAATATCTAATTACAATAATCAGACATAAATCCCCACAACGACTGAAGAATAAAATTTCTGTATGAAATACAACTGGAATTTAAAAGGGATGAAATTGTGGCATAAAATCTGACAGATTTTATGATTTTTTTGTGACCTTAATAATAAAAGCTGACTAGTTTTATAGTTTTTGTGTGACCTTAAGTAAGATAATACTTTGCATTCAGGTAGTGGTCAGTTCTGCACAAGTACAATTTGTTGTTTTGGGTGTTCTGCTTAGCTGGCTCATAATAAAAGTATGCAAACTGGTGGGGCTTTTTTCCTTTGTTTGGTTGTTTGTTTTGTTTTTGTTTTACTATATGAATGAAGCAAATAAGATGCAGTGGCTGTAATTCCATTTATTAAACATGTTCCTTTATTAATGGTAATCATTAGGTAGTCATTAATCTGGCTAAAAGGATACACACACAAAAATGGTGCTCTGCACAGTACATCTCCCAGAAGCTCATAGGATCTATTTACCTGGTTGAAATTCAAATTGTTTTATTATGGTGTCAATTCTTTGGTTTTGGCAGCACTTCTAAAGTGTCTATACACAAAAGGACTACCACAGTGAATGAATGCTAGTGTTGACACCACCTAACAAGCAGGGATTATGTGTTTACAGAAGAAGTAATATGATAGGTCAAGTATAAGAGGCACTTCTCAAGAGCACTTCACCACATAATGAGTGACTGACTAGAAAGTGCGGAGCTGCCACTCTTTGGCTTCGTTTCGGTGTTGATGCCTGCCTCTCTCCTCCAAAGCCCTCTTGATCATGTTCAGCTGCTCTGTTCTCATGTGGTGAATAATAGTAGAGTAAAGCAGCTTTTCTGTCTCATTTTTCTTGCTAATTTACACATTCAAGCCATTTTTTGTTTGCTATCCTTATTTGCTATTCCCTTTTGTCAAGGCACTGTTCCCTTTTTTGCCTCAGGCCTAGGAACTAATTTGAGCTTCTATAATTACTTCATGTTTTACACCTGTCTGCATATCATGCACCCCTTGTCTCGGTGCTTAAGCTGTATATTTCCTTGGAAGGAGGAAAAAAAAAAAAAGAAAGAAAGGCTAGTTTTCACACACAAGGAATCCCCAAGTTTCTCCTCTCAGTCTTCCTACAGGAGAAACACAATTAAACTGTTGAGATGTTCTCAGCAATGCAGCTGACCTTTTGGGTTCATGAAGGACAAATGAATGCTGTCTGTTCAGACAGTTTGTGTTAAGACATTGTTGAGCAAAGAGCCCTGAGCTTTGTTCCTCTTGAATGAAGCAATGGTTGTAGTCATTTTAAAATCATTAAGAGCCTGAATGCACGGTATCATTCTACAGTGTTTGCACTACAGCTGCTCTTCTGCTTTAATAGCAGCTTATTAAATTTGGGTCAAGCACACTCTGAAGAGTATCACAATGAAGAAACTGTTCAAAAAGTTACCTGTTTTTAAAAAAAGGCAATTGATTAGATTTTTAACTTAAGTGACAGCTGCAATTCATTGCCTGTTCTTTGTGGTGTCCTGCAGCCAGAGTGGAAGCCTTTTGTAATTTGGTCTTCATTTTGTAAAAGCTTTCTTGAATAATCCAGGGTTGCTTTCCACTCTGAGACCGCCTCAATCCAATTAGGAGTTTAACAAGGGTCAAATTAAGGAGACTTTACACTTCATGTTTGCATCATTAGCCATAAGACTGTTTTGTGTGTGCACGACTGTGTGTCGAGGGAGGAGGGGAGGCTGCAAGATGGGGCAGACACAAAGCTGTCATCCACCATGTGGTGCATCCCAGCGCTGAATGAAGGCACAGCAGGCTAGGAACAACATTTCCAGTTGTCTTTTGGGGCTGTCGTCATGTGGATTTCAGCTGGTACATAGCTGTTTGGGGTTACAGGTGCTAGCTAGAACCGAGGAAGAAGAGCGCATTCTGCGTCTAGTCTTTTCTCTCCTGGTAGTCTATTGTTATCGGACAAATGACTGGGAAGAGATGAAGTTAGAAATCTCTTGAGCATTCATTATTTTTGATGAGATGACAACTACCCCAGTTCCTTGTTCTCACTACTCATGCTGTTTCCTGGTATTTTTTTAAAAAACTTTTTTCTTTTTTTTTTTTTTTTTTTTTTTTTGGTCTTAAGTGTATGATACAGTGTGAACTTTTTTTTTTTATATTAGTAGTTAGCAGGCTTTCGATAATCAGATGTATGTATACAGGACTACAAACATTCTATCGCATTTTCTACAATAACAAGTAATCTAAAAATGGTGCCATTTTACTTACACAATTTAAAACTGTGGTTACATTTTCCTAATGAATTATTTATAAAAATTGTCAAAAATTAAAGAGAAAGGCATAAGACACTCTTTTCTATACAAGATTGTTCTTAATGACAAGAAAAATTCTTCTGCTAATCAGTGTTTAGATGTGCGGGATATTGCTGGGGAACTGTTGCAATGTCTCTTTAGCAAATGCTTTGTGCTGCTACATACAAAGTAACGATTTATCTAAAAATAACACTTTCATTGTTCCTCCCCCCCCTAAACCCATTAATAGGTACTTTAGTATCATGCGAGTTTTCATAGTTTAATCCCTTTTCAAAAGCTTTTCAGAATAAAAGCTCTAAATGGTCCTCAGTATTAATTTGATGTGACTTCTGTACAATATGGTTTGAAACTCTCAGAAGCACATTTTTACAGCTTACCCCTTTTCACTAGATCAGTGTGTGGAAAATACCAGCTAAATGTTTCATGGAGTCTGTGCTGTAAGCCTTTTTTGTTGTCTTGCAGATGCTGTAGCCTTCTAGTGATTTTTATTTAGCATCGTTATTAGATAATACTTAAGCCAGATCAAAAACTCTACATAGATTATTGCTCATTGAATTTAAATTTTAGGAAATGCCCCTTAAAAGATAATTTTTTAAAAAAAAATTTGATCTGTCTCTTGACTCTCATTTGTTGAGAATTTACCTTCAACGGTAATCTGTGCATAATAAATGCTGATTGCATTTAATGTAGTCTGCTTTTGTAGTCAATAAGATCTTTGCTTACATTTAGACAGGGATAGCTGGCTGTGGAGTTTTGGACACTCATAAATAATTACATTTTTAAAATGCTCATCTCCCAGTGAAATATTAATACGGTGTGTCTGATGAAAGTAACAAGAAATAATTTAAAGCTTGTTCTGTCAACCCCTATCAAAATGGGAGAGTATTTTCAGTTTGGATTGCAGTGGGCACAGTGACTGATGAAATAAAATTCTTGAATGTGCAATTTTTTTTTCATAATATATGCCTCCTTGGTGATTTTGTTTCCTCAAAACTCCTGCCTAATTTTGGAATAAGGGGGTTCAAATAGTAATCAATATGGTGTGGGCATGTATTTTGTTTAGCTTTGTTGTTTTGTTGGTTTTTTTTTTTTTTTTTTTTTTTTTTTTTTTCATCTTAAGTTCCCTGACGCTGGTAAATAATAGCAGGTTAGGAGCTGACATAANTTGTCACCCCATCTTTTAAGGCTTTTGCATAAATTGGTATCATGAGTTAAGTCAAAGTGAATTGTATGATAAAAGCTTTTTTGAAGATACTTGGGGCTGTTCTGAGCTCTAGATAACCAAGAGGATCAGGATAATATGAGATTCCAAATGCCACATACTTTGGTTATTACTTTTTTTTTTTAGTTTAAGGGGAACTTGAATATAGAAACATATATTCCAAGTACCGTATGGCATGCCTAGGTAAAATAGGTTGTCAAAAGATAGTTTAATATAAAAGAAAGCTTCTGCCGCTGATTTATAATATGTTGTCTTCCTGACTGACCATTATGTGTATCTGTTCAGCACATACCCTTTTACTGTTTTCTAAGTCTGATTATCTTCAGTTATCTTAATTTTATAATTTCAGCATCCTACCTGAAAAGATTCTCTTTACAAAATTTTAACAAACTCAAATGAAGAATTGTAGTGGTTATGAAATAATTGCATTAATATGAAACCTATTTTATTGTCTGATATTTTGTGCTTGACATGCTGAAATGTGCTCTATTCATTCTTCAAAATGAAACTAGTGAAGACCTTCATCTCTGCTAAGTAAAAGTCCTATTTGGCTTCATGGTAGGTCCTTTTATTATAGTTTTTCTTATATGTTTTGGAGCAGGGAAAACGATAAGATTTCAAAGCTGCAATGACAGAATTCACAGGTTGAAGGAAAAGTGGGTTTATGATTGGTGAGCATTACAGTCATTGCTTCCTATTTATCTTCCAGAGAACACAATGGTTAAAAAAAAAAAAAAAAAAAATCATTACTTCAGTAGGATGTTTTACAAATGTACATATGGACATTTGTATGTAAAGAAGGTTCAACCTCTGAGCTCTTGGGAAGTTAGCAGAGAAAGCCTTAATATCGCAAACCTTTGACCCTTTCCACCAGGATTTATATAGCTGTAAGAGAAAAGACAGCAGCATGATTTATGCATCCATGTAAGTTTCTAGATCACCCAGTCACCATTTTGTGCCAGTGTCACAGAGATCTGAAGATGTGAATGGTAATCAGGCTGTTCAAGCAAAACCTAAAAATATCTGTCAGGTTGGAATTTCAGATAAACAGGTTTAAAACTTACATAAAGTCTAGAATTAAATATTTCTTCCTTTACAGTAAGTCTGTATTCCATAAATTCAAAAAAGTGATGAAGCTTTAAGGGCTTCTAATCTAAACTTTGAGATTTTCTGTATTGGTGCATACATTTTAACTGCTATTTAGTGTTATACAAATGTTTTCCTCATTTTAAAATTTTTATTTTTGACTGTTTCTGTGTTGGTGCAAAACACGTCTGTCATATATATATATCTATATTGAAATATGAATTCATTTTTCTTGTAACAAGCTCACCAAATACCTTTTTTGTTTTGTTTTTCCTTCTTACTTCTAATGTACAAAACTGGTTACTAAACCTAGGTTTACTGTAAAAGTAACTTCATTATAAAAGTGATTAGATAGTTATCAAGAGCAGTGTCAGAAGCCAGCTTCTTTCCTTTTAGAAGGGCTATCTGCACTTTTTGTGTATAATGAATTTAGTTCTATTGAAAGATGCTGGATTGACAGCCCTGAAGACGAAGTCCTTTATTTATGCATGAGCAGCAACAGTTCTGCCTTTCCCACACTGCCCTCCTGATATGCTTCACCCATGACCTAAAGGATCCCCCTTAAGGGTGACAGCTTAGTAGCCTTCATACCCATTCACTCTCCAGTCCTCTGCTGAGAGTGCCAACAAGAATGCCAGGGTGTGGTGCCATTTTGCTCTGAGCATTTGATAATTGCCGTTCAGGTTGCAGAGGACATCTCATTTTCCATAGATTATTGAAGAGCTGTCCCAGGGTGATAACTCTCAGGTTCTTTGGGGTGATGGCAGAGTAGAGGTCTTTCTTTAGGTAATTAAAGGCAAGACCAGGATTTGGTTCAACTATTGTATGTAGTCCAGTAAATTAGAGTTAAGGTCTCTAGTCCATTACCAATTTCCTGATTGAGCAAGTCCTCTAGGATTTTTACAGCACCACTAATGTTTTTCAGACCCTCTTTTTACTCCCTGAAAAGAAAGAATGCTTTCTGCAAGCACACGTCACAAATAGCTCAATTTTCTTCTGGCTTACAAACGCAAAGCATAACTAATTTGATAGTGGACTGTACGAAGTTTAATTTGACTCAAAAACCTTGTGGTTTAAATGAGCATGTTTCTGATCTCATTTATGGTAAACTAATTTTAAATTCCATTTGAGTTACGCTAGATACACATGTGGGCCTAAGCAAAGGATTTGGTTCCCTGTGTATCTTATGTACTGAATGTAGGTCATTATTCCTTTCTGAGACATAGGACACAAATGTATATGTAGAATTATAATGATAAAATGGTCTAGCACTAGCAGAAACTCTTAACTTTATTCCCTGTAATAAATGTATTTCTCGTGTTTTGCATCAGCGATACATTTATGTACAAAATATGTGCATGTGAGCTGCAGTTCAATTGCCTTTTGCATGTATTTTGAGAAAAATGCACAAGGAGTTTGATTTTGTATTCCTAGTTAGTCCAGAAGTAACATACACGTCTTTAAATAAATTAAAAAAAAAAAAATAAATCCCAGCATTAGAAAAAGAAGGAAAAGAGTAACTGTTGACTTCTGTTAAATGTGCATATTTTCAGTATTCAGTAGAGTATAGAAATATTCCAAAGTCTAAATAAGAATACAAGACTCTGTGCACATGAAGAGCTCCACATGTGAATTTTTTTTCAAATCCTTAATGGATAATTTAAATGTTTGCATAAGATAATTCAGTTATATATATACATTAAAGTCATTAAATGAAAACCATGATTCTGTATTTCAGAGTATGAGAATCTACATTGTATACACACAGATACATGCAAAGCCCTCATCATATTGCTAAAGGTTATCCATGGCTCTTGGGGGGAAAGCTTCAATTTCAGCCTGATTAATTCATATTGCCAAAATTATTGTGTTTTTAACAACCTCTTTTAAAAAAAAAAGCCAAAGTTTAAAATAAAATTATTTTAAAATACATTAATTTGAGTTTGGAAAATATTTTCCATTCATTTAAAATAATTTAGAATAACAGTCAATCTATTTATGAAAAAGTTATTCAGCTAGAAAAAAAGTAGATGAAAAAACAAGTCTCAAAGTCATTATCTCAAGGGTTGTAAGCTCCTGAAAAGCACATTTCATTTGAGAGCATCACTTCATAAAGTTGATTATAATACTGAATTATTTGTTAAAAAGTATATAATGATAAAACAGTAATGAAATCATATGGCAGTATTATAGTGATCATAAGTTATTTTTCTCCCCCTGTGCTCATTGTTAAAAACTGGGGACATATCTGCAAAAAAAAAAAAAAAATTCTCCTCAGTTTCTGGACTCTACTTTGTAGGATGGCAATAAATGAGAAAAAAAGTAGATTTCAATTTTATATCAAAGAAACCCTTGAGGTGGAAAGTTAGGGAAAGCTGCATTGGTTTGCAGCACACAAAATGTCGCTTGAATTTTGCTGCTCAGTAGTTTGATATACTCATTTGCTGATGCGAAATGACGAGGGCTTAGAAAGCAGGGTTTTGTTTTTTAGCTGTCTGCAGACCTAGTGGGGCCTTACAGAACCCAGTCAGCAGGTCATTAACTCTGGAGAAAACAGCTTGCATTAATATGCTCTAATCCGGTATAATTAGTCAAATTACTGCACGCCGACCGGCTTGTCATGTGTTGTCAGATTTGGCATGCAGGCAGGATCGCCAGGGTCCCTCTGGAATGCCACCCTGGATCAGGGAGAAGGGCTCGTTTGTAGTAGTGGATTTCTTGATGAGGAAAGCAAATGAAATCAGCAGCTATAGCCTCACAGAAAAGAAAAGAAAGGGAAAAAAAACCCCAACAATAAAAAAAACCTGATCTGTTATCATTTTGTTGAGAAATAGGGAATTCATGTCATGTGAACCATTCACACTTGATACCCACTGTTAGAAATAGGAGCTGTTCAGTTGCCTCTGATAACTTCTATGAATCTAACAAAACTGGAGATCCGCTGTACTGTATAAGATTAGCATTCATAAAAAGATTTAAAATAAATAATTACAAGAGGATCAGCTACAAATTACCTACCACACTGTGACACAGATTATTGAACTACCAGCATGTGTGGGTGCTAGTGTGTGAATGTGTGTGCTCGTGCGTGTGCATGTGCCCCTTTTTCCAGTAGGGGAGGAGGCTATTAAACTATAAAAGGGCTATATTAGCATAAATTTACAAGAGCTCTTGTTCTGGCGGCATGATAAAAACCTGTGTTACCTTTGCATTAACACTGAATTGCTTGTTGTGCTTTTGGCAATGACAGATAAGTCAGTGTAATTCCCCATCGCAACGGAAATGATGCTCCAGATTCCAAACGCATCCTGAAGATGTCACTGACAATAATCTTCAAAGAACGGCCAGTGAAAGTGGGCTGTATGTTTGCAGGATGATATACTGCAAATGACAGGAAGAATTATGTGAGTGAAGACGAATCTGTAACATATTATTAAGCAATTTCACGAGAATAACAGGGATAAAAGGATAATGGATGAGGGTGTCATTATTACCTTCATGTAGAGGGAAAGCAAAAGCAAAGGTAGAGAGACAAGATTAATTGAGGAAGGGTGAAGCATTCATTGCTCATCAGCTCTTTTGTACTCTCTGCTCCTGAAATTCTAGACAAAAAAAAAAAAA
>WEIU01018179.1:64719-95308 GCA_013389925.1 Aegithalos caudatus
AAAGAAAAAAAAAAAATTGCTCAGGGCTGCATTTTAATGCAGCTGGCAAGCCGGAGCTGAAAACTGACAGGGCACTTTTTAGTCACCTCCCTGCTTCCATAAACACACAATGGCTATTACTCCTGGAGTCTTCCTATGATCAGAGCAGTAAACTGGTGGGATGTTCTTTTTTTTTTTTTTTATCACAGCCACTCTTTTTAATTGTGCTTCTGAGCTCAGCAGTTTTATCTATTGATGGGGTGGAACTGAACAGGTCGTTCCCTACACATTGTTTGCATTGCGCAGTTGCAAATGGAAGCAGACTGTACATTATGGATGTCAGCAGAGGGGCTTCTTCTGAGCACAAAGGCAAGCTGGGGTGTCCTGTGACATTAGTGACAACATAAAATTATGTCAAGGCATCGAGGTTTTACAGGTTTTAATATACAAGATGAAGAAACAGGAAGTCATTTGGCAATTGTGCAGTCCAACCCTGCAGTGTTAACTCAAATACAATTCCTGTTGAAGTCAAGATTTGCTTACTCAGAGAGTTATCACTGGGTCAATAATTTCAATTACCATCATTGTTTTCTATACATTCTCCATGTAGCACCTGATTTTAGCAACAGAATATAGCTGATTTTGTAGCAGCAGAATAGTTTTTAGAATAGCATATAGTTTTTAAAACATGCCATTTGCTTTTCAAAATCTTGATATAAAGTACAATTTTAAAAGTCATTAGAATATTATATAGATGCAAAATATTTTCACCTGTTAATGACATAATCTCTGCATACATTTTAATTTTAAAAGGGAATGCCAGAAACCTGAATAATTAAGAGCATATAGCTATTTATATTCAGATTATGGATTCTGGGAGTTTATGCATTAGATGATCAAAGTACTGAGCCTCCTTGATTTTCTTTTCTGTATTTATTTAATAATAGTGGTTTATTAAAATATACAGTTGTTTTATTTTACTTAACTGATTAAAATTCTTTCAAAGTTTTGACACCAAAAGAAAAGGAAGTAAATTGATTTCTCATCTGCTGTCTGTTAGGGATGCTTTTGGTGTAAGGGAGACAGGAAAACCTCCAATTTGATAAGAAAGGAAAAAGGGGAGGTGGGGAGGAATATACCTGGATTAATTGCTGTTTCTAGAAATAAAAATTTGGTTTGATTTCATAAAGTTGTATGTTTCTTAGACTGAACTATTCCTATGTGGTAAAGGGTATATACAGGATTTCAAATAGAATAGCTAAGGTCAACAGCACTGGCCTACTCACTGGCAGTCTGGAACTGAGACACTGTGGGAAAGGATTTTTTCTGTTACCTGACGTGTAATGGGATAGGTTGGGAGGGGAATGAACTGTACTGTAGGAGATTTATCTATCATTCATAAATACGTGTGTGAAAAGTGTAGACAGCATCTTTGTTCAGCGTTGTGATTTGATATATTAGCACAAAAACATGAGAGGGTTGTTTCAGCAATGTGAATGTTGTGCTGCCCAGGAATTAGATGGTGCTATGAGAAGCCTCACAGGACCATAGGACTAGTCTGGTTCATTATAAAGATTTTTTCATTAATGTACAGAATCTCAAGCACAGACCTAGCACAGTATCTATTGCGATAACCTGCTTGAACAGTGTAACTTGAAACTGAGTCCTCCCACACGCAGAAGACATTTCTGTGCTTGATAGGTCTGACCATGTTCCTTTTTGTGGATTTTACTTTGTCCTAGTGTGTAGTATATTTGCTATATAGAAAAGTCTAAAATCACTGCCATTATCAATAAATAATTATCAACAGATGATCTGTGATCAGATAACCCTTGTAAATTTTCCTTTTTATGTTCAATGGAGTTGTTGCTAATGCAAATTCAGACTGCTTAATATATCTGAATGGAGATATCAATTTCAGTCTTTTATCTTAGATTTAAATTAAAAACTTATTGGCCTATTGTAATTAGACCACAGTGATAGTCACTAGACAGTTTAAAATCAGGGAAGTACTTTCCCAAAGAACACAGTAAACTTGTGGCTCTATAGGAGGATGCAAAGGTTCTGCTAACACCCACCTCTCTTGTCCTGAGGAAGAGAATTCAGTTGGTTCATGCCCTACTTTTCACTTAGCCTGGCATGTTCTGTTCCAGTATTCAGCAGTGTAATGTCTTGCGATAAACTTCTGGAAAACTGACCAAGAATGGAGAAAGTGGGAATCTAATTGTGTTCCTCTTGTCCCATCACTGCTTGGTGTAATGTTTGTTTGGCTTTATTGAACCTGTGTGTTATAAGGGAGAAGCAGGTAGTCAGTGAAAGCATTTGGCCTCCAGAGATTTTAATTTGCTATGACTAGCAATGCTCAAAAAGAGCACAGCAGATTTCTTCATGACTCTCTATTTAAACTAAGCCATGAAGAGATGTATTTAGCTGTGCATGCAAAATGCAAACAAAAACAAATTTGCATTTTTTTCCTTCTACTGTTTCACCTACTTGTCTTTTGAAAATCATGTACACCTCAATTTTACCATGTCAACATGTGGCATACGCCTCAGGTGGCTTACAGTCACTGGGGACTTTATGCAACCAGGAAAGAATCCAGTTTGACAATGAGATTCTTACATGAGTTTGCTTGACTCATCATTATAAAAGAAATCTCATTCTTCTATGCAGAAATCTTTCATACATGGGCTGAAGTAAGCAGGGTGGAACTCACTGACTCTGTAGAACTGTCTTTATAGAAAGTTTTGGACAAGTATCTGAACTGATGTGTTCATACTAAACTGAAGATTAATTGCCCAGGGAATTCCCTTGTGCAGGGAACCAGAGGGATGTTCTGACAAGACACAGTGATGCCTTCATTGTATGGCATAAACCCTTTTCAGAAATACACCTTTCTGTGTGTTTACAGAATGCAGCAATGCTGTAAAAGATCAGGATATTATGGTTGTCTTTAGTCTATCCAATGCCCCGTCTCTTTCATTTATTGCCTAATCATTTGAAGTGAGGGGTGTGTTCACTTTCTCTCTCCCTGTTCCATTGCATTTAGTGCTGCTCCTCCCACTTTTTAATTATGTTTTTCCAGTCAGAATCTCATTTAATCCAAAGCTGCTGAAATCAGTGTAAGGATGTGGATCAACTTTAGTGGATTTTGAATAAGACACAATCCTTGTAAAATCAAGCAGCTCTGAAATTCTCATCAAACCTTTTGCAGTTCAATGTCCATGAAAACCCTTGGATGTTAGAAGGTTCTGGAGATATGAATGTTCTATAATTCTCATCAAACAAGGTCATTTATTACTGAAGAGAATTCAGACAGTTAAAGAATACAAGTTCCATCTAACTTGAATTGTGCTACTATTATGTTATTGCTTATAATACAAGGAGTTTTATTTGAAGTATTTGTTTAGATATATAATGTTTCAGTTCAATATTTTAATTTCCTACTCCTTGCCCTCTAGTGGACAAAGGAGCTCATTATTGTCAGATTCCAACACATCTGGAACAGTAATTGCCCATAAGCGAGTTTCTTTTCTTTAAAAAGAGTAATGTTTTCAAGTAAAATATATTTTGGGTTATTTTACTTTCTAATTGGGATCTATTTAGTTTGTCTGTACTGAGGTGGGAAAGTACTACTCCTTGGTGTTATTCACTGTATGCTTCTACAAAATTGGAAGCGTTTTAGGAGTATTTTGCTCAGTCTCATAAATGAAGATCTCAGCAGGATCAGACAGACTCTTCCCATATTCTAAATTTTTAACAGTAAGTTTGAAAAGTCATTTTTGTGGATTCATTCCACTAGAGAATGGAAAAAAGTATTTGAAGTGTATGTGTTTTTATAGAACTAGTTGACATTGTCCATTGTGAAAAATTTATAGTTTTTCATAAATATTAAAAATACCCAAAGTTTTCCTGCTGGCAGTGAAAGCTGTTTGAATAACAACCAATTGATTTTTAAAAAGCTCTTCCAAGAACAATGCTCTCACTAGATTTTTTTAAAGATACAGCTTGACTCCCTTATTCTCCATGCTACGATGTAATGATGCAGGGGACTCATGTCAATGTTTTACAATTGTGTTGGAAGGTTGAAATAGCCAAAGGGAAGGTAACTGTTTTCATTCACTGAGGCATTTCACAAATTATTGTGGCCTTGTTTTGTTTATATTTCACAGTCTTTTAAATGAATCATACCATGGGCACTTAAGGATAATTGCTTAATACCAAGCAGGATAAATGCATGTATGATTTCTCCTCCAGAAGCAAAAAGGCATTTCTTCTCAGCAGTTCCATATACATGGGGGATTTTTTTTCATGGAATAAGCAAGGTCACTCTATAGATTCCTGACAGTGGGCACCTGGGTGTCAAAACCAGTTCAGACTTTCAGAAGTACTTCCAGATTCTACTTCAAACTTCCAAAGGTAACAGTTGTTAAGAGCACTCAGCATATTTGAAAACAAATAAAGAAGAAGTGTTAATATTTATAATATCTAATGTGTCTTAGATACTGCTTCTGGAATGACAATATAAAAAATTCTCATGTATTTTCTGTAGTGTTAAATTTTAAAATTATTTCTAGTAATTTGTGTAAAATGGATTGCGGTGTCAGCAATGCTGACACAGCTCATTCAATTAATTTGGTGAGATGGCATAAAAATAAATGTAGGAAAAAAAATTCTTCCAGCGCAGGCTTCCTCTCCCTAGTTCTACTATATCTTCATTTTTCCTAATGATTTTTGGCAGAAGAGGAAGGCAAGTGATTGTGGTAATTTTGCATTGCTTTACATTTTGGAAGCGTGTCCTGAGCCTTGTCTTAGCTTCCTGCTCTACCTTCAAAGGAGAAACACATCTTTCAGTTAGAAGTACAAAATGGAAAAAATGCAAATACACAGAGGAAATAATGCTTTTTTCGAGGGAATTTTATGGTTTTGGCATGTATAACAATGCTCTAGTACAACTACATTCAAAGTGGATATATAGATTTAAATTAGTATTGTGTGCTTGACAGAGATAGCTAAAAGTGAATATAACATTATCATAAGATGTGGTGATTAACATTAAATTTGGGTAGAAGAATGTTGGATGCTCTATAATGATAGAAAAAAGGTTAATATTTTAAAGTGAGGCTAAAGGTTGACAGGAGAAAAATTGAGTTAGTTTGCAAAAAAGAAATTTGTTTCTTTAAGTGAAAATTGGGGTCAAGAGGCCAACACTCTCTGCTTCAACATGAATGAAATAAATTAAATAATACCACCATAAAGCAGCAGTGTATAAGCTAATGATTAAATGGTACATAGTGGTTTTGAGAAAGATGCTGTCTATGAGAAAAATATCTGTAGGAATGCTCTTTCAAGTCAGTGGGTTTGTTTTGTTTATTGTTTCCATTGTTTTAAAATAGAACATAATTTTTTCAGTTGGATGTTTTAAATTTTATGCAGTACCTTTAATTATTAACAAAGACAATATGCTGCTTTTCAGAGAAAATTAAATTTTTAATAATTTCATTCTGTCTAGAAGAAATTTCTGGCATTTCATATGGATATGCTTTTCTGTAGCACTTCATGGCCCAACTGGTGTGAGAGATCAGATGATATTTCACCATCTTAAATCAACAGAAGTTGACTGTGTTTCTTTGGTCCCTATATATGTGAATAAAGATAAGATATAACATCAATCTGTAACTAGTCATATACCAAACTATATAGGAGATAGGAAATATAGGAGATAGGAAATCAATCAGTCTCATTTCCCATCATGTCAATCTATGCCTTTGACAGGCAGATCTGTGCATCTAGTTTGCTATCATCATGTCCAGAATGGCTTACCATTCTTTCTCTAATAATAGGCATATTTTTCTCAATTCTCTTTAACAAATTAATAATAATTTAAAATTAAATTAAATTAAATTAAATTAAAAAAAATCCTTAGCATGTTTCATATTTCCTGCTCTCTGAAGGATTTTGATACATAGGCTGTCTATGTATCAAAACACTAACAGTTTTCCTGGCAGCGCTTGCTTTTCCTGTCACACTTTTCAGATTTTTAAGATGGACAGGGGATTGTAGGATCAATTATATTTACATTTAGACTTATGTTCCTTGCAGAAGTGTATTTATATCTAGACTGGTCACAGGAGATATTTCCATTTGTGTGTATGCAGCAACCCTCTTCTGTTTGACTTTTTTCTCTCAAGTCTGCCTATTGATTATGAATAATGGTTCAGTTCTGCTATGTATCCTCCTGCCTGAGTTTGCAGATTGAGTCTCTAATGGGGTGTTTTAGGCTTTGCTGGAAGGCTGAGAGTCACCACTTCTCCCTGGCATTGTGTGCACCTGGCATCATCTTCTTTTTTGTTTTTATCAGTTTTAGCTCTAGTCTTTAAATTGTGAAAGAGATGACTCCTTTTTTTTCCAGGAAAGTAGAATGATGCCTAGTTCAATACCTAGTACCTCAAAATGGAAAAAAAAAATCTTATTAATACTCAGGTTAAAAAAAAAAGTTAATGAATCTTACTGATTTAACCATGTCATTCATAGAGAAACATCAGGGTGGCTGTGCCTTTAGTCAGCATATATTTGGCAGCTGAATCTAGATATTACCCTTCTGTCTGGGGTCATAGTTTGTCTTAAAAGAGTTATGTATGAATTTTCTCTAAATTGTAGCAGTGGGTCATGAATTAGTGTCTAAATGTAGGCTTGACAAGATTATTATAGTCTGTATTTCATGCCAGAAACAAAGATGAATAGAGATAGCAAGCTTTTAAACAGACTTTCTGACATCTATAATGTCAGCAGAGAGTGAATGAATGGCAGGATGTAATAACAAATCTTCATTTTTTATTATTTTATAGGGATTAAATGGACCTATGCTCATTCATAATTTCTTCCTAAAAATCACTAAGTACTACATGAATCACTCATTTTCCATCCCAGTTCACTTTCAAATAATGCAAATTGTTTGCTAAGGTATACAAATAAGATACAAACAGCAAAAGATATATATATTATGAGTTACATTTAGGAATAGATAGAATACATGTAGTTAATACTTTGCATTTTCATCTTAGCTGGATGTTTGTTTTTGAAATAAATTTGTTTCTAGACCCAGTAATTTGTTTTAATGCCTTTTGGGGGAACTAATTTTTCAAGTTATTTAAATTATAATTTGCAAGCTCTCTTTCTATGAATTTACTGATTATTAGATTTCTACAGCAGAGATCTATGTTAGCAATTTTTGATTATTAAATTTCTGGAGCGGAAATCTGTGTTGGCAATTTTTGAATGAGAAAGACAGGATGCCTACCAGTCCACTACTACCTGTTCGTCATAGCCCTTTTGAAGATACATGTTCAAGGTTTTCCTTTTTGTTTATTCACCGTCTATGTGCAAATAGGAAAGCACCAATTATGTTGAGGCTAAGGGCTCTTACACTTTTGCTTAAATTGTTATTCTTATTTATGAATATTCATTCCCATTTCAGGAGCACAAATAATCTTAACATTTGTACTTTGTCAGTTTTTGCCCAAATGAGAATAGAAACCATAGAGTGATGCCTATGAAGAGATATAATATTCAATGAGCCCAATTGTTTTGAAATAAAAAAACCCGCATACCATAATTATCACATTTTCATAAATGTAGCTCCACCAATGGTTTCAGATAGTTTTATGTCTATGTACATATTTGAAAAGGGTGTGTAAGCACAATAATAAATGTAGCAAAAACATATCCAGGTGCTGCAAATACTGTCTCGTTTTCACTTTTTTTGTAAGTGCTGGCATTAATGTCTGTATTGATCTTATTTCTGTTAGAAAAAGACAGAAACAGTTCCACTAAAGGAAACCAGCAAGCAATGCTAGCAGCTTTAAAAAGTGTTCCCCGCGCACACTCCCATTCCCCGTGCCAAAAAGGGTTTGTAATTGAAACAAAAAGCATTGTTTCAATCTTATTTTTTTTATTTTTTTTATTTTTTTTTCCTTTTTTTCTTTCTTTCTCCCCCCCCACCCCCCTTTTTTTTTTCTTTTTCCTTGAGCCCTTCCTGTCAGGCTGCAAGCATGAAAGTTATTTTCTGGTGGCGTGATTAGATTGGGGCTGAACTCTCCAGCTGGCAGGCCTGTCTGTGACTGGCGGCGGCCTGTCCCCAGTGCTTGTCATCTCCTGACATGCCTGACAGGATGGGGACAGCAGCCCCAGACAGGTTCATTAGATGGTGTTTTCTACAGCTGGGCTAAAAATAATAATAAAAAAAAAAATTAAAAAAATAATAAGGTGGGGGGGCAAAAAAATAAAAAGGCCATGCTTTGTCAAGGCCCAAGCTGTGGGGGCCCTTCTTGTTGGTTTAAACCAAGGCCTTGTTTTGACAAATTCTGATCTGTGTGGTTTTTAGGTTTTCTGACACATTTTTGTTTTCTTCCCCTTTGGCCTGCGCTCTTTGCACTCTGCCTTGTTGCTGCTTCAAAATCCTAACGCTGCCTTCCCGGGAGAGCGGGGAGAAGGCTTGTGGAGGGCTTGGAAGGAAAATAGAGCTCTACAGTGAAACAGCAATAAGTGTTCATTTCCATGGTGATCAGCCCAATGGCACAAAAAACAACCTTGGGACTCTCAATAAGCCAATTACAAGAAAGGTTAAGGGGTTTATAGTGCCAGAAACATGCCATCTACATGAGAAAATAGTATCATTACCAGCAATCTATGCTGTTAAATACATTGCTGTCTGGTGCTGCCAGAAACATAAGCTGTTTATGTTATTTTGGGAGTTTTGGAAGCTGCTAGAGTTTTCCAATGGTATTGTGAGGGTTTGGTGCAGTACATCAAAAATCTACATGGTTAGATTATAAAACAGTTAAAACCAGTAATAAAATGATTTGAAAGCATTACACATATTAGATATCACAGTGTTTACCAGATGGGTTCAGGCTATGAATTTCCTACAGATTTGTATCAGATTTTCACTTTAGATTTTTATCATAAAGACAAAGGATTTGTACATCATGTATAATTAAAGATTCTTCTATAGAATTTCTGAATATAAAAAGAAAATACCTTTTTTTTTTTTTTTTTTTCTACTGCAATTAAAAATGCAATTTGATGCCTCTGATTTATGAACTGGTGACTGTAGATTGACTCCAGGGTTATCTGCTGTTTTTCTTAGGGTGTGTCATTTAATTCTGGATATATTAGGTAGCTACAACATGCTGGAATGTAAAACACTACTTGCTACTGGGGGGAAAAAGGAAAATATTTACTATTTTGCTTACTTTGCCCTTCTCCTTAGGAATGAGGAGAGTATTACAGCCTTTTATGTTTTCTGCATTTAGCTGCTTGCAGTGTGAGCACTGCGGCTGCAAACCAAGCCCTTCATTCACAGAAATCCTACCACTTACCTTTCCTTTGTATTGTTAGTTACTGCTGCTTTAGTTCGTGGTCTCTATGACAACTGTTTAAATTGGGATGGGCAACTGTCATCTGGAGTATTACTGAAAGAAAAGTGTTAGTGAGCACACAGTTCCATAGATAGAGAATTTCAATATAATCCAATTTTAATTGAGCTCCAGAGACTTTGATGTGCTGCCGAAGGTTGGGAGAAAGCTATTCCAGGGAGAAATTAAAGCAGCCCGGCAAGGCTTCACTACTTCAGACTGTCACCATTTTAAATAAGCATTAGCATCAGACTTAACCTTCCCCTATGAAAGATCTCACTTTTTTCCCCCTAGGTTTTTTTTTTTTTTTTCTTCAGTATGTATAAAGGCAAAGACACTTTCATCTTTTTATATACATTTCTATATTCCCTTGATTAAGTTTGAAAAGCATTGGACCTGAGATGCATTTGAGGCTGTCTATTGGACCTTGTATTACAGTTCATAGAAAGAAGTCAAAGCAGATTGGGGATTATTTTGCAACAGTCAAATGCCTTGTGTTAGATTTTCTCTCTAAGATTGCTCTTTAAGAGTACTGGCTAAGACTAACTCATCATTAGACTACAAAGTTGAGTGGGGGCTTATTTTAGCTTGGTTTCATCATTAATTCCCTTTAATGTAAATAAAGAAGAGAAAATATTTCACTGTAGATTCTCTGACAGAAAATGAGGGTCCTTCTGTGTGTCCACGGGCTATGTTTTTTGTTGCGGTTGTACGGTTTGTTTCAGCATAACAGGCAAAAATAGTCATGTAACAGTGAGAATAACAATTTTCAGACTTTGTTTTTGCATGGTGAGGGAATTAGAAGGTGATTGTAAACTTCTGAGCTGTTGAATTAAAATGATTGCTTCATTTAGTTAAACTGTTAGAATCCTTCTGTACCATTTTCTTTTTCTCTTATAGATGTGTATACATAAAAACATTTACATCGAACAGCATCTCATGTTTGAGAGTTAAGACAGTTTTTAACATGACTAATTTTCCTGGATTTGAATTCACCCTCCCCAACACTTTTTTTTTTTTTTTCTTTTCTTTTTTCTTCTTTTCTTTTCTCTTTATATCTGACTTCCTTGGCTTTCAGTGCAAGTGAAGCAAATTTGTGAGATGCTGAGATCACTTTCTGGAGGATCTCAGTACGCTCAGCTTCTACTTCAAGCAGTGGCATTTTGGATACTCAGTTGCAAGGAAAAGGTGCATCTTGGGAAATTGAGTCTATTAAAAATAGATTGTTACATAAGGGTGTTTGTCTTAGTACAAGCTTACATAGTTTTTTTNAAAAAAAAAAAAAAAAAAAAAAAAAAAAAAAAAAAAAAAAAGGTAAGAATCTAGTTTAATTGAAGAATTTTAATACTTGGCTGTTGCAATCAATTAAAAAAAAAGGAAATATCTAATCTCTTTCTAAAGCTTGAGTAGAATTCTATTTTATTATTTTTAATTAAATAAAATTTAAGAAGCAATTAATTGAGGCTATATGAGAGAACCCTTTTTGACTGGGATTGGCACACTTTTTCACAGTCTCATAGTACCCAGAAGTCCATAAAATTTAAATACCTTCTGTGTTGCAGCAGCTTGTAGTGGATAAAAACTGAGTCACATTCACACAAAGTACCTCTACATGCTGACAGGTGTTGCAGTAATTTCATACTGGGAACCTGGAGTTCACCACAGGAAAGCCTGTGAGTATGCCCAAATTTATGACATACAGGTTTGCATTCCAGTTGGCTAGAAATCCAAAGAGGAGGGAACTGTATATCAAATCTGCTTTGTGCAGACATTGGAAGACTAAATGTGTTCCCCAGAATCCATTTTTGGTATCCAGCTGAGTAGATATTTTTAATATTCTTAGTTTTCATGAGGATTTTTGGAGAAGTATTAGACCCCCCCCCCTCCAAATATTTTAACTATCTATAAATTTGACATTTAAATTGCTGAAATTTAAAAAGTTGATGGTTAGGTATGGGAAAGGAGGCATAGAATAGACAGAAAATACGCATACAAAATATAAGTGTGAATCTGGCTCCATTCATTGAAATAAATATTAAAATAATTTATGGAGTTTATATACACAGTTTACTTTTGATACATGTCGATATTTGTAGTTTTATATTTTGTGTGGAGTTATTTACCGGTGCTTAGTTGCGATATCTGATAAAAATATGTTCTCTAAAACAAGTATAGAATTCATAAATACTCTTCCTGTAATATTAAAGCAAAATAAGTATAAAATGTAAACTAATTAAATTATTATTGAGTAACAGCAGGCAGTTTGCAAACACTATGAGTTAAAATTCTCAGAAGACTTTGCTATTCTTTCCTTGCACACACTTAGTAATATTAGATAACCTTCTGTGTATAACTGAAGAGTACAGCAGAATTTTGACTGCTATTGGAGCTGTAGATTAGGTTTTTTCCCTTTTTCAGTGTTATAGTTTCTTGTCTTCTCCAGCAGTGCAAAACAAACTTTTCTTAAGCACTTTTTAAATGGATAAATACTCAGTTGGTATTGCAATACATTATGAAGATTCTTTGATGTATGTTCACTATTATTCACAGGCTGTGTAATTGTTCTTTGGGGAACCTTAGAAGTTGACATAACAGAGTAGAGCTACAACTACTCTAAATTCAAACTCCAAGCAAACTGATTTCCAGTAATCACTGGTGCTCTGTACCCAACCCTTCATGGCACAGCTGAGTGTCCAGACACAACACTGTGCCATGGGCTCTGGGGTGACCCTGCGTGAGCAGGGGGGTTGGACCAGACAACCTACTATGGTCCCTTCCAACCTGACCCATTCTGTGATGCTTTGAGCTGTAGAATTTTGAATTCTTGAGGATTTTGCTTGACTGTTACAAACTGTATTGCAGTAATTTTGGGGATGGTAAGGATGTTGTAGATGTACAATATATATATCATTGAATAAATTCATATACCTCTTTTTGTGTTAAAAATTAATTTTAAATCTATTGCTAAAATTTCAGGAGTAGAATGTGCTCTGATTATATTTCTAAATATTTGTATTAATGAAACAGCTTTTGTATATTAAGTTGAAAACAAAATATTACTGGTTTAGATCAATATTATATAGGAAAAGATACTAGGAACATAAAAAAATTAAGCCTGGTAGTAGAAAAAAATTGTATTCTATTGACTTTTATAGATCTTATGTCGTGCATTATGCATTGAATAAACCAGATATAAAACTGTTAAAATACAAGATGCTTCCATGTATCTCCTGTATGACATTAAGTTTACATGTATAAAAAGAGGGACATGGAACTGTCTTTCTACCTTCATTTGTTAGGAAATGGGTAATGTCTAACAAAACCCTATATTTACTCTTTTCCTAAGATCAGTTATAATGCCTTCAGCTTTAAAATGTTAAGAATGTGTGGTATGGTACATTTGAGTATTTATGCTTTTTTTTTATTGCATTGCACTTTTGAATAAATACATGCAAGTTCTGGAGGAAAAAAAAAAAAAAGGAGCCATATAATTTTATGATGGCTCTATTCTTGGGAAAGAACAAATTTAGGGATACACATATTTAGGGATACCATACATTCCTCTATTCCTCAAACTATTTCTATGTTTTTTTGCTTCTGCTGTGACTTTTCACAGCTAAAATTCACAAATTCTGTGAAATCCACCAATAATACAAGTTCAATAAAGCTGCATTTTTTTGTCAAAGAACTATTTATTGAATAACTATCCTTCTTTGGTTTCAACTTAGAAACATTTCTTAACACTGTATTTTCCCTGAATCTGTAAATATTAAAAGTCCTTTCTTTCAATTGCCTTGCTTTTGCTGAGGAGAGTGGACCATTTGAGAGAAAAATAAGCTCTCCACTTTTATTCTTTAGAAAAGGTCTGGTTTTGTTCAGATCATATCAATTTTATGTCTTTTTTGGCATGCCCACTAAACTGTAATTTGTGCGGTTCTAATTGAATTAATTTGCTTGCATTTCACTGCTGGGGCAGAATTGCTCAGAGCAATTTGAGTCTGAGATCACTACTCCCCAGTTTGGATTGATCTTGAGCACGAAATGAGTAGAGTGAGAATAGAAACAGTTCTGTTAACATTTCTCGCTAGATTTGAGTCTGATATCCCATTGTTGCCAAAGTCAACAAAAAATCATTTTAAACCTTGTGAGGTAACTGACACAATCTGCTTAAATCCAGTGGCTATCAGAACTAATTGGGAGATTTTGCCCCGTTATTTGTTTCTTCAATGTCTGTGTTTTGAGTTGGGCTGTGCTCTAATATGGCTTTATGTGTCACTAGAATATAGTTGCCTTCTGCTTCTCCACATGTACTGTTGCCACAGCCAGCACCACCAGCTTTATTCATGGTTTTAAAATTCTTAAATCAATTGAGCCTCTGCTTAAAACAATAATTGCTGAATGTGTTTGAAAGTAGAGCCTAAAAAAGACCTCTGCCTACCTTTTCTAACATGATAATATCAAAATCTACTTTTTCCTGATGCCGTTCTTCCCAGGAATGTCAGTCTATTGCTGGCATTTTAGGAGTTGCCAAAATTGACAATCTGTTTTCAAGTTTCATAGAAAGGAAAGTGCAAAGGCACAGAGATCAAAATTAATGATAAAATAATTATTATTCAGAATTTTGTTTGCAGTTATCCTTACATTTAAAACTATGCACTGGTGTTTCACAAATGCAGTGTTAGAAATGGTCCATTTAGAATAAATAAGATATTGGAGCAGTGTTTGGTTTTTTACTCTCATTACTTTGCTGAAACTACCTCTCAAAAAATTCCAATATCCTTTCCATTCCTTGCCTAAAAGAAAAAATTATAACATGCAAAACCATTTTGCTTATGAAAAGAGTAAAATGGCCTTCAAGTGGACCAACTTCAAATAATTTTTTAGCTGACTGCAAATGAATGTCGGAATAAGAGCATCTGTTGCTTTAAGCTGAGTGGGCATTGTTTTAATGGATAACAAAGTGGCTATGCTGACCAGAGAAATCAAATTTAGAAAAGGTTTGGATGAACAGAACCTCATGTTTCAAGACAAGGGGCCTCTTGAAAGCTTAAAAAAAACATTGGAAGTAGAAGTATAAGCTGAGAATATTTGGCAAGGAAATAAAGTCTAAAACCACAAAAATAATATCTGCATTTTTGAGATCCCTGAAGAGGAGGAGAAAAATGAAACAGGAGTGCCAATATTTATTCTAAAAAAGTTCTAAAAAAGATTTTTAAAACTTATGTGAACTGAGAAATTCTAATGGCACATAATACTCAGCTCATCCTGCACAGCATAACATTACAAGGGCTACTTGGAGGAAAGCTTTTAAGGCTTACAAATAAAGAAACATTTTACACAGAATCATCTTATAAAGAAGGGGGAAAGAGACCTTAATGTAAAAGTGAGAACATTTTACTAGACCAAAATGTGCAAAGAAAAAATGATAGCAGTATTTTGGTGAGATTTCAGAAGTATTTAATATGATTATGGGAATTAAGGCGAAGATGTTCTTAAAGTCACCTAAATATATAAAAAAGTAATAAGAAGTCAATGAAACACAAAAATCATTTGGACATTAAAATAATTTGAATTGCCCTTTCTGTCTATTTCCATTCTCTGTTTCCCATTTTAGAAAAACAAAATACAAGGCGTTTCATTATTTGAACTTACCTGATTTTGAATTTTCTTACTAAATATAACTTCTTTTCACACTTGTCTGTCTTGACATATGTCCCTTGTTGTAGTGTATACTATTTTTCCTGCTAAATCTAAAAGTTTATCATACTGAGTACTTCTGTTTAGCCTGGAGAAATGCAAAATGCTTACTCAATGTGGTATTTTATCAACCCTAGGAGTGGGATTCCATGCCATCAATATCTGTCATCTCAATCTGTATTTAGGGTACATGAAGCAATCATGCAGTCTGCCATGTACTTATAGTGAACTCTCTGTTAGACTCTCCTGGAGAAGAACATTTGCTGTGTGCTCACAGGAGCCATTTGTCTTAACCCATGAAGACCTGCATTGAGAATTTCACATTTTTCTTGTGGCAAATTGCAATGCTAGACAACTCTTGAAAAAGGGAAATCCAAATCCCTGACAGGACAGAATGATTTTCCATAATCAATTTCATACGCTTCTAACTTCTAAAAGCACACAGTGATGCCAAACTATTTTCTAAATGCCTATTTTGTACCTGGGCCAGGGATATAACCACACTTCTGTGGCTGGCTGTAGATGGCACTCTGATGAGATAATCAGGCACTGAGATTCATTTTCGTGAAGTCCTCCATGTTTTCTCCACCAAGGAGCATGTTCAGCAAAGGGAAACAGGGCTTGTGAAAGGGCTAGAGAACATTTCTTGTGGGAAACAGCTGAGGGAGCTGGGGGTGTTTAGCCTGGAGAAAAGGAGGCTCAGGGGGAACCTTTCCACTCTCTACAACTCCTTGAAAGGAGGGTGTAGTGAGATGTGGGCCAGGCTTCTACCTTGCCTACAGTGAGAGGACCAGAGGAAATGTCCTTTGGCTGAGAGAAGGGAAATTCAGATTAGATGTTTTTAGAAAAGTTTTTTCATGTTTTTTTCACTGTGTATCAAACAAACCCACAAAAGGATTGACAAATATATTACACGTTAATGGTACATACATTTTGCACTAGATATAAACAAAGCTTGAAAAAATCTTACAAGTATCAGTTGATACTTTCATTGAGAAATCAGGTTAGAATTAGAATATCCTGAATTAGAAATGTGATTTTAAAAGACAAGTGATGAACTTCCACTGAAAACAGTGGATTCAGTTCACATACATAGTCCTTAATGACTCACCCCAAAGAGCTATTTCAATGAAAGGAAATATGTAAAAATTCTTTGCAACAGACAGCAAAAGTGTTTTCTTACCAAAAAGTTAGTGACTTAGAATAGACAGGATTGTACAGGCCGTTTTCCTTGATTTCTTTATAGCACCTGATTTTGTGATTATTTCAGTTCCAGAAACAATAATCAAAAGAAAAGGGCCAGAATATCCCTTTGCATGCTGTATCTGGTGCTATGAGATACCAAAAAATAGTGTAAAGCAGCAAAAATGAGCCTCAGTGTGAGGCTCAGAAGTGATGATGAACTCAGAAGTGTTCCTTCTGTGGAAATAATCTACCAGGGATTCAAGTAAAATGGACACTAATGTTTCCGGACTTCATGTTAGTGCAAAATTCCAGCTGTTAATTAACAATTCATTATCGATAAATGAATAACTACTGAAGAACATTTATGATTAAAAATGGATTTATTCTTAACTGAAAATAATAAAAAAAAATCTTGATTACCTTGGAAATAAAATCAAAATAATGGAGCCTTCGTATCTGATCCAAGGAGGAAAACACTTCAGTAATGGTTCTACTTCTCTTCTCTAGAGCTTTCCATCTGCATCCCATGCTGCTTTAGTAACCTAATCTAAATAAATGTCACCAAGAGATTTTTTCCATATTACAGAATCTTGAGTTTCAGAGACTTCTCATTCATTTTTAGGTGAGAGCTTCATCTTGCTGCAATGAATTCTTGCAAATTGGTATCTTTAAAACATACTCATATTCCTAAGTGAAAAGGTTTACAAGGAGAAATGAGTTTTAAACCAAACAGCTGCAGCTGATAACAAAATTGAAACATTTGCTTAGTTCAAATGTAGATACTGGGTGGCTGATTTTATTTTAATAAAATCAGATTATCTGAGATATATCTAGAATTCTGGGCTTAGTCATGATTTTTCAACTATTAAAATATGCCTAGGCAGGAAGTCTTCACAAATGTTTTTAGGAGAAAAACTCATAAAACTATCAAAATAAGGAGTACTGACTTTAAGTATAAACAACAAAGTGTTGGAACACATGGAAATTTTGCCTTCAGATAATTTAGTAATATAATTTCAGTATATTAGCATAGTGAAGTGGTTATTTCCACATTTTTATGAATAATGAAAGATACAATACATACAGTCTGTAAAATATGTAAAGTAGCCAGGACTTCATTCATGTCCTATGTGAAAGTGAAATGCTAAAAATCCTTACAGAAGAAAAAAAAATGGTGTATAAGTCTTTTAAAGAGTTCAAATTCAGGAAAATAAAAATTACTTTGATTTGGCTGTTATAACAGTAATAAGAAAAAATCCTGCTACCATGCCAGTAATATCTGCTGTAAATTGTAAATATCTAATAATGGGAGGTTTAATGAATCATATGAAAATGGTGTAAGATGGATATTACGGAGGATGGCAAAAGTGTGTAGTATATCTTGGACAGGAAAATGTTGCAACCGAAATACTGAAATAATTCAGATGATTTGATAATGGCATGATAATCTGATATTTGTAGGACTAATAGACAGTTATGAAGAGTGTAATTGAGGACATTAATTGAATTATAGACTCCTTTCTTTCCTCTGATTTCCTATTCCATTCAACTGTTTTACTGGAGTGCTGTCATTCATTTCATAGTGGGTTGAATGTACCTCTGTGTAGTTGCAAGTGCTTTATACTTACTTAGAGAAGAGGAGGAAGTAAAAGGAAAGCAGTGTATGATTGGTATGCAATGTGCTTTTGGTATTGATCTATAATAACTAAGCTGTGGTATATATCAATACATCATAAATGTATTATTGTGAATCCTCTAATATGTTAATATCTAGAACATAGTTAATAATAAACATTTCTCTTTATAAAAAATAATTAGAAACATTTTTGATACAAAAAGTGGTTTCCTGAAGCATGATGTTTTGTGCAGGAGCTAATTCTTTGGCAAATTTGCTGACTGCTGTAGATCTGGTTACAGCTATATACATTTCAAACTCCTCCCTCCGAGAGACTGTTCTCACATTTTAGCTTTTTAAATATGAGTGATTCCCACAGAATTTCCTGTCTTAAATAAGAAGACCCTGTGTATTTACAAAAATTATGTATCAAATAGCAGCCGAATACATTCAAAGAAGGAGAGTGCTTAAATCTTCACTTGTTCTTATCCACCTGAATGTCACATACATGATACCAGCGGTATCCTAGCATCTGATCTCAATGAAAGAAAATAATGGAAAATTTGGTTTAATTAGCTTATCAAAGAGAAGGCTAAGCAGTAAGTGGATCCAGTCTATCATTACCAACACAAGGAAAAGTTACCTGATCCTAGAAAGCTCACAGACAAAAGTGTCACATGATCTATCAGAGTTCAAAGTAAAAATAAGGTGCAGATTTTTAACCATTGCAAGAATTTAGCATATGAGGTAGCATTCTACAGCTGACCTGTGACTGAATGGAGGGAGCACATTGTCTCTTGCTCGTGTCTGGGTGACCTCCAAAGGATCAAGCTCCTTCCCTTCTTCCAAGCTGTGTTTTAGTGTGGAAAGCTGAGGTGAATGAAACAGTGTCATCAGCCACAATGTTGGTCTACAAGTTCTGTCTGTAACTTACTCTCATATAAACAGTACAGGGGAACACTGTGTTCCTCTGACTGGTTTCCATTGAGGACAGAACTAACATTTCAATCCTTTTCTGTGTGCACTTTTGCATTGTTGGTGTTATTAACACCCTCTTTGAAATAGACTCATCACGGTTATGAGAAAAAGGATCTACACCAAGTGCACAAACTTAAATTAGCTTTTTCTTATATGGAGACATATTACTGACTTGAAGCTGCATCAGTGAAAAGACTGAAGAAATTTCCATTTCCTCAAACATGAAGGATCACTGACAGCAGCAGCATATGGTCTCCCTAACATTTTCTTGTTCAGAAGCTGGGGGAGGTCATGATTATGGAAATTAAAGACCTCAGACGAGTGAGTAAAGCACTGAGAGATGGTGTACGACAGTTTTGTACCTAATGGAGAACAGAGAAATTCAGTCTCCTCAGTCTGAAACTTTGCTTTAAGGAAAGTGCTCACTATATTTCTTTGTTTCACTGAGGTTGCAACTCTCTCAGTGGCTGCAGCCTAGGTAAAGACACAGTCCACAGAGCCTGGCAAATGCAGATGGTGTAGTGAGGATCCCTATCCCAAACAACTTTTCCTAAGAGTGCCATGGCAGAGCCCACCTGAGCAGAGGTGCAGGGCTGAAGGGAGCCTGCCAGGTGATGAAAAGGATTGGAAAAAGATTGTTCTATACAGATGAGACAAGTTAATAAAAACGACATCTAAATACATTATGTCTTTTTTGTCTTTTTTTTTTTTTGAACATCCAGAATACCAAGAGAAAGTGAAAAAGATTATTTGACATTAATATCTAGTCCTATATTAATACACTCAAGTGAGAAAATTTAAAACAGGAGATGTAGTGATAATTTTAAACTATTATTTTAAAATATTTTCACATTAGTTTTAAAATGCAAAATTAATATTATAAAATTTTGTCCATGGTTTGGGATATTTGATATATCTAACTTCAGAAAAATTATTACATTACCAGTGACATACTGGTTTTGCTAATTTTTCCACTTATTAATGGAACTGGAGTACTTGTAATTTATGACCCCGAAGTGGATGAGAATAGCAAGTTGTATTATTTTGGTTGCACTTTGCACAAGGTAGCCTCAGAAGTAAATCTGGTATCTGATAGATATCTGACAACTGTCATGCACACTGCTGGAAGAAGATATAGCTAAGCATAATTGTAAGCGTGTCTGTTTCACTGTACTTGTTTGTAGAGTTTTGGGTTTTTGGTGTTTTTGAGGTAATTAATTTGATGTGACACATGAGAAATAGATCTTATGAATATCAGGGTACAGTAATCACTGATATTCTTTTAACAGCAGATACTTTTTTGCATTTCTTAAAAACATTCAAGTTCATTTTAAGTCACTGTTTTCCAGTGTTAAAGAGACACAATTAACTTAATTGATGGGTAAAATTTTCTCTGTTCTTATACAATATTTTATTGAAAAATTCCTTCTAATAACTCTTACCTTGACTTTCTTTAAAGGTCCTCGCCTATACCGAAGGCCTCCATGGAAAATGGATGTTCAGCGAGATTCGAGCTGTTTTTTCAAGACGTTATCTTCTTCAGAACACAGCTTTGGAAGTGTTTATGGCAAACAGAAGTAGGTCATAGTTTATATTTGTTGCATAAAATTGTGCTAGTAGTTATTTTGTGTTTTATTTATTAATCTTAAATTAAAACTCTGTGCTTCCTTTGATAAGGTGCTTATGTCTGTTCTACAATCCTTCCTCTTGCTGGTATTAATGCAAATTTTATTACCATCAATCTCATAAATCAATCTCCCTGCTTTCTGTGCAGCAGTGAGATTTATTTACAGAACCAGATCATTGCAATTTGTAAAATCTTCAAATGTTAGATAAGAATTTAAAAAAATTTTTCTATTGTCTCATCCTTCTCCTCAATTGTCTGTAACTATTTTAGTGAAACATTTAAAAGGATATTTCCTTTTCTAATTATAAAATGAATTAAAGTTTTAAAGTACCAGAGCAATAAATGGATCCACTCACTTTTCTGTATGTGTTACTCTGAATCACAGTTCAGTGGCTAGTGAAGCGTGTAAGTGGTCTTTTACCCTCAGGAGCTCTGATATAAGTTTTGATTTCTGCTGGAGAGGAAATTAAACAATTCCTTGTTACTGGGTGTTTTAAGGCACTAGTTAGAGGAGCAAATGCCATGCCAACTGAACATAGCATGATATGAGATTTTATGGGTTAATAGTAAGACATTGTTCCTCTGAAGTAAACAACACTCAGGTCTTCTGCAAAATGGGAGATTTAATGCTAAAATGTTAACCATCTAATTATACGTAGTTGTGAAGAATGTCAGGAATTTCTGTTGTACCTTGGATCCCCAGGAGGATAAAATTGGAACTTTTTCCCCCAAGTAAAAACCTGAGCATTTAAAAAATATATGCAGGTGAAGAAACAGACTTCTGCAAATGTTTTACTGGTACATATTTTCCTTTCTTCATTTAGCTTCTGTTATGTTTAATTTTCCTGACCAAGCAACAGTGAAAAAAGTTGTGTACAGCTTACCACGTGTTGGAGTAGGAACCAGCTATGGTTTGCCACAAGCCAGGTAATTTAAGTAACATAGTTTTAATATTTTGTGTTTATATATGGTACAGTTGGTATTTTTTTAAATGGTTGTGTTAAAACATTATTCTTGTCAAGAAATTCTAGATTTTTTTTTTCTTAAGGTCAGTATGGGAAACATTAAACTTTACTTACTATATGGTCTGATAGTATATGAAATAGAAGTAAAAGTATTGTATATTAGATAATTAGATTTTTTCCTTTTCAGTTATAGGAAATAAGCACCTTCCAGTGAAAATACTTACACCTTATCACTTCAAAGTCTGGTTTCCAGTCAGGTTTTATAAATGTATAATCATATGTTCATCCTTGCTGTGATTGTCATGGCAGGATGTGAAATTGAACTTGGCTAGTTTTTGTGTTTTGATGAATGTAAATTTTTTTATCTATACAAATGTGTGGGATTTTACTTCATTTCTTGTCAGTGTGGTGGCTATTTTCCAATTTCCAAATTTCTTTCACTCATTAGTATAATGCATTCTTCTTTTCTTTCCAAAATTAAGGAGCATATATATTTTTGAAATAATAACTAAGGTTGAGTTTTAGAGATTTTCACATGCTATGGACAACTACAGTTTTTTTATTTCCTCATCAACATCAACACCAAATCATCCTAAGGCCAGAAATAAGGCTGCAAATTTTCAGATCCTATATTATAAAAGTACTCCTATTTCAGGAATAGGTGAGATGACCTTTATGTATACTTCACTGTGTTGGAGGGGGGACATTTTTTTGTTTGTTTTTTTTTGGTTCGGGATAAAGTTCTGGTCAAAATGAGACAAAAATAAATAATATAAGAGAATGAAGGAACAGCATATTAACAAAATATGGTGCTTTGGGCTCAGACCCCCATTTGGCTTGATTTGGCAAAAAAGCCAATGACTTAATCATCAGTGTAGTGTCTGGGATGCATTTTGCTCTTTCTTTAAGTCATTCCTACAGTCTAAAACTTGACACTGTCCTTGTTTTATCCCAGTGAAAAATGTGGAAATACTCTGAAGCGTCAAAGCATTTGTAGAATTGGAGAACTATTTCATTTCCAGATGAACATCATTCCCTGTCATAAGCCCAAGAGTCTCATGATACCTAAGGCTTGATCTCCTGAATATGCTGAAGTCTTTAGGCAAACTGCCAAATTTCTCAAGTTTTCATTGAGATCAAGGCGAATTTGGGGCATTTATTTGGAAGGCACATCTTGTTAATATTTGCATTGTTCTTCCATATACTAAAGTTAAAGGAAATGCTGTCTCTAAATGGAAAGTAATAATATTCTTTTCTGAAATAGAAATGGCCACATGTTCTAGCACAAACAAAATGCAAATTTCTCAATCAGAATTTCATATTTACAGTGACATTTTTTACTTTTGAAATTCATATCCTTTGTGCATTATTCAGTGAATAATTGTCTGAAAAAGTTTGTTGATATATAATTATTTAGAAAAGTTTCAGCTTCAATATAATATGCAGTTATTTCCATACCTTTTTGATTAAAGTTCAATTTGAATCGAAAATGGGCTTGCTAGCCTTCAGAATATATCTGGCATATGGTAGTGAAGTTATTTTTCTTTCTTTTTTTGTGTGTAATCATGGTATGATTTATGCACAACAAAGACTCCGTAATCATGTGGGTTTTTTTCTTTTCTCCCCTCTCTACACACCCTTATTGTCTTCAGTAGGATTGCAGTGCAGTAACTGAGGGGAAACCTGGCTCTATAACTACTCTGTAGTCGATCTTTTGTTGATAGAATATAGTTTTCCTTCCTATGAATATATTTGCTCTGGAATGCTAATTTTAAAAATTACACTTATTTGTATAACTAAAATAAGGAGAAATTATGCTGAGTAACCAAAAGGAGCTGTGATACAGAGTAAAACATTATCCTGTTTTTTATCATCACAGTTTTCCAGATTAAATTATACCTTAAAATATCTTAACAAATGAAGACCTTTCTGGTTGGTTTGCTTAAGTTCTTTAGTTCTAGTTATGCAAGCAATATTTCCTCTCTGATAGTACTCTGATAAACATCACGTAGAGTTAATTACAGTATCATAAAGGCTTGCATTCATGATGGAAACATTCCAAAGAAATGAATTACTTCTAATGGCTTTAAAGTGTATTTCTGTTCTAATGGTGAAATTCTGCAATTAACAAAGGTGCAAGGAAGTGGAAGTAAATAGAAATATTTATGATCTAATGGCTCAAATGATTAGAAGCAGGTGAACCATTATGACTTCCTAAGACTTTAGAGACCTGCTGTTCAGAGCTAGTCTTCAGTTTTCTTCTTTGCTGCCTTTCCAAACAGCCTGTTTAATGCTTCAATTCAACAAAGAGTTCAAGCCTGTGCTTAATGTTACAAAGAAGTAATTACATCCTTAAAATCAGTCACATGTTGAAGAGTTCAGTCTGATTTGGTAATCAAATTAGTCTGTCTTTGATAAGTGCATATTCACTGTTCCTGAAACATGTTGCATTGATTGTAGTTTCCTTATGACCTTGCCAAATGATGCAACTGGGCAGAATGTTGTGTCTTTTAACTTCTGCAGCTCCATATGATCCTACATAGGTAGAGTAATATCCAGTTTTTCAGCATGGTTTTATCAGGCTATTTTTTATGGTTCTAACATTTCAGGTGTAATTTACTGGTGTCTTTTTATTGAGGGCAACATCACAGCTCAGAAACCAACTGTGAGCTGTCTGGTGGTTTCATAGCATGTAGAGATCAAAAAAATTGGTGAAAGAGATGCTATCTTTACCACTAAATATACTGACACCTTCCACTGAAATTCTGTGGGCTATTAATGCATTAAAGAAAACAATGGCTTCAGTTAATAAAACTAAGAAATTAATTTATTTTTTTTTTCTGAAAAATAGTATTTTGGCTGTTACAGCAACCATATTCAACATCAGCTCATCTCTGCCATGTCAGCAGCTTGGTGATGGATTCCCAAATCTCAGTACAGCTGGTTGCAGAGATTGAGTTTTGTGAAGGGAGAGAGGTAGAAAAACTAAGATTTGATGCCATCAAAGTATAAAACCCTTTTTAGAACTTTGATTACAAATGAATGTTGATGAGTTGCTTGCTTTTTCCTGGGAAATTGCTTTCCCAAATCTTATTTTTTTTCTCTGAACAGGAGCAACAAAACACACAACACATAACATCATGCAGGTTCAAGATACTTAAGTATTCTTTGTATGACATTGCATTGTAGCTAACTGAATTAAAAGTGACTGTAAAAGGGGGTGTGTCACATTCTACATAGGGGATATGTAACATCCCTTCCTTCACCAAAATGGCATGAGTTGTTTTCCAAATACATTTAAATGTATAAAAATTGAAACAACTGGATCATTCTGTTGTGCATCAGAGTCTTCTGCAGTTCCCATTTTGAGTAGATATTTCTTGGTTCTCTAGAAGCAAAGGAAATACATTCATTTGTGCATCTTCATATTGGTGATGGCATATTGAAGAAAGAAATGGTTTGATCAAAGTTGGATGGTTTTAGCAAAACAGAAAACAGTGGGTCTTCCTGTGTTAGCTGAAACAAGCAGGTGTGGAACCAATTTATTGTGCATAATTTCTTCCAGTCTCTGCTGAAAAAAAAAAAAAAAAAGAGCATCTTTCAAACACTGTAGATATGGAGTAAATAAGGACATTTTTAGTATATTTTGATTTTCTGTAGGGTTCACTCAAATCAGGCATTCAAATGCAAAGTCCAGCACTTGACAGTTTATGGATTTTTGAGACTCCCTAGGAGATCGTGAATAAAGTGTAAGAGCAGCTACTAAGCTGCACTGATACATAAATGTCTCTTCATCAGAGGAACAGAAAGTGACAGAAACGCTTTGTAAATTTAATGATCTCTTTAGTATTTTTATTTTCTGTGTTTATAAATTTGTATGTAGCATTACTCAAAATTTACTGGAAACCTTATGGCTTTGAGAGTTCTACTGTAAAAATAGTTATTATTCTATAAATGCAATATTAAGTATGATTGCATTTGGATTTTTTTTTAGATAAATAGTTTCATAAGCATTATAGAAAAAGCTTTAAAATATTTTGCATTGTCTCCTGTGTACTAATAAAGTGTATTTACCTTTAGTATCCTATAGTCTACTGTAAAATAAGGCTAGCCAAGCTGGCAAGACCTAATATATTGTTATTTGCTTAAATACACTTGCATGGTGTTTTTGTATGCCCAATTTGCAAGCTGAAATATGGCAGACATTGACAACTTACACACTGACAATTTAGACAAATAATTGTAATAACCATACACTCCAGTTGCATACCAATACTCACTCACCCTCTCTCTGGAAGAAGAGTTTAGTGCATCTCTAGGAGTATGTACATGTATCTTTAGAAGTAGATGGTTCACGTTTTTTGTAAGCACTGCCCAGTTTGACACCTTGTATATGAATAAGTTTTAAGAAGATATTCAGCTTCCCGAGTCTAGAAATAACACACAGTGTACCCAGGTTCCAATTGAAAGCTGAAGCATTGGGTGTCCCTATTTAGTCTTGATAAGCTGTGAAAATAGTACTACATACATTCTTTAAATTCACTGAATTCAGACTGCGCATTAAGAACTGTCTTTTTTATTTTTGTTGTTTCTAACAGGTGTAAATATTTCTTATTTTTACACATTTCTAAGATCTCAATTCTTTTTTAAAAAGTTATCTGAGGAGATGAATTTATTTTCCTTTTAAAAAATTCCTTCTCTTTTTTATAAGGCAAGAACTATTTTCTCTAGAAATGAGTTTTGAACAATGAGACTGCTTCTGCCTGTTACAGATTTTTTCCTTTAATGAATTAGTCTAGACTGACTCTAGGCCTCTATATTTTACCAACCAGGGACAGTATATACAATGGCTATTTTAAGACTTGGTGCATGGTATTTGGTTATTGTGATGTTGTCAAATTGAATATAGAAGTGTTGAGGTTTTCTGCTTTTCTCTTCCTCGGCATGTAGTTTGATTCTTTCCCCTTACCTAGTCATGTAAGTTTCAAAAAATGTGTGGAAATTGAGTATCATAGATGCTTTGGCTCCTCTTCCAAATTTGAATGAAATCCAATTTAGAAGTCATTATCAAGAGACAGGCAGATGAACATGTGAGCAGATAACTGAGTAAACTTTGTTTCTTTCGGAAATCAGGCTATAAATGGAAATCTTCAAGCTTACTGGGATATAGGAAAGAATCATGGGTAGTTGGCCATAGAGGAGGTGCACAAATTGTGTAATAAATATAGTCAACCTATGTGATGGAAGTGTATGTCACTTTAATCTATCGCTCACTCACACTAATGAATTTATCTCAATATATCCTTTTGAAACAGGGAAATGGTGTTTCTCTTTTATTCCTTCTGGACAAGCCTGGCACCTGGAGGTCTGCAGTTTCTTTTAATCTCAGTCTTTTAACCAGATTCAGAATAAAATAAACCACAAAATATATTATTCCGATTTATTGCAATGCTGTAGTAGTGATAAAATAAAATATAGTTCCTAATTTTAGCCATTCCCCAAAGAAGGGTAATAGGGTCTTCTTGACTTCATTACATGAAATAAAAAAGCCTCTGAGAGAATCTGAAATTATTCACACTAAAAATGTTGCCCTACATCTTAGCATTTAATGAGACTCTTTAAAAATCATTCTTTAAATGTATTTCCTAGGAGAATCTCTTTGGCCACACCCCGACAACTTTATAAATCCTCCAACATGACTCAGCGCTGGCAGAGACGGGAAATATCCAACTTTGAATACTTGATGTTCCTCAATACTATAGCAGGTAAGGCTTCTGGCTCTTTAATCCCTCGTAATATGTTTATGTTTGTCAAAGTCTTGAGCAATGTGACTTGATAAAATACATTTATCTCTCTAGAATTCAGCTGCAGCTTTGTGATATATTCTGAAACACACACATTAAATTTTATCAGAAAATGCACAACCTATCAAGGAGACTTTAGATTCATGTATTGCCGTGAAAGCTGTTCCTTGCTCCCCTTCTGCCATTTCCTCTGCTGACAGCTTTGTCTGAAGCTTTATTAGAGTCAACAAACCATTGCCAGAGAGTGTCTGGAAATAATAATGGGAAAATGTAATTTCGCTACTTCATCATTCTCAGCAACAGCAACTAGACAGCAGAATAACAACAGTATTCTACCTAGTACAGATGTCACCTGGATTGTGGTATGATTAGATTACAGCATCTTTTCTCATTTACTTCTTTGAGATGAAATATAATATCAGATTAGGTATTTAAAATGAGAAATAACTGCCATAGACATCTATTTGTTATTGGCAAAGGAAGAGCTTTTCTGGCAATTGTCATTAATTAAACATTCAGGATGCTATTACTCCTTTCACCTTTCCCTTTTCCATGTGTTAACTCCAGTGTTAATTTTAAATGTAAAAAGCAGCAGTTTTCTACACCATATACAGATATTTCCAGGAGGTTGTCTACTATTATGGTTCCTGCCTGTAGCTCACATGCTGCTCATGAACCTGCCTGTGGAGAGCCTCATGCAGACATTTCACTTCAGTGAGCTTTAATTTGAAACTCAAATTAAATTCCACCAGGCATCACTTTGTACTCCAGTGTTACAACTCTCATCTTTACTTGGTCCTGACTTTAATGCTTGAGGTTATCCTCAGGCCAGACATAAGACACATGTAAGTGTGAAACCCAAAGGTAGCACTCGTTACGCTGACCAGTCTGGGGACAGTCACTGCGTTGTTCCCAGTAGGGCAGTGGCAGGATTCAGGAGCTGTCAAACTCACTTGCTTTGAACCCTCAGGCTTTGGCCTCTGTGCTTAGATGCTAGTCATCTTCCATGCATCCAGTCTTATGGATGTTAATAAATGTGTCATCAACTTACCCCAGTGTGATACAGAAGTGTTACCACTGAACAGTTGGAAATCCGAGGGCATGTTTACCTTGTGCAATGGAGCAAAAAGCAGAATCCCTGAAACTACTGGAGATCAGGGCTGGAAAGTCCATATGGTGAAGTCCGGTGCAGGCTCACCAGCTTGGTTCCCAAGCATTTTAGCTGCAGTCCCATAGATCTCTGCTGGAGGAAGGAGCCCTGCAGAGCGTTTATTGCCTCTGGTGCAATGCCAGAATGCCGCTATCCTGCTTCTGGACACTGGCCTGTCTCCAGCTGCTCCGTGCCTCTCACACATCCGCTGCCCTTCTAGCGATCAGGAAATGCAGGCAGATCCTTGCCGGCTCCCTGGATGCCTCACCTGAACTTGGAGGATTTACTGGAGGACTGGGAAGTTAGCCTAAGTCCCCTTAGCCCTTGTCCAATACATTATTGACAGAACTGTCCTTTTATAATTTCTTTTTTATGTATTAATTTCTTCTGCAAGCAGTGAATTTAAGTTCTTTAAATGAGAGTAGACAAGAGAGAAACCATTATTTTTATTTTTCTATTATTATTTTAAATCAGTTTAAAAGTCCAAGGTCATTATTTTTTAGGTGCCTCATCAAAGCATCCAAACCTGAAAGACAGCATTATATCTGAAATAAGCTACAGTCTGGACAGATTCCCTCAGAGTATCTCAGAGGTCTCAACAAAATTTTTTTTTGACCTGTTGTTTGATACTGGTACTGCTGGGCAGGCTTTATAGCTGAACACTTGGGGTGATTGCATGAGACAGGATTCTCTTAAGGTCATTTAGTGTCACTCATCTGCCTTGTAACAGGGTGGCTTGATGTTAGCATTCCAGGTTCCACCTGCTATGGCCAAGGTTTGAAGGATTACTGATTATTTGTTATTTTTGGTGTGTGTCCATGAATTTCTATCCTATTCGAAAAAACTGGTCACTATCGCTAGGAATGTCTCTCTTGGACTTAATGCAGTTAATTTCTAACAGATTTATTGGTGTCAGTCTCTTACAGGTAAATCTCATTTGTTCATGTAATCTTATTGGTTAATTGCATAGATGCCTTGCTCATTTCACAGCATTGTCTACCATCTCATTAAATCCTTCAGCAGTATGTGATTTAAAAAAAAAAATTAGAATAAAATTTATCCTTAGTAGTTGAACTTGTCAATGACATACACAAAATATTTTCTGAAAATAATATCAGAGAGTGAAAGCTGACTGAAATGCAACAGGCAATTCTACACATGGCAATAAGCTTTTTATTCCGGTTTGGAACAAAACTCAACATTTTTCAACTTTTTGACAGAAGCAAAAACTCCCCTTGAGTTTTTTGGGTTTTTTTTGGAAGATCAACCAGGTTTTGTAGTTTCAATGAAGTCTGCACTTCATCTAGGAAGCTCAGTTCCAAAAATACATGGAGTACTTGTGGGTATTTGCAAAGAATCTCATCATAAAGTTCCTGGCAAGTCTAAAACCCACCCACAATAGAGTGCACATGAGCTCGAAGCCTAGTCATGGGGAAGAAAGCTTCAAAAAAGAAATATGTTAGAATGTCTAGAAGCTCTCAGATCCCCAAGCTGATCCTGGCTCCACCAGTTCATGGCCTTGTACCACGAGGGCCTGAGATCTGGGAACTGCAGGGTCGAGAGCTGTGAGGCAGCCTGAGTGACACCACTGCTTTTACAGCTGTGCCTGTATTTCTGTAAGTCTTTTTAAAATTAAAATTCAAAAATATTTCCCTTACAACAAATAGGTGTTTTCTGATGAAGCACTACCAAAATTAATAACTCTACCAGAAATACAGTACTGGAAGCAAAGAACCTCCATTAACTTGTTGCCCTGGTTTTGATATCTGCCCAAGTACACCTGTATTAAATGGATACAAAATCTTATATTCACTGTTGACAGGACCTTCAGCAATCAGAAGAAAATATAGGATTTTCTATTTTGCACACAAAAATAGAGCACTGAATATACTTGTGACCTCTTTTCCTAAGTGAAAATGTATTTTCTTTTCTTCTTGGAAATCCAAATTTCAATTACAGTCCTAATTATACTCTTTTGTAATGAGATTCCATATGAAATATTTCCTTATAAATTACAACTTCTTTGCCAGTAATTGTTAGTGTAGCAGCAATGACCTAGTTTTTTAGAATATAACTGTTTATTTAAGCAGCATCTTGTTCTCTAACAGTATAATTGTTTTCAGCTATTGAGAAATATATCCATGTGCTTTTTTTTTTTTTTTTTTTTTTTTTT
>WEIU01018179.1:95328-107397 GCA_013389925.1 Aegithalos caudatus
TTTTTTTTTTTTTTTTTTTTAAATTCATGTTGCCAATAAGCTCCTACTGGCTTATTCAGCAAATCTGAGCTGTAGTTTAGTCAGAAACATGGAGGTTTGACACTTAAGAATTGTCGATTATCTGCTGGTAAGTAGGTGATAAGGTCGATTCACTGTATTTTCTTCTCATCCAAATAGAGGTCCACTAACAGAGTGGTTTAGTACATCTTTTGCCCATTCTTTGTAGCATCCTTTTTTTTTTTTTTTTTTTTTTTTTTTTTTTTTTTTTTTTTTTTTTTTTCTTACAATGGTGCTTAATTAGTCTCTAGCCCTCTACAAAAGAGTAGGAAAGCACTCATGTTTTCTTGTGATCCTCTGAAATGACTCTAGGAGCAGTAGCCTTGGAAGAGGGATATTCAGAAGTGCAGGTTCTGAAACCAGCTCGTTTCTCTCATTGTGACATCATGCAGCTGGGTCCTTTCCCTCAAGAAGTCTGTTAATACTGTTAATTACACACAGTACAGCAGAACCACTGATATAAATATATGAATCTCTTCTTAAATCTCTCCCTGGTCAGCTGATAGATCTGTCCTGAGAAGCATGGCCCCTGGCTGCCCTATAAGTCCCTAATATTTGAAGTATCATCTTGAAAGAAAATCCATTGTTCTATTATGTTTTCTTTAATTCTTGCATCATCCTATTATCCCTTAGAAACATTGCCATGCTTAATGTTTAGTTTACTTGTTTCTGCTCTGATCTGTGCTCATGATTTAAGAACTTTCTACTTCAGCTCTCAAAGATCTCTCTTTCTAGATCATTTCCTATCCAATCCTATGTGTGATTGCTGGCACTTGCATTGGCCGGATGTCTCGTTGCAATTTCAGTACAAAACCTTTCTCCATCTTCAAAATGCTCTAAAATCTTGTTTCAACCTGTTTCTCTGGCCCTCCAGTCAGCTATTTTCCTGCCTCCCTTTTCTGTTTCCAAGCTCTTCACCTCTTTCTTGCCCTCTTTTCTGGCTTGAACATATTTTATCCTGTTTACAGCTCTGGGCTTTCCTCCCAAAGGTAAACACAGCACTCTGCTACTTATCAATCAGTCTCAGTGTTATATTCTCCATGCCCCTGGTTTTTGTCCTGGCTGTGTAGACATAAGCCTTCCTGGTCACCTCCCCCCTCCTCCCTCTACCTGCTTCATTCTCAGGGATCCTTTTGTTTTTGCTATGATTATACTAATTGTACTCTCTGCATGGAACTAGCATATATGTCAACTGAACCCTCTGGGTGATACAGGAAACAAGTGATTTTTTACTATTCTCAATTAAAAGATTATTAAAAAGAGTGCTTAAATGTAATCCCACTACAGCAAAAGGTATCAAGAGGAGTGGGAACAAGAAGTTGTTTTTTAATATCATTCCAGTGTTCACTGTTTTATCTAGAAGTCTAGATTTCAAATCTATTTATCAGTATTTAACTAATTTCTGCTGTTTGATTTCAAATTGCAGTATATTAAATATGTGCTTGCATTTGTATTTATTGGAATTTTAATTCTTTTAAATCCTACATGCCACTGCTTTTAAAAGAAATTAAGAATAATTGCATCCATAATTTTTGTGAGTAATTTCTTCTAGTGGAAAGGGATTATTTTTAAAGGTTTATGGAAAAAAAATGACACCCTCAATTAGGTAATAAATTCAGATGAACTTCTTCCCCCTCACCATTTTTTTTTTTTTTGCCTGTTTAGCATTTTCCACTTTTTTACTCTGTGATGTACAAGCCCTCACTGGTTAATTATGTATATATTTAGCTACTGCATGTGTTGGGCTTATTATTGTCATCTAATTAGATGTAACTCGAACTACTTACTTCTAGAAAAATCATTAAAAATTCTTTCCTAATGACCTAGAGATGACAAAATGTCTGTAAAGTGTGAAGAAGCAGACAAGCACAGGAACATCGCTCTTAAGGAGTGTTAATCCAGATGCTGCAATCATCTAATTAAACAATATTTTGCTGTCATTAACATTTTCACCAAGGAATAGCAGTTATAATTTCTTTGTCAGCTGTCTCTAGCTCACTTTACCTTAGAAACTAAAGTGCCATATAAAAACATTAAATTGGATGGTTTAATTAAAAAGTTTCTTTTTTTTTTTAATGAAGAAACATATCCAGTATTTCTGAGATCTCATTTACTATGCCTCATTTTTATTGTTCAAGTAGATTAGTGTCACAGGGCTTGCGATATTTAATATTCAGCCTTTAATATTAATCTCTATAAGCCTACTTGAGGGGAAATCTGAAGGTTCTGAAAAGGTATAGGGACTACCAATAGTCATACAGGTTTACGTTCTATATTTATTTAGCTAAAGAAAGGACCAAATAATTCTTGCTGGAAGCACCAGACAATTGATGAGATGGCTAAGTATATTCATCTGCTGACTTTACTCTGAAAATAATCAATTGTGAAGCCAGAACAGATCAAGACAGCATTTCTAATAAAGTGAAACCACTAATATTTATGCATGTTTAGAATTAGGGATTTGTAATCCCATTATAGGCCTAAATCACTGTCCTCCACTCAGATAAGTACAGATGTGTGGTCTTACCTTGTAGGCCCGGTCTCCTTTCACAATTTAAATTAGGTTCATCTTCTCAAGTCAGTTTTATTTGTTGATATTAAGGAGGAAATTGTTGAATTGAGAAAAAAAATCACTAACTTTTTAATCAAACAAATTAAGTGCTATTCTTAGTACTTAATATCTTCATAAATAAAACATGTTTTATAAAAATTAAAGCAGTAGAGAATATTTTAATTTCTTTCCCAAGACTTATGTTTACCAAATACTTAATCTTGAAGGCTTCATTATTTGCAATTTATCCTACCTAAGCTGAGAGAGAAGCTGCTTCAAATTATTTCTCACTGTGGGTTAAAAACTGCATGGAGGAGTTACTGCAGTGTTCTGACATGGAGCTAATGTCACATGATAATTTCTTCATCAGTCTATACTATAAGTAACCTCTCAGCAAAAGAGAACTCGTACTGCAGCAGGGCTCAGGATTGCTTTTTCTTTGTCCTATTCACACATTTCTGATTTTCCCATATGGAATGGGAACAAACAGTAAAAATCTTGTTGACTGAATATTGATATTGAATTGATATGACATTAATAAAATAAGTATCAAAATTAAATGAAATCACAATATGAAAAAAAATCTCAATTTCAAAATTGAAAGTAATTTTGTATGACCTAAGATTTCCTTTCAAAATTTTGTAAAAGGATGTTTTCACTTTTTAAAGACTTCTATAAAATTGTTACAGTTCAAGATTTTTATCAGTATGAGCTCTTTTCCATACAAATTTTGATTCTGCAGAATCTTTATTTTTGCTTATGCTTTGTAATAGACTACAGTCATCTCAGTCATTCTCTTCCTGGATCTCAAAGTTCTTTTAGTCTGCTCTCTGCATAATCACAAATGTCTTTCCATTATGGAAGCTTTTGCATGCTCTTTTGTTAACTTAAAGATTCTGATGGTGAGAAAAACATTTATTGTATGAAGCTGTATTTCTATAGAGGCTATATTTTAAAGCATCCTAAACTTGATAATCTCAAGAAACTTTACAAATCATATGCAATTAAACCCTTGCTGAAGAGGAAAATAATATTCTGATTTGATGGATGTAGAAAAATGAGGTGAAATTGTCTTCCTTCAAAATATCTAGAGCCCCCTCCCAGAAGTCTAAAAGAATATTCTAGCAGAGAATACCTTTCCTTTTCCTCCCTTACAAGGATAAATTCTGGTATACTTCTTGATTTAGTTGTTTCATACATTCTTGTTCTGTGCAAGATTCATTTTGCATTCATTCATTCATTCATTCATTGCTGATATTAAAGAAAAAGTGGTTTTGTTTCTATCCATCTTGATTTGTGTATGTAGCACACAGTGCTGGAATTGCTTGTTTGACAAAGTTATATTTGCACCTCTTTTTTTTTTTTTTTTTGTATTCTTGTGATCATCTACATTTTCAGAGCGTAAAAATGAGGATGCACAATTATTAAGAGCATGCACTTCTGTCTTTAGTTAAACTGTGTACAAAATAAAAATGTGCTTTTTGTTCATCAACTTTTGTTGAAAAAATAAGGTATTTGTAGAGCAGTGAAAGTTTCACATTTCATTAAAGCAGAACTGATTTTTGTGGAGAATTGCAACTGCTACTCAGAACAAGGAAGCCTGTGTTTTCCTGGGTTTTGTACCCCAGGAATCTGTCCAGAATCTGGAAGGAAGCAGTTAGTGAGACAGGGCTGTAAATCTGCCACAGGACTGGGAATTGCTAACCTGGATTACTTCAGTCTGCTAATTATATTATATAAATACACACACACACATATATTTATGAACTGATTTTTTTTTTAAGAGTCACGTTGCATATTGTGTGGTTCTCACAACAGCAATAAGATGGCCAGTTCTGTACTAGGAAATTTCATTTGTCTTATCACTGAAATGTTAGATTTCTACTAAATACCAGAGAATACAAAAATAACATCCTGTCTCGAACACACTTTTCTTTGTGATGAATTAATAATTTTTAGTTCATTGCAGTTTCAGGTTGTTCTTTTGAAATGGTATCCAAAGATGGTTTTTGCACATTTGAGCTGCTGGGATGACAGCAGTATTTCTTTCATGATTGAAGAGAGTGGCCTGGGGTAGTGAGCTCTGTCTTTTACATGGGAGGAGTGTTTTTTTAATTTTCAAAGTGATTAAAAAATAGTGTTACACCGAACATGACTTTCATCATTTTGATTCCACAGTTGCTGTGGAATCTCACCATTTCTTCAGTGAAGAGGAACCTTAGCGAATGATGGATTAGCATGGACTATCTACGATAGACCTAGATTTGCAAACCTCAAATTTACCCTCTTGCTTTTTGGAGTCTCATTTTATCTTTGTCAGCAATGATAAGTTGCTAAGACAGTAATAGTCTAGTTCTTTGAATTTCTACATTAATGCTATAAAAATATATTGATGGAAATAAAAAGGCAAGTGTTTATGGTGCATTTTTAGATCTTAAAAGATACTGTGCTTTTTATATTATTTCAGTTTGTATGTTGACTTCTAGTTCAAGACAAGTGCATCTAAATGGCTACTTTTGTCTGGAAGATTTATATCTGATTCTGTCAAAGTGTTGGGAACTGGGAACATGTGATGCAACAAATGTAACCACTAGATTTTTTTTCTAGCTGGACAAGTGGACACTATTTCCTAATTCTTAAAACTTTCCTTTTCAATAGGACGAACATACAATGATCTGAACCAATACCCTGTATTTCCGTGGGTTTTAACAAACTATGAGTCTGAAGAGTTAGATCTGACCCTTCCAGGCAACTTCAGAGATCTTTCAAAGGTATGCTTCATTTTTGTTAAAGAACAGTCAGCCAACCCTTCTAGAAAGACGTTTTGTTTTATGTTTTTAGTCTGGTTAAGTAAGGTCTTTATCTTAAACTCATGGAAGTCTGGGATAGACTTTTCTGTTTTAGAATTATTTTATACTGAATCTCTACATTATGCTACTTCCATGTCCCTAGCTTACCTGGTTCCAAATCTGCAATTTCTCCATACCTTCTGACTTATGGATCAGGCGTGCATCAGACCACTTGATCTCACTAATTATGCTTCTTAGTTTATAAAAGCTGATCCTTTGGAAATAAAAAGCTTGGAATAATATTTCACATTATTTTGCAGTGACTAGAACAGTAATATAGTATCAGCATCTACTTTTGATTTAATAGTTAGTAAAAGGGTATTTTGTCTTTTAGATCCTGGAGTATCTGGTCCTTATTGTTATTTGGGGTTTTTTTCTGTCCAACCAGAAAAATTGGGTGCTTAGTGCTTTATAATAAAAAAAAATTCCTAGTTTTTTGGTTTTTTTTTTTTTTTTTTTTTTTTTTGTTTTTTTTTGTTTAATCTAATGGCACGACATTGTCAACAGTACCCAGGTCTGGTACTCTGGTTGTGTTTATAGACTGCAGAGAAGGTCTGTCCTAGCCAAGCATAGTAGAAACATATGGAGTGGGTCCGCTTTTGGCCAGCTAAAATAAAGGAAAAAGAATAGGTCTTGAAACTGAGTTGTGGGAAGTATCATTCCTGGTTGCTATCAACTAAGAAAGTGTATGCACTATCTTGCCAGTGAAGGTGGCATGATAGTGCATAGTTCTGCAACATCTCCAGTGTAAGGTTTCTGTTGTCTGGTGCGTCAGCTTTCTTACATCCTTACCACAGCTCCTCAGCCAAGAGGGGGAAGTTGCTTGTACAAATTAAGTGAGGCTCAAAACCACAGGAAGCTGTCACTCACTGCCTTTAGGCGTGAGGCTGGAGAGGAGAAAATTACCCCTAAGCCCTGTTCTGCAGTCCTGTGCTGCAGACCCTGCATTCCCTTCTGCTCCTGGGCAGACGTGTGTTTCTGGGGTTTATGCTTTAAGTCTGGATTTCTTTCCTCCTCTCCCTGCAAGCACACATCCTGGGGAGCAATGGAGACATCCTGCCCTGGATATTTGACAGTTCCATCTCTGCTGGAAAGAGTGTGCTTGCAGAATCTCCAGATGTGCTGTAACCATTCCTAGAAGCCTGCTTTTGTAAGACATCCAAAATAATTTGAGTAGGACTTGAATTCATAATAGTGGATAGAGACACCTAAGTATACACTCCTTTTTTTTTTCTTAGGCAAATAAAAAAATAAATAAGCAAATAAACCCAGAATTTACAGTACATTCACAGTATGACTCAAAAGGAAATAAATTGCTTGCTACTTCCGTTAGGTTATGTAAAATTTCTGACCTTTCAGAGTATTATAGGTATGTTTCACAAATGTGGTTTTCAGTTCTGTAACACCATTGTAATCTGTGCCAAGAACAATAAAAGATCCACAGATGTGACTTAAAAAAAGACCTGTGATCATTTTACACTGGCTTGTTCCCTAGCATGTACAAAAGTATTGCTGGTTTAGAGTTGTTCAGAAAGATAAACCTTTCATTAAGGTGCTTACACTTTTCAAAATCTCTCAAACTCACTTTCTGTAAGTATTAATAGCACTGCATGTGGTGAAGTGTAACAAGATTAGACAGTGTCTCATGAGTCCTTTGCTAGGTATTTAGTTTGATTCAATCCAAATTTTTACAGCAATCTACTAAAATATATAATTGCTGAAGGAAGAAGTGTGATAGCTGATTAAATAGGAATCTGTTTCCTCATGAGTTAGTAAAGACTCACTATGGAATTAGTGTATGTATAGCTTATTAAGTAACACTGTACTGTTATTAGTACTCTCCTCAAAAGGAAATGTAAAATCAAGTCAATAGCTATTTATTTTTCATCAAGAATCCATGCAATGTGCACCTTTTCTTGGCAAATTGAAAACTTACCAAAAGGTATTGGTGGTTTCCTCTGGAACAGTTAGGTTTTTGACCACTGAAAAGTGTACACAGAACTAGTCAAGGAAAATGACCTTTCCTTTCTGACAGTATCTGGGCTCCATTTATCCCATGGATGTATGAGAAAACACATGTGAAATCTCTAAAAGGTTGTGGAATACCTCAGGATAAAAGTGTTGTAATTGTTCATTTTTTGCAGTGTTCATTATGATAATATCTGAGCAATTTCATTTTACCATGGTTTTAAAAGGCAAAACGGGTTAATGATTTATTTTAAAGTGCAGTGGCTGGTTAGTATGGAATGCCTGAGTTGGACTGTTAAGCATTACTTGTGTCCTGTCATTACTTGTGTTACTGTTTCATCAGTAAAAATCTTCAAAATTTGAATGTCTGTGAGGTATTACCTTGTCAATTCTGTTTTCATTTTTGATGAAAATGAAAACATTTCATTGTATCTGTGAGTCTCTTCTTTTCTTTTCATGGAGATGAATCCTGAGTAGCCTGATGCGTAAAAACAAGAGTTAGTGATTTATTGTTAACAATACTGAAGGAGGTTGTGCTATCAAGCCTCAGCCAGACCTCTGGAGCAGGCACACACAGTATCCTTTCCATAAGGAGCAACTTCCTTCTGTCAGATTTTGCCCTGCAATGGAGACATGTTCCTGCAGATCTGATGGCAGATCAGAACCTCCAGCTAAACTGTTGATGGATAAAATCTCCTTTGTCAGTTCCTGACCTTCTGTCTCCCTGTAAAATTTGCCCTTCTTAGTTTCACAAAGCCTCTGCCCTTGATATTTAGCAATTAATAGTCCTCAAACAATATTTTGAAATTATTTAGAATTTTAGCACTATTGAATATATGGTAAAAGCCCACAAAAGCAATGAAATTAAAAGATAAGTCACCTACCATGCTTTGTTTTCTTTGTTTGAAATGGTTTTTGTAGGTAAATGTAGGTGCTAAATCTAGCTTTTAAAAAAATTTTGTGTGTTCTTGCCCAAAGTTCATACAATACTCTAGATAATTGAGTACACAAATTTTCAAAAATTTTAATCTTTGGCTTCTAGGCTTTCTGTATAAAATATCATACACCACTTTTGTGATACCACAGCTCCTTAGTGAACATACATATCAAATGCAATTCATATGCTTTTTGGAGATTAAATTAGAGGTGTTTGTCTTGCTTACAATGTCAGTGATGGAGTAAAACGTGTCTTTTGCATTTAGCCCAAACTTAACTATTTGCATTTGTGCAAAGTCATCTTGAACATGTAGCTTGTCCTTTCCTTCCATTCCATTTCATTCTGGTTTTATGTGGCACTACTTATTGCAGTATTTTTACATCCAGATGTTACTTGTTCTCTCTGAATATTTGTATTTAAATATTAGTCTGAAAATTCCTCTGTCCTTTTTCTTTTAGGTGTTTGGAAATTCTGTTCTCAAAGCTTTTTGATTTTTTTTCTTTTTACATATAGTTTTGGATTTAAAACCAGGGTTCATGGGCATGGAATGTGACATAGCAGTGAGAGATATTGCACCTCTCATTTGATTAGACAGCATAGGTTCAAGTTTTATTCATTACATATACAAGGTTAAAGGTTATATTTATTGTTTGACAGGATCAAAAGCTAATGAAAGAGACTGTCATAGATACATAGATTATCTTTTCGGTATCAAACCATCAGGTGATCTGCTTATTTTCTTCTTTGTTGAGATTTCCTTTAAAAGAATACTTAGGATTTTAAACATTAGTCCAGGAAACATATACACAGCCCTTACTATGTAGTGATTTTTTTGTGAGGTTCAAGACACGTAAAATGTGGTATGGTTTGTTTGTATAAATTTGTATGACTTTTACTCCTAAATTATAGTGAATGCATGATTTTGACATGCTGCATTGTCCCTGCTCATTAAAGTGTAAACGGGAATTTCTCCTCATTTACTTCCAGTCATACATCCTGTTAAATAAAATGATTTCTTCACCAGGCAAAGTAATACTAATATTGACATGTGTATGAAACATCACACACCCATTCATTGAGTGGAAAAAATTATGTTTTGTTAATATAGAAGGTGTTTGACTGATGGATGGTGATAAGCATAACCACTTTTCCTTATTACTGTGCCATTTCAAGAAAAGGAAGTGATAAAGCCCCAAGGCTTTATCAAATGTAATAATGCAAATGAACACATCCAAGTGTGAATATTTCAAGGCAACCACACTTAATACTTCCAAAACTGTATATGCTGTGGAATGGAGTTTATGAGCTTATTGAGCCCTTCATTGGAGAAATGAAATAATTTTCTGTAAAATTAAACTTTGTCTCTTCATCATATGCAACTCTTCCATGAGAAGAAACACTACATACAATTAAAGCCACACAAATAAATGTGTTTTTCTTAAATAAATAGTTCATTTACTGTGTGAAACTCTGATACTATGAATCTGTGAGTGCTCTTATATTTGATATTGTTGATATCTGGTTTTCATGTTAGGATACTGAAGAAAAATCTATTTCCAAATTTGGACAAAATTGCAATTTATTTTAGGTTTAAAGTATCATCCTAAGACATGCTATTTATAGGTTGTTGTTCAATGGGCATTTTTTAATAAAAAAGCAAGCAATCAAGAAAAGCTCAGTCAGTTTTCAGCTGGAGCCAAATAAAGCCAGGTTCAATATGCCTTTGTACCCAGCTACAATTTTGTGCAGTACATCACAAAAAAACCCCCACAAACCAAACCAAACAAACAAAAAACCCAACAGATAAATAAGGTAGCTGCTGCATGGATTAGAGTCAAGTTAAGCAGAATATTTCAGTGGCTAGATAAATAAGATGCTACATTTAGTTCTGCTCTCATGAGAGAATATAATTATAGGAAAGTAGCTGGCAAACAAACAGATATTACATGAACTAACATAACACATCCGCTGGAGGTAAACCCTAGATGTAAGGTGTATTGACAATATGTACTGACTTGTTCAAAGGCCAGGTATCTAAAGAGACTAGCCAGGTAAAAAAGGAAGATGTAGTGATGCAGTAGTGTGTTTTTTAATGTTAATGTCAACACTCACCTTATTTTTAAATGGAAAAAAGAAACATAAAATAAACTGAAGCAGCAGGTTTTAGTACATCAAAAGTGAAGTGGCTGAATAGGCATTGTCATACAGTGACCTGACAGTGCTTGTTTGGAGTAAAGAATATCTTATGAAACCATTATGTGGGAAGTTAATTCTATTTAATATGAGTCCTTACGGAGGGCTTTTTGCAATAAAAAGACAAATGGTGTGTTTGGAAAAAGCATTTTATAAAACGTTATGAAATTTTTCAATAATGTTCAGAACAATTTATTTGACTCAAATTCAGTTTCTGTATTTTTCTTATGGTCAAGATATGGACTGAGACAGTGTATAGATTAAGCTTTGCCTTTGTGTTGTTTGGATAAGCCATTTTAATCAGTGCACACACCAACAGAATCTCAGTCAAATGGAAATAATATTATTTTCTTCCATTACGTGAAATTACAAAGATTAATCCATAAATAACATTTATTTGCATTTTATAGCCATGATATTAGATTAAAAATGAGGTAGTTGACCTTCTGGGCTGAGAATGACATACATAGTAAAGCTATGAAAAGTGACCAAAACTCCATATATCCTAGACATTTCACAAGAAATGTGAGAGAATACCCTTACTGTAGAACTTGTCATCTAACAGGACCCGTGCCTCATCAGAGTAAAACCGGGCTAGCTACTAGTTTATACAACTGAGATTTAAGGACTTTCAAGAAATATCTTTGTCTTAAATGAAGGATGAACTCACACCATTACCTTGCATAACAACATTTTCCCACATGGACCTTAAAATAACACTAAAGAATTCAGGGCCAGACTTTGCCGAATTTACTTCTTGCTATTTTATTTATGGAGTTTTTTGCTTTCAAAAAGTGCCTGGTCTTTTGGTATACAAAAGCTGTTCTAATTGGGGTTAATCAACAAATTTTTAAATAGCACAACAACAACAACAACAAAGAAAAAAAAAGATATTTGAGCACTTTCCATTAGCATTTTCAATGTATATGGTTTCCTGAATCTGGAGAGATGGCCTTTGCATTACTGTGCAGAGAGGTGGTTCACATCAGTGTCTCCATGACTGCACAGAGAAGGGAGATCAGATGTTTCTTGTATTTCTTCACTACAGGCTGGAGGTAACTTATGTAAGGCTGAAGTAGAAGCTGCAGAGGTGTGTGAGCATGGGCAGCTCCCAGCTCCTCTCTCCATGGAGTGCTGCATTAAGACAGTTGTGCTACCTCTGGGATCCCAATTGTCATCTCCACAAAAATAGGGCCATCTTTGCACACTACCCCATCTAGAGTGGCTCCACTAAGGACTTCCAGCTCACCTTCCTGTTGAAAGCTATAGAGATAACTAAGCAATCTCCTCCTTGACACTATAAAGACTTGTGGAATGAGAAAAATTAACCCACATCTCTGGAACCGTAGGCTTTTAGCCAGATCACTAGTTCATCCAATCCAGAATCTGTCCTGAGAGGCTGAGGTGAGACTTTCTAGCTGAAGACAAGCTCTACCTGCCTTCTCTCCCTTCTCTCCCTTCTTTCCCTTCTCTCCCTTCTTTCCCTTCTTTCCCTTCTTTCCCTTCTTTCCCTT
>WEIU01018179.1:107576-118237 GCA_013389925.1 Aegithalos caudatus
TTATACATTTTATCTTTTAAATTGGAGTAACACCTCTTATTGAACAACCTAGAAAACATGATGGTATTGTTTGCATTAGTATTTTATGTGACTTTAAAAATTGTTGTCAAATTCTTGAGAGAAATAACCTTTTTATTAAATACAATTATATATATTATATTAAAAATGTTATTTCAAGCTACTGATTAAACATAATTAAAATTTTGCTAGTCCATTAAAAAACCCCTCGCAATTATTTTGAGCGTCAGTTATACCTCACAGGCCTTGTTACTGTAGTCAATTTACAACGAATAATGAAAACACATCACTTATTTGATGAAAGACTTCTAATCAGCATCAACTGTGTTTTGAAAGGCCAGGAGTTTTCCATATTTTCAGTCTTGCGTTAATCATCATATTCATTCTCCACCATGCCTTCAAACCTGTATGTACAATAATGTGGTGACAGATGACATCTCTGTCTTCCATAGCCTCAGAATTCACCGCAGTATAGGGTAAGATTCACCTTCGTAGTGGAGGGAAGAGATATTCTCAGGGTGTTCCTCCATTACAAATACAATCTCACCAATTTGTCTGCTATTTTGTGTTCCCTTCTCAGAGGGGGTGAACATTTCATTTTAACAGACTATGGTGTGAATTACTGCTTTAGCTCTTGAAATGTGCAGTTGGGACTGCAATTTTTTCTGCCAGAGAAGTGGATGCACAGTACCTTAATGAGGGTGGTGTCAGCAGGTTCCATCCAGTCCCCACAGCAACCCAGAGCCTGATATAATTTAGCAAAGTGCACATATATCTGCACAGTTTGTCAGTCTAATGGGATAAGAATGTCTCTTTCTTGGAAGCTGTTGAACAGCCATTTTTATATAATGATAACTTAAAGGCTACACTACTGCCAGTGTTTTCCTGACACTGGCAGGATGTGTAACAAAACCAAATGTAACAAAAATGCAGATATTTGTTTTTTCCTATTGCCAGTATTTGGGAAACGAGCCTGTAAAGTGTTAGGGAATGGCCATACTTCTCTTTCAAGAATGTTTTGTGAGGTCTTTCAGTGCAGTCTGCACCAGATAACACCAATCCTTGGGGATTACTCAATCATTTTACACATATGAGAGAACTATTAACATCTCCATGACACAGCAAAGTATTAAGCATCCAGAGTGCTTAACGTGAAAAATACTGAAATCATAATGTTTTAAATTGTAAGCGTTCACCAAAGACTGCTATTTAAAAAGAAGCTCTAAAACAGAAAATATCATGCTCTATGTCAGCTTTTTGAGCAGTCATCTCAAAGGACATAGAGGTGCTGAAAGAATAAAATACTTGCAGCTTTAAAATTTTTTTTTAGTTACGTATCTAGTACGTAACATGTCTAGTGAAACACAGAGATTTGACCTTGTACTGGTATTTCCTTTTCAAATTACTTTAGATTTTAATTCAGTAGAAAAAACTGTGCAATGAAATAAAATGTGAAAAATACTGTTAGTATGTTGAAAAGGGTCAAAATCCTGTCCTATGCATTTTTTTCATACCCTTAATAATATAAATTCTAATTAAAATTTGATTAATGCAAATAAAGTAATAATTTCAAACTACAATACAATTATTTGGTGTGGAACTGTGCTCCCCTCTAAGTATTAAACACACGGTGGTGTGTTTGGTTAATTTGAATTTAAAAGCTAAAATCTGTATTTTCTTTATCCAAGCAACTTTTGCATCACACAGTAATACACTTTGCAAAAACTTCTGAGATAAAGTGGGTTAAAAATCATAAAAAGCTTTTATTCCTCAAGTAGCCAAATCAAAACCAATAGTTCCTACTAGTGCCTTACATCTCTTTTGTTTTTCACCTAATTTGTATAGATTGTCCTTTAAGTTTGCTCAGAATGGACTTTGAATTTGTGAATAATTTCCACATTCTATTGTTTTCAAGTACAAAGCTTATTTGCTTTGTTCAATAAAACGTGGCTTTGTTCAGTCCAAAAGATACCCAGTCCTGAGGACTATGCATGGTTTTTAAGTATCTCTGCTTAGGATCACCAGACACCATCAGCAGTTCAGCGTGAAATCTTTTCATCATGAACTGTGCATTACAAAGTATCCTGTGTGAGCAAAAGTCAGTTTTCATTAGCTGTGTGATTATGGTGAATGACAGCAACAGAAATATTAGTTTGGCCTCAATGCATTTTAAATGCAGTTTTAGAAGTCTATTTCCAGAACAATGTTACTGAACTAATTGGGAAAAAAACTTATACTTCAAGAAGGTCTTGAAAGTTTGCAGATGTGGATCACTTATGTTTGTCAGTTAAAATAAGGAAACTCATAAGACTTTTAGTACACAAAGCCTTTGAAAATAAACTCTAAGCTTACAACAATCCCAGGGGTTACTACAGCATGAATGTGTTTGGTTGCAGAGTCTCCTGTGCAGTGAATCTTAATGCAGAATTAACCTGTGCCATATCAGACTGTCTGGCCTTCAGCTGATAATATATTTGACCTCTTATCACTTTACAGCCTATTGGTGCTTTGAACCCAAAGAGAGCTGTCTTCTATGCAGAACGGTATGAGACATGGGAAGATGATCAGACTCCACCTTATCATTACAACACTCACTACTCTACATCTACTTCTACCTTGGCTTGGCTTGTTCGTATTGTAAGTATTTCTGGATCCTGGTTTTCAGGAATATCTTTATTTACAGCATCTCTTCTGTCCTCTGTTTTGTTTTGCTTTTATGAAAGACCTTTCTATTAAAATCTCATTGTTCTTCTCTACCTTAAAATCTCACAAATTTTCTGTATAAACTTTATATACTCATTTGTAGTGATAAAGGGGTCCTACCTATCTAAACAATCCAAAATAAATTTAAACATAAAATTGTGTTGTTATAAGGATGCATACAATAAGAAAAACGCTTCTTCTAAAATAGATTGACTCCCAAAATATATCTCTAGATAATACAGAAATCTGATACTGTTCATGCTCATTTATTATTTTCAGCTAGGGACAGATCCATGCAACATTAAAAAAAATGCCTTTAGTAAGAACATTAAGCTGTCATTGAATCAAGAGGGGAATTATATAACCAGTTTTATATTAAAGCAGCACAAAGTAATATTTTATGCAAATGAGCTATGCTTCTAAATTAATGAATATCTCTACGGTTTTCAGAAATGTAAAAATGTGGATTCTGACTTCAAACTGTTATGTCAGTTCTGGAAACTTCATGTACCTATGACCAAAACTAGATCTAGGGAAGAGGACTAAACTTCAAAGACAGAATGAATCTGAATTCAGTGTATGTGTTACCACAATTATTTACAGAATAAAGAGTGTTGATGAGACACTGAGGTTTCACAGCGAAACCTGAATTAATGAAAATTGAATGACTGTGTAATTACTAAAGTACACCCTGCTAATAAAAATCTGTTACAAAGCGTGTATTTTAAGCATATTTTGCATACAACAAAGCAAAACACAGCCACACAGAGCTTGATAATCAAGTTTTCACTCATCTCAGTTTCCCTTAGATATGTTCATTTTTTAATGCTCAGAAGTGAATTCATGTATCTGTGAGTTCAGGATATACTTCTTAAACCATGAGAAACTAAGAACTTCCTGTGTTGGGTGACCATTGTATTCCTTTTAAATGTTGCTAAATTATTAATCTACTGAATACGTTTTATGGTACGTGTGCTTCTTTGTTGCCTTAAAGTAGATTTAAAAAGTAGCTTTATTTGCATATTTCTATATTAATTTTGGCTGCTGTACAGGAAAAGATCCCCTCTTGCTATTGGCAAGAGAGAGAGCTGAAAGTCTGGTTACAGGCTAAATGTACAACACACCAAGGAGTATTCATTTCCTGCATTAGGCTAATGCAATGTAATTTTTTACTACTGTTGTTTATGTTATACTGTAGATGTTCTTGCTCTCTTTGTGTTCTCACCTAAAAGAGCAAGAGAACAAGGTCTTTGTCTTGATGTCCTTGCAATATAGACCTTACAAATTACATTTGTTAGAGCAAACAATATATGTGAGAATAGAAAGCAGAAGTGGAAACCACTGATATGCAAAGAAGAAGTTGCCAATGAAAAGGTGGAAACAACAGATAACTTAACAAACCAGCAAAGAAAAGCTATCTCTAATGGGAGTAGACAATAGAAGTGAAAGAGGACAAATCCAGGGAAAGTTTGAACCTCAGAAAAGGAAAAAAATGTAATAATATGATAAGACTAGATAAGGCAGCAAATGGAAACCCTAAACAGATATTTGAAAATAAGTGTGTATAGAGGAAAAGGTTATGGCAATGAAGATTATAAAGTTATAGTGATCTGTAGAGAGATATTTTTGTTACAAAATAAAGGATGAAATATCCTAAGGGAGAGGATTATGCCAGTGAAATTGATAGATAAAGCTAGGTCAGATTTCTGTAAGTTAAAGTAATATTTCTTGCTCATTAATTTCTTGAGCTAGATCTTTTACATGAATTTGTGAAGAAGACTCTATAAGAAAAGATAAATTACAGTCTAGTCCAGCAGGAGGAAGGTGACATTAAGAGATGCAGAGATTCAGACATAAAATGCTTTCAGTATTTTAAAAGACTGGAGAAGAGTGATAGGAAAAGATGTGTTACTGTAGAGCTTTTTGTAGGAAGTGACAACAAACTGAAGGAGTATAAACTAAAACCATGGGAGAAGATTGTGTAAACCAAAGAAAAAGAGAAAAGGAAAAGCAAAAGAAAGAGAAAAAAAATCAAGGAAACAAATGAAAAATCTATGACAAAAAGTAAATTGGAAATGAGAGTTTAGATAGAAGCAGAACAAACAGTATGTAGTAATGGGGATCCAAGGGGAGAAACTGCCTGCCTAGACCTTAGTATTGGAGGAAACAGTATTTGCTGGAGGTAAAGAAGTTTCAGCCACTCTGAAGTGTATCTATATAGAGAGGATTGTGTAATTGCACAAACCCTTAAAAATTATTTTAAGTCTTGCTTTTCAGCTTTGACAGATGCCATCTGGTTTCTGTCAGTTGTCTTCAAAACATTGCTTTTAATATCATATTTTTGAGTCAATTCTGTGATAATCTGTTCCCTACTGCCTTATATTTCCTTCAGATGCTTCCCTTATCTGATGTGTTGTGGTGGGTTGGCTCTGCCTAGATGTCAGGTACCCACCAAAACTGCTCTACTGCTCCCCTCTTCAACTGAGCAGGAAAGAGAAAAAATAAGGAAAGACTCATGGGTTGAGATAAGGGCAGGAAGAGATCCTCACCAATTACCATCATGGGCAAAACAGACTCAGCTTGGGGAAATTAGTTTGAATTATTACCAATCAAATGAGAGTAGGATAATGAGAAGATAAAGTCAAATCTTAAAACCACCTTCCTCTCAACCCCTCCCTTCTTTTTTGGACTTAACTCCTAAATTCTCTCTCTTCTCTCCCCACTGATACAGGGGAATGGGAAATGGGGCTGTGCTCAGTTCATCACATGTTGTCTCTGTCACTCCTTTCTCCTCGTAAGACTTCACACACTCTTCCCTTCTTCCAGCATGGGTCCCTCCCACAGAGTGCATTCCTGCAGGAACAGACTGGACTACAGTAGGTCCCCTGTGGCTTACAAGTCCTGCCAACAAACCTGCTCCCACATGGGGTCCACTCTGCATGGAAGCACAGGTCCCTGCCAGGAGCCTACTCCAGCACGGGCTTCCCAGGGGCTTATGGCCTTCCTCAGGCATTCACCTACTGTGGCATGGATTTCTCCAGGGGTTGCAGGTAGATCTTTACTCCCCTCTGGACTGCCACAGTCTGTAGGGTCACAGCTTCTTCACCATGGTCTGTACCATGGGCTGGAGAGGAATCTCTGCTCCAGAGCCTGAAGCACCTCCCGGCCCTCCTGCCCTGACTTTGTTGTCTGAAGAGCTGTTCCTCTCACACGTTCTCATTCCTCTCTCGTGTTCTTCTGCAGCTTTTCCCTGACCCTTCTTAAGTCTGTTATCATAAAGGCACTTTGCTATAGCTGGCAGGCTTAGCTTTGGTCAGTGGCAGGTCTGTCTGGGAGCCAGCTGGCATTGGCACTATTGGATATGGCCATCCCTGTAGCCTCCCACACTACCAAAACTTTGCCACACAAACCAAATACATTGTATCAGGCTATTTCTGTATGTCTTAGCCCCTCTTCTGTCCTTAATTTTGATATCTCTGCCTTTGTTTCACCCTTAATATATATTCTGTTGTATGCATTTTTGTGTAAATGAAATTGAACATGCATAGTTTATTGGTAGCTGATCTTACCACCTGAAGACTCATTTTCTTCACGTGCATTTCATCTGGAACACAGAGTATTTAAGTTGCAGAAGATGGAATAGTTTAAATCAAGAATGCCACTTCAGAATGCCATATAGTCCAATGACTTGACCTGAAAAGTAGACAGAAGGAGAAAGAAAAATGGAAGAATGCATTCTGGCTTGGATTACGTAGAATGTGAATATCAAATTCCTAGAAGAAATAAAATAGAGTCATGGTACAATTGAATGTTCTCAATAATTGCTACTGAAGAGGTTATATTTGTGTAAATCAATTACATTTTCATGGAAACAAAGACCAGTGTTTGAGAGCATGATTCTCTAATGTCGTAGGAAAAATGTTTCTAGAGAATAATTGTCTTCCAGTTGCTATTGCAGTGACTGCATATTTGTACAAGATAAAAGAAATTCTGGAATTATTTTGAGTTAGATCGGATTGAGTTAAAACCAGTTTTTAATGGGATTCAGAGGTGAGGAGAACTGGATGTCATCTGGTAAACAGAAGTAAATTTGGGTCTTCTTTTTGTTAAATTTGAGCAGGACAGATATATCAGGCAAAAGGTGTGTGTCACTCTGACAAACCCTTATATACTCTCCCTCTCTCCTCATACAAATGGCTGGAAAGACATTTTTGTTTGACATAGGATGTTTTAGAATGACCACATCCCTTCCTCCTCCCTCCTCTACTCCCACCATAATAGTTTCAAATGAGTCTGGGTACTGTTAAAAGGGAAGGGGGTGGGGGGAGAGAAGTGCTATTGAATGGAAAAAAGTATTGTTTTCACAGCTCAAGCTTGTGTTCAGTGTAATCAAGTCCCCAACGAATTTCTCTCCTTGTTGGCAGTGAACAAGGCGTGAATTTTATTCAGAGTATTAGGAACAAGTGAGATGGATTTATAATGAAAACATTGTGCTGCTTTATAGGTTTCACAGCAACAAAATCTTTACATGAAATGACAGTAATCGGTATCATAGAATAACAGTATTTAAATGAGTGTATTGAATAGAGATATGAATTACATTTATATAATATAAGCACTTGACTTCCCAGAGAATAAAAATTACCTTAAAATTATGTTAGAGGTCTGATATAAAGCAAGAGAAAGCTCTCAATTTCTGCTAAGGATTAAAAATCCAAAAAGATAGGCACAACAGGCCTATGCAGGACAGCATAATAGGGCACCCTGTAGTGCTCAGCTACTAAAAGTTTAATCCTTGATTATGAATTTTATTGCTTTTGTGTATTTGTCTCAGATACTTAAAATAATGTTGTAATGGTAGTTTGGATTAATATTTTTACATAATTTATTGTAATTTCATCATTTTTCTGGTTTCTGCTTCTTTTAAATCCATCAACTGCTTCTGATTTCACAATCTCTGCAACGATACACAGTCTGCTCCACAATAATATTCACAAATATTACACATTTTTTATAAAGAAAAAAAAAGTGATGGGTAGGAGGTAGGAGTTGTTAGAAGACCAAATTAGTTGTGCTCAGACCAAGAATGTATAGTTTTTTTAGTCAGGGCAGGCTAGAAAAGAGCATGAAATATATACAAATAGCAAATATATACAGATAATTGGAAGGAGGAATTAATTGGAAAGTAAAATATTTTTAATATTAAAAATATAAATGTACAGAATTTTCTGATAAATTAATGTAGTCCAATTTCTGCATATATATTGTTTTCCATTTTGCAGTTCTGGGTCTAAATCTTATACATTTTCATTTACATGTTACATTAAATTCACTATATGGAGCACTGGAAAATCTGGATAGATAAAAACTGATTTTCTTTCAATATTTCAGTTCATTGTGGTAGTTTATACTACTCTCCAAGTTGAGCTACTGTTAAATTTTAATATTCTATTTAAATTATAAATCTCTTCCTCAGCACACAGCTTTTCAATATTCACAAGTGCAAATAAAGCCATGGTGCAATGAGATTTAGGGTCCTCCAACATATAATTATACTGTGATAATTTTGTATTTAATTTGGTTATATTAATTAATTATTTAATACATATTATGATTCTCTGATTGGAATAAATGCATGGATGAAATTATATTTATGAGATACTATTCTTTTGAATGTGTCTATTAAAAACAAATTCCCCATGTTTTAAGAGAAAAAAAATTGGTTAGAGTTTTTTCCTCTTTGAAAGAAAATAGCCTGTGTTGACCGCTGTGCATGATAGAAAAAATTAATTGGGAAGGCATGTGGAGTAAAGGTAGAGAAACAGTGGTCTCTGGAAGTGAGAATTCCATCTTTGTTTTCCTCCTTTTTTTGATATTTTCTCGGGTTTTGTATCTGTGCTTTCCTTGCATATATTTTAATTTCTCTTAAGGACTATGTGAACATGAATTTCTTCATGCATTTTTCATCTGGGGCAATTTAATTTGCACACAATGTGTATAACGTGACAGAATTCCTTCCAAAATTCTTTATTAGTGGAGGTGTTCCTTGACTTCTTCAAAATTTTCATAGAAGGAAACAGAGAATGTTTAGAATAAAAATCAAATAGCTGAATAATACTGTAATAACAATTGTGATCTGGTGATCATGAACTGCTTTGATTAACAAAATTTCCAGATGATTGGGATATGCAACAAAATTAGGTATGAATTTAATGAAAGGGGCTTTCTTAAAAACATTCCCCATGAGACTTTGGCAAAGAAGAAGAAGCAACTTCCATCTTTGTAGGCACACTGCCAACTTTTAGTTGAATAAGAGAGCTAACGGAGTAGTGGTGGAAATCCGGGTTTCTTCCAATAATCTCAGTATTCAAGTTCTACTGTTAAATTAAGGATTTGGTCCACTGTTAACTCCTTTCCTGCAGTGGAATGTAGTGACATCAAAATGGTTCACCTGGACTGAGCTCTTCCTCTCCAAAAGCTGGTAGCTCTAGTAAGAACTGGAATATAATTTCAGACAGAATTAGCAAAATTAAAGTAAAGAATCTAAATATTTAATCTCTGTACCTCTGCCCCCAAAAAATGGTAAAACTGCATATCCTGAACATAATGACCATAGAGCCACTTGTCTCACCTTTAGGCAAAGTGGAACATACTGAGCTCTTTTCAATGAAACAAAAACACAAGAAAGAAAAATTTAGAGATAGGATTTTTTAAAAGATTTTGACATACCAACATGGAAGGAGTAAACAAAACCCAGCTATATAAATAACACAGAATGTGTTTATGGAGGTTGTAGTGAATGAGGCAGTCACTGTGAACTAGGCTGCATATGTCTGCCACTGATGGGGAATTAGTCTTATGGTATAGAACTCAGGAGTTGTTTGTGCAAAATGTGTTAGTGCCAATAAATATATTCAGATGTTCAGTGCAGAAATACATGCATACATATAACTGTGAGGTGCCATGTTTTTCTTTAATTCTGCCTTTATGAAGTATTTTGCTCTGCAAAAGGCTTTTGGATTTTGACAGAAACCTGCTGCATGAGTTTTCTTAATCTGTCATAATTTCATTAATTACAGGAGCCCTTTACAACATTCTTTCTAAATGCAAATGATGGCAAGTTTGACCACCCAGATAGAACCTTCTCTTCAGTGGCCAGGTCCTGGAGGAACAGCCAAAGAGATACCTCAGATGTAAAGGTAACATATCCATTAAATAAATAGATAAATATGCAATTTCATTATGGTATTTTTGCTTATATAAACATAAAGAAGGTGCTGTATTATACTTTATATTTATACCTATCTAATTTCTTTATATTCAGTACACTAGGTATAGTGTAAATAAATAGATGTTAATAAAGTTTATTGTTCTAACACAATCAAAGATTCTTTGAAGCTGAAGGGACAAAAGGTGGGTTTTTTCAGAGAAAAACAACTTAACTGATCTAATTTAGATCAGATAATCAGGAGATGGAGAAAAGCTCAATAAATTGTTCTTTCCTGCTGTTAACTCAATATTTGGCCCACTCCATAAAACACAGCAGGAATTGGATTTGACCTTAAAGTGTCATATTGTTATAGCTTGCCTAGCTCTGGGTTTGCATTGCCTGGGGCAATTAATAAAGCATTAATGACAAGACCCATTTAAAATGTTGGCTTTTCTGTACAGCTTTAGCTTTTACNACATGGGAACTTATCAGAAGGAAAAAAAAAATCTAGAAATATTTTGAATTATATGGTGCCTTCTTGATTCTCATTTTCTAGTAATATAGTACATAAAGACTTCACTGTAATTAAAAAAAAAAAACCAAACATTTTTAACAATGACTCTATTTCTCTTCTATTTATATGCTACCACTCATACTAGGAAATGATAAATTGGAGATAGTTTTGCCATTATGTTTTTAACTTGTTTTGGAAAAAAAAAAAAAAAAAAAA
>WEIU01018180.1:10696-38658 GCA_013389925.1 Aegithalos caudatus
CCTCCCAAGAGCCAGGAACACCCAACTTGAAGACTGGGGAGGAAATGTATTTATTAGAGTTTTGGAGCCACGTGGGACACACCCGTGTCACATATCGGCCTTGATGGAGAGGCTGCACTGGGGCTGGTGCCAACAAACAGGCATGGTCCCTCCCCATGCCAGAATCCTAATCCCTGGACTGGCATTCTTCATCTCTTCAAGCCTCTGCTGCTCCAAACCTCAGCCATCCCCTGAGCCCTCAGTTACGGGTCCCCTCTTCTACCTCCTGTCCCTTTTCTCAGAATCACAGAATCCCAGAACAGCTGGGCTTGGAAGGGCCCTCAAAATCATCCAGTCCAAGGATGGACATGGAACACATCCTGGTGGGTTTGGGATGTTCCCAGAGTGAGAGACTACAATAACTCTCTGGGCACCTGTTCCAGTGCTCTGTCACCCTCCATGGAATGAAGCTTTTTTCTTGACCTGAGGTAGAACTTGTGCTTTGTATTTATGGCCATTGCTACTTCTCCTGTTGCTGGACACCTTTAGAAAGTCTGACACCATCCTCTGACACCTCCTGGATATGTTTACATGGATTGATGAGATCCCCTCTTAGTCTTGTCTTCTCCAGACTAACCAGGCCCAGATCCAGCAGTCTCTCCTCATCAGAGGGATGCTCCAGTCCCTTAATCTTTATGGACTCCATTGGACTCTTTCCAGTAACTCCTTTCTTGAACTTGGAGATCAGAACTGAACACAGGTATGGCCTCCCCTGGGCAGAGCAGAGGGCAGGCATCACCTCCCTGACCCACTGACCACACTCTTCCCAATTCCCCCCAGGATCCCATTGTCCCTCCTGGCCCCAGGGCACACTGCTGGCTCATGGTCAACTCATGGACCCCCTGATCCCTCTCTGCAGAGCTGCCCTCCAGTAGGTCACCCCCAGCCTGTGCTGGTACCTGGGGTTATCCCTCCCCAGGTGCAGGACCTGCATTTTTCCCTCATTAGGTTTCTCTCCATCCAACTCTGCAGCCTGTCCAGGTCTCTCTGAATGGCAGCCCAGCCTTCAGGTGGATCAGCCACTCCTCCAGTTCTGTATCATCACCAAACCTGTCAGGGTCCATTCTATCCCTTCATCCAGGCTCTTGATAAACACGTTGGATAAGACTGGACCCAGTACTGATCCCTGGGGAATGCCACTGACTACAGGCCTCCAGCTGGATTCTGCTCTGCTCACAACCCTCTGAGCTCAGCTGTTGAGCCAGTTCTTGATCCACCTCACTGTGCATTCATCCAACTCACATTTCCTTAGGAATGTCACAGGACACTGCCAAAAACCTTGCTGAAGTCAAGGTAGACACCACCCACTGCTCTCCTCTCATCAACCCATCCTGCTGTGCCATCACAGAAGGCATCACATTGTTCAAGCAGGATTCCCTCTTAGTGAATCCATGCTGACCACTCCCAATAACCTTCTTTACCTTCAGGTGCCTGGTGATGATCTTCAGAATGAGCTCTTCCATCATCCCTTTCCAGGGGTGAAGGTGAGGCTGACTGTCTGGGAGTTTCCCAGATCCTCCTTCTTGTCCTTTCTGAAGACAGGAGTTAACAATGGCTTTTCTCCAATATTGGGCACCTCTCTTGTTCTCCAGGTTTTTAAAAGATGATGGAGTGGCTAAGCAACAACCTCTACCAGCTCCCTCAGCACCTGTGGGTGCATCCCACCATGGATTTATGGTATTAAGTCTGCCTGGCTGATCTCTCTCAACTTTCTGTGACCCAAGGGGAAGCTTTCCTTTCTCCATCCTTCATCTCTTACTTCCAACACCTGGGATTCCTGAGGGCTGCTCTCAGCAGTAAAGACTGGGGCAAGGAAGGTGTTGAGTAATTACATCTTCTCTGTACCTTCTGTGCCCAGGGCATCCACTGGATTTAGCAGCAGCCCCACATTTTCTTTAATCTTCTTTTTGCTGCTGAGGTACTTGGAGAAGCCCTTCTTGTTCTTGTTATCCCTTGCCAGGCTCAATTCCAAGTGGACTGTGGCCTCCCTTGTTGCATCCCTGCATACCCCAAAGATGTTCCTATACACCTCTCATGTGCCTGTCCCTTTTTCAACATCCCATAAATTTCTTTCTTCCATTTGAGAATTGCTAGAACCTCCCTGCTCTTCCATGCAGGTCTCCTGCCCCTTTGCTTCATTTCTGGATCATGGGGTTGGATCTTGAGTTTGGATGCTTGAATATTGGCCAACTTTCTTGGGCCCCCTTCCCTTCTAGAGCACTATTCCATGGGATTCCTCCAAGCAGGTCTTTGGAAAGGTTGGATTGGCTCTCTGGAAAATCAGGGCTCCTGCCCTGCTGTTTTGCTTCCCCATGCAGGATCCTGAGTTTCACCATAACCTGGGTCACTACAGGCAAGGCTTTCCTCAACCTTCCCATCTTCCACCAGTCCCTCCTGGTTTGGGAGTACAAGGTTCAGAAACACACCTCCCCTCCTTGGCTCCTCCACTGCTTGTATCAAAAAGTTCTTTTCAATGATCTGCAGGAACTTCCTGGACTTCCAGCCTGTGCTGAGCTGCGTTGTCTCTCCAACAAACACCAGGATGGTTGAAGCCCCCCAGGAGAACCAGGACCTGTGACCATGAGGCTACTTCCAGCTGCCCATAGAAAACCTCACCAACTTCCTCCTCCTCACAGGTGCCCTGTAGTGAATACCCACTACAGTGTCACCCACTACTTGTAACAATAATCCCACAGCAATTGACAAAGCCCTGTTTGCACACAGGTTTTCCCCTATCCCTGGAATGCAGCTGCATTAGAAACAAAGGCAGCAAGAAGCAATTGCTGAGAGCAGTTTGCAGCACAGCAACTCCCCAGACAGAGCCAGAGCCCACCTCGTGTCTGTGTTGGGGGGACAGCATTTGGCAGCTGAGGAACAGCCCCCGGGCTGCCCCAGCCTGCTGGGAACAGGGCCAGGAGGGGTTTGATGCCTCCTCCCTGAACCATCAGGAGAAGGAGAGGAAAAACAGGGTACAGAGGTGAAATTGCCCCAGACAGGAGAGCTGAGAGTGTGTGTCTGCCCTCGGGGCTGGCTGGAATAACCAGCCCGTGGCTCTGCCTTGACAGGCTATGTGGAATGCAGCGTTCCTCCTGCTCCCTCCTGGAACAGCCCATCCCCACACCCCGGGGAGCAGCAGCCTCTGCATGGGGACAGGAGCCACACACCAACACCTGCCAGGGTCTGCCCCAGCCTGGTGGCTCCAGAGAGGCCCCAGGGCAGCACACAAGTGACCAAGCCTGGCCTTGTACTGACTCACGTCTCGAGGCTCTCCAGCGGGGCTGCCCGGTGCTGACAAGGCTCCTGCACTGCTGTGCCAGTAACAGCATCTCTCTCTTCTCCCTACTTCCCTGCATTTATCAGCTCTGGAGGAGTTTATCGTCTTCCACACGTCAGAGTTTGGCTAAAATCAACTGGATTGTGGAGGAAAGGTGGAGATTGTTACTGGGAAGAAAAGAAAGGAGGGACAGGCAGAGCTGTTGTATCAATTTTTTTCAGAGAACCAGGCTAAAACCCACACATCATTTCCCAAACTGCTCATTTTTCAGTTTCTTATGGCATTTTTCTAACAAAAACTGTCTGACTTTTCATTTAAAATTACACTTCCCTTAGAAAAAGTGCTCTAAAAAAGGTGAAATAACCCCTCAATAGCTGACATTCAATGTGAAAATAAAAATCAGGAAAAGGGAAAAGGGTCATTAACACTTGTATTTAATTGCAAAAATTAAAAAATTTTTTATTCTTTTTACATACAAATCTCATTTATTTACACACTTTACAGGCTTTTCCCAAGTATTTACAAAGTTTGCAATATATTAAATTAGGACCATCCATAAAATTCTGCATTAAGTGCATATTCACATTCTTTTTTTTTTTTTTAATCCATCACTGAATTTAGTGTTCAGCATTGAAACAGTCTTTATGCATATATAGCTTTACTTCCCAGCACCTCTGAGCCTTTAGAATGTGACTCCCCTCCCCAAGAAAAGGAGATAATGCTAAAAATAAATCACCTGCCATTTGTTTGAATCTCCAAAGCAAAGGGAAGTCCAGCATCTTCCTTGTCTAACTCAGCAGGACACTAAATCTGCCCTTTACAAGGAGGAGGTTCCTGAAGAGGAGGATATGGAGTTCTACCTATAAAATTTACCAAGAAGAGAGAGTTTGGCTTGCAGGAAGCAAAAGCTCTTTGTGCACCCACAGAAGTGGCCTCACCCCAGGAATGCTCAATTCTCTTGGGGGCCATGAGGCTGAACGTGGACCTGGGATTGGGCTGTGTGGAAGGGAAACTTCCCTCCTGGAGGGAGGGAACCAAAGGGTTTCCAGGCAGAAGGATCCACTTTTCTGAGACACTGGTGTTTACAGAGCTCACATCTCTACCATGAGATGCTCTCCTGCTCCCCACCTCCTCCTGCTGCTGCTGGAGCACAAGAGGCCATGAGGGAAGGGAGGTGCTTTGATCCAGCCCAGACAATCCAGCTTCTCCTCCAGAACATTGCAAAAACAGGCCTGGTGGGAGAAGCTGGAGTCTGGAGACTCCTGGGAAATCTGACTCAAAGCTCTCCAGGGCCTTGCAAAGAGACCCCTCAGGGGAATCAATGTGTGCAATAACAGTGGGCAGGGAAAAAATTGAAAAGGAACAAAGCAAGCAAAAAAAAAAAAAAAGAATCAATAGAAACTGCCAGCGTTGCTCCCATGGGGGCTGCTGATTTCCTGGTACTGAAGTAAATCATAATAATCCTTTCTCCTCCTTTCAGTTACCCTGAGTTCAGGACTGACTGACAGCACCCTTCAGTGACCCCTGCTTTGGGGAGCAGCTTTAAACCACGATCCTCCTGCCCAGCTGACAGGGACAGCCTGTCCTTCCAGCCTGGCAAGGGCAGAGGTGGCCCCTGCTCACCTCTGCCCACTGGGCTCGCGGGTAGTACCGACTTGTGGTGTGATTTCAGAGCAGCTTTGCAGCTTTTGGGATGGGGGGTGAGGAGGAATCCATCTCCCAGCTCACAGGCAATGAGCTCTGAAGCACAAAAAAAGGGATTTTAAAATGTGCTGACTGGGAACCTGTGTGAGCTGGGCAGAGTGGGAGTGGGAGATTGTCCAAACCAGCACAGAGTGTGCAAAAGGGGAGCTGAGGTGACTGAGGAGGACCACGGTGGGACACCCACTCTGTGACTCTGATCATGGCTGTGAAACCTCAATAGCTGCAGGAACAGCCCTGTTTCCCACCAGTTCCATCTCAGCAGGCCCCTAGGACCACCAGGCTCTCTAGGGAAGTCCTGCAGCCTTTCCAGGGACTCTGTGAAGCTGGAGCTCTGGATGAGGAAGATGACCACGGCTTAATTGTAGTAAAGGTATCAAAACCTCCCTTTGGCCATCCCAGTTTTGCCATTGTGGCCTCTCCTCCGGGTTTCCCACCGTGGCTCCTTGCCCACCCTGGGATGTGGAAGGTGTGAGCACCACTCCTCTGGCAGCTGGAGACAGGAGCTGCTCTGGAAGCTGTGCTGCAGACTGGGGCTCTGCACTTCAGCCAAAATCAGCTCTTTATCAGCAGGAGAACTGCCCTCCTGTTTTAGTTTAGCAGCTAATTCCTTACAGCTTTTGGAAGAGGAAGAGAAAATATACCGGAGAGCTTAAAAACAAATGATGTAAACTCCGAAGGGAGCGAGGTTGGGACATATGCAATGTATTGCTGAGACAGAGCTGGAAACTTATGCAGAGCCCATAAAGTGCACTTGGAAGGCTGCTCTGCAAACAGGCCAGACTCACCAGCTCCTGTCCAACCAGCTGCAACTCTTCGAGGAAGGGAGAAGCACTACGTGAGAACACTTCTGCTAAACAGGCACAAACCTGCCCCTTCCTCCCCCCAGTCCAAACAGCAACTGGAAATAGATCCATTTTCTCTGCTTCTTCCCCAAAGGGCCAGACAGCCACAATGGCTTAAGTGTGACTCTCAAAATCCAGGCATTTCACAGACGCTTGGGAATTGTCTCCGCAGCTCTTTTACAAGTTACAGTCAAGGACACTTAGCAGTGACAGTGTCACCCAATCTCAGCAAGAATGGCTCCAGCAGCATCTTTGAGCAAGTGCTTTACAAAAATGGTTCAGATACAAAACCAGTAAGAGGTGAAGTAACCTTGTCAGCCTTTGCATTTGATTTGAGAAGCTGCCAAAGTGTAAATAGCAACAGTCACTAATGAGGCCCTAATTCTGCCATCACCAAACTCCCAAATTTCCATTAACTAAGACCCAGGCTTTAAGAAGAGGGAGAGGGATGGTGTGTGTGTGTCTTGGCATGTACAAGACTGAATGTAGTGTCATGAGTGTGAAATACACCCCAAGCAGTGAGAATACTAATGGAAATTTTATTAGCCCAATTCCCTTTAATACTTTGTAACAAATTATATTAGTCCTTTTCTATCCTGAGAGAGCCAGACTCTCCCCCTTTGGTTCTACTAGATCTGGTGTGTGTCCAGCACCAAGGGCCATGCACAGCCTGACACAGGTGCTGGGCTTGTTCTCATTGTTTTGACAGGAGAAAAACAAGGGTTATGCATAGAAATGTTTGTAGTGTCAAGGCCTCAGACTAAATTCTTTGGAGCAGGAACTGTCCTCTGCCTTTTTCTTGTACAGGAGCCAGACTTGGTCATCCCACTTGGCAGCTTTTGTCAGCTCCTAATCAGATTAGCACAATGTTTGCTCCCATTCTCCTCAAAAACAAAGGCTGGACAGACATTTTCCCAATCTGTCATTTTACATGTACCTAAAATATTTACAGAGAAAAAGGCTCTTGCTCCTGAGAACAGAGTTAACTCACTGTCAACCAAAACCCCTCCCAACTCCACATTAACAAGTGTGAGAGTATGTCCTGAACTCCAGCCCTGGCCTATGAGTTCAGCCTGACACATCTGTAAATGATCTTCAGCAGTGGGATCAGACCCAAAGGATCAGACTTGGAAGGGACCGGAGCATCCGCAGCCTGCAAACAGCGAACCCGAGCCTCTCTCAGGGCACTGGAGACAGCGCTGCTCCAGCAGCAGGAAACACGCAAAGGCAGCTTGGAAAGGACCCAGGAAAAACCAACGTTCCTTCTGAAGACAGAGTTCCAGGTCTGGAAGGAGTCAATGCACAAATATGCCAGGGAAGGGGGATGTTTCAGGTGCTCCCAGAGGTACCGTGGGCTGGGAACGCAGGCAGTGCCTCCAAAAACAAAGAGCAGCTGGGAAGGGCTGTGCAGCCCTTGGTGTGTGAGGTGAAAGTTGGACAGAGCTGCTCTCTCCAGCCCTAGCTCCATCCAGAACTCCTGCACTGCCAGCACCACTAACACCTGTGTCTGTGTCGGTGATTTTGAAGGAAAGGAAGTAGAGGTGAAGAAAAGCACAACTACCATTTGACTCACTCACAACCTGCTGACAAGAGAGCTGCAGAAGGGTGATCACAACACAGAGAGGCCTGAAGGGATTCTTTTGGTACAAGAAGGAAGAAGTGGGTGAGAGTTTCTGCCCTCAGTCTCAAGGCTCTCCCCAGCCTGGGAGCAGGAGCCAAGATCGGCTCTGCAGGGCTCACACAGCTGAGGACGTGAGGGAGAGCTGAGACACATCACCATTTCATTCCCTTTATAGAACTGGCCTGACTACACAGGCTCAAAGCTTCCTCCTCAGGAGGAATGTACACAGAAATGTCACACACCCCATCCACTCCCAAACCCCCCAGGAAGTTTCAGAAGTGCCATAATCCACAAAGAATACAAGGTGAATCTCATCCTGAGAAATCCATCTGCTGCTCCTGGAAAAAAAAACCCTTTTGCTGCAAACCCAGGGCTTACCTGAGGGGGACAGGGATGGTCATAAATAGCTTGAGCTTCTCCCAAAATACATTTGAGGAAAGGCAAAGGATTACCTCAAGGGTCAGGAAAATAGTCACTTTTAAACACTGTAAACATGCAGGGTGGCAAAGCTGCCTGCCCCAGTTGCCCCGGCTCGCTCCTCTCAAGACGTTGCCTTGGCTTCAAAGCTGAAAGTCTTCTTGTCCTGGGAACAGCTCTGTTTTCCCACCCCACTGTCCTTAGCTGGCAGCTCCATCACAAATCACTGCTGGCTCTGTCCCTCTGGCCACGAAGTTCATTGTCCAGTGATCTGTGCTGGCATAACCTTGGGAAGAGGCAATGGAGAGGCTCTGTTAGATGAGCCCATCCTTAATGAGTGCTCCCATTTCCCACGAAGGGATGTGGTCATGCTGGAGCTCCTTGGAAAGGCATTTCCCTCAGAGGGCACTGGGTTTGTAATACCCATTGTGTACCCACACTGCTCAGCTTTGAGCATCTCCTGGTTGGTGTTCCAGGCCACAAACTCCCAGCCCAGAGGGATCACTCCCTTTGCTGTGACAAGCACACACCAGCCTGGAGGTGACAATGGCACAAACCACCAGCACAGGTGTCAGACAGAAAAGACCCAGCTGGAAGAAGTCTCCTGATTCCAAGGGCTCTCCCAGTCCCTGCATGCCACAGCTCTGGTACTCACCCAAATCCCCAGCTTCCAGCTCCACCTTGAACACCTCACAGTGTCCTCTGCACGTGTCCAGGGGTGCAACAGTCAGGGTGAGCTGCCCACTCCCAACAGCAAAGAGGCTGTGCAGGCTGTAGCTCTAGGACAGAAGGAGAGGATTTCAAAAGCCTGGCCAGCTTTCCTTGGCTCTGTCTGCCTAAAGCAGGGACAAGTCACTGCCCTGCAGACAGACAGACAAACAGCAAGTTTGCTGCTCCCTCAGTTACCAGAGGATCACAGAATCTTAGCTGAGGTGCATGGTGCAATCTCAGCTGCATGCAAGGCTTCTCTTCTCCTCCAAGGCAAAACAAGGCCTGCACATCCCCAAAACTCAGGAAAACACAGAGGAGGAGATCAGGCCAGAAGCCTGAAGTGTCTCAGAATGAGTGAGACTCACTGCCAGGAACAGCTCCTAAAATGCAAGTCTTAAAGTAATTCTGCCCAACTGTGCACAAAAAGACCTCACCCAGCTATAGAGCAAGGCCAGACACATGAATGCAGCAGGAAAGGGGTGCTGGAACAAAATGATCTTTAAAGTCCCCCTGTTTCTGTAACATCTCCAGCTGCCAAGGGAGATGGGCACAGGACATCTCCTGCCCAAAGTAGACACAACTGCTGGGAGGCACAGCCACCTTGAGATGCCACTTTACACAGGGATGGACAGAACTGATACAACCCCAAATGCTCCTTTTCAGGACTGTATCAGCTAAAAAATACCCTGCAAATCCCACAAAAACTCAGAGCTGCTGGGAGACAGGAAGAAAATGTCTCTGGAATGAATTTCTCACCTTATTCCCCAAATTTGGATGGCGGATGAGGAAGCAGCTCTCCAGGGACACTCTCTTGGGGAAGGACAGCAAAGAGGAAGCAGGGAAAAATTCCTGCAGAATCCGAGATTTATTCACGGACTTGTTCCTAAACAAACCAGCCCATATTAAAGAATCATCATACAATGATAGTGTTTGCTTTAAAAGCTACTTTCCAGATAAAATTCTTGCCAAACATTCATGTTTGATAAACAGCATGACAGACTAGCCCTGGGAGCCAGGAGCAAAATTCAACCTCAGCCTTTAAACCTGGGCTCCTTCCCACTTTCCTCTGGGCTCCTACACCAGGACCATGTAAAGAGGGAACAAACAGATCCTGATGGATACCTGAACTTCATTTCCCTCCCTTTTTTCCTTAAAATGATGCAATTTACCAGATCCATTCATTACAAAAGATGCAGAGAGGTGGCATCACACACAACCATAACTGAACCCACACGGAAAGGCAGGGGGGATCCAAGGCTATTCTCCAGACCAGGAAATGTAACTGGAAAAGGCCAGGTGGGGTTTGTTATTTTTACATCCCTGTCTAGGGGACTGACATGATAAATTCTTCTGTATCCTGGCCATCCCTCTACCAGCATTTGCTCTGAGATCTTAGAGAGCTCTGAGTTGTTCACACTAAAGGCTTTGGCAAAGAGCTTTTGGTTAACAGCAGCAGGATTAGAGCTGGCCATATTTTCTGCACAAGACCAAACACAAATTGCAGGATTCTTTGACTTTCCACTACTTCTCAGTGTTTGCAGAAACCATGGCATCTTTTCTCAGTCAGCACCAGTGGTGGAGGATTTCCACTGAGCAGACAGAGGTGACAGAAATGTGAACCAGTTGCCTCAGGTGATGAGATCACAGCCCAGATGATTTACAGCCTGAAGAACAGGACCAGGCAGTCCCTGGGATAATTTTATTTTATAAGGGAAGCAGTACCTGGAGACCAAGCCACAACTCTCCATTTTTAGTGCAGAAGTCTCATCCTCAGAACAAACCAGTGCCAGCAAGCAGAAGCAGCCTGTAACCCACTCCTGTACACTTTCCCTCCAGTTAAACTGCAACCTGCAGGCACTGGTGGTTCACACAGGCAGAGCTGCAGCACCCCTGCAGAAAGGATGTGTCCATCCATCACTTGTTTTGTCTGACTCACCAGGGAAAGAAAAATGGGCAGCTCCATAATTCAGCTGAATTTTCTTCTATTATAACCTCTGCCAGTTCTGGATCCTGGGACTGAAAATGTTTCAGTTCTTCATAGGAAAGATGCTGCCCTGTCTTAAAGAACATGAAACAAAGATAAAAGCTGTGCCCCTAGGGTTGTTCCCTGCTCCCACTAGAACACATCCAAGAGCAACAGCCACATGGATTGCTAAGTGTCCAAATACAATGATCATTAGTCAGAGGAACAATGCAGAGAGCTCTCTCCTCCCACATCTTTACACTGGGGTGAAATGTCTTAGACACATGTCCAGAATGAGCAGTTTGAGTTCATGGAGAAAATACTGGGCAGGAGTTTTGGGCTCATGCTGTTCAAGAGTTTGGACTCATCACCCAACCTAACAAATCCCTGCATTACCTTGATTAGAAAAGGCTGATGCCTCTGGAGCTTTTCTGATAGCTCTCTGAAGTCTGTCACTATCTGAAGGCTTTTCACAGCAGAACAGACTGTGCAGTTTGCAGGAAGTGCAGAAGTGTTCTGTCTGCAACCTGCTGCCCACCAGTCCTGGCATTCTGGGGAAGAAAAAAGGGAAACCTGTTTAGTAAGACCAAAAATGGAATGGAAAAGAGACAAATTCAACGATAAACTCATTATCCCTAACATGAAACATTGAGATTTCTTATAGTTTCTGATGGCTGTAACTCAAAAAGAAGAAGCTTAGCAGGCAGGGAACTGGAGGGAATGTTTCCAGCACATTTTGGAGATACAGCTAAAGGTTGTGAGCAATGGGAGAGCTCATGGAAATTCCACTTCTCTCTACATGAGGCACACAGGCTCAGCTACCCTTCCATGAGCAACAGAAGGATGGCAACCATCATATGTACTGTAATTAAACTGACACAAGTCCATAAGCAAAAGAGCAACCCAAAAGTGTTATCAGGGAGATAACGTTCAGTAAACAAAAAAAGATCCAGGCTGGAAAGAGTAATTCCCACATGGTTAGCCCTGGTGTCATGAACCCTGCTAGGACATACCTGAAATCATCACCCTCCCCTTTACCACTGGGTTAATTTAGAAATACTTTGTCCCAGGCAATGGTTGCCCAGTCTCTGATGTGCAGAAGGTGCTGGGGAAATGCCCTATTTCACCAAGACATGCTGGTACTGATTTCATTCATCCCATGCATTGACTTGGTGATGGAATGGGGAGAAAAGTCCCAGCACAAGCAATCCCTGGGCCACAGCCACATTCATTGTAAATTCCAAAAACTGTTGTTACACCACAATCAGCTGAACTGGCCTACAATGAACACTGTATACATTTACATCTTCAAAAATTCCATTTTTACATGGAAACACAACTTGATGCCTATATCCAGCCTCAAACTTAACAGCCTTCCCAAAAAACCAAAGAAACATTAAGAGAAGGGACTTGTTGCAGCAGGGAATGAGCAGGACAGTGCTGAACACCCCATGCATCTCTATGCTAAAGGATGTGCAGAGCAGCCACCACACTGAAAGGTCTGGCTCTAATTTACAGAATCACAGAACCACATGAAGATCAAATTCCAACTCCTGGCCTTGCACAGAGATCCCAAACTCCCACCCTGTGCCTGAGAGCACTGTCCAAACACTCCTGGAGCTCTGGCAGCCTCAGGACCATGCCCTGGGGAGCCTGGGCAGTGCCCAGCACCCTCTGGGGGAAGAGCCTTTCCCTGAGATCCAGTCTAAATGCCCCCAACAGAAATTTCATGTTTGGAGATACATCAGCAGGTTGTGAGAAATGGGAGAGCTTAGTGGAAATTCTACTTCCAACACAGATTTTATGGCAGTGGCAGCCCTGGTTCTGCAGCCTTAATCCAACAGGAGAGGCTTAACTTGGGCAGTGGCAGCAAACCCATCCCAGGCCTGATCTGTCAGGGTGGGTCAGGAAAAACTCAAGGCTGGGACACATCTCACGTGAAATATCCAGGAATTTGTCTTCACCCACAGGCCCACCCTGCCAGCACATGTTAAAACAGCTCCAAAGTCTCCTGGACATTGCTGCAGGCAAGCTTGGGAAACAGAGGGGATGGCAAAGGGAGAAAGAAGAGGGAAGTCTGGCTGAAAAATCAAGTTGGGAAACAAGGATGCACAGCAGCTTTTTGGGGGAAAAAAGACCATGCACAACCTGCCTGTCACTGCCACTGCAATTTCCAGCCACACTCATGCTCCTGCACAGGGCTAAGAAGGGATGAACAGCACTTCAGAGGAGAGCTCTTGTTTTGTTTTTTCTCTCTGACATCTGCAACAGGCCACGAGGAATGTTACAGAGGATTTAGGTTTGCTGGGACATAACAACAAGGAGCAGACTGGGATTCATTTTGCTTCTTTCTTGCTGAGTATATCCAACTCCCAAATGTTCCATTTCCCACCCTACTGCTGGGATATGGACTGAAAGGGATCAGGATACAATTCCTAGTCTTTCTGGAAGATGCATCTACACTGTTTTCAGGGAAAGGGGGAAAAAGGCAAAACAAAGTGTAAAATCCTTCTTGCAAGCAGAAGTCTCACTCCCATGAGAAACTGCTCCGAAGTACTTTCCCTCCCTGCTCACAAGAGAAAAAAGAAAATCTTTGTTCCACTGCCTGTAGAAAGCTTCAGTTTTACAACAACAAAAAAACTCAACTCACAAAAAACAGCTGGTCAGTGACAGGAAACAAAAGGCTGAAAGATCTCACCAGAGAAAGGGCAGTCGCTGTGAAGAGAACAAGAAAACATCTCTATGGTCTGTCATCAGACTGGGGCGTAGCAAGACTGTAATTTCTCTCTGGGCAAAACTCAGAAACCTCAGCCCTAAGCATTAAGCATAGTTATCCCCAAATTTTCCCTCTGGGCTCAGGGCAGTGCCCCATGGAACAGGATGCTAATCAGCTTGACAGTACAGAGCTTGATTCCTCTTTTGAGCCAGGCTGGGATATTTGCATTCTCAATTGCTCGATTCAGGAGGTGATTTCTTTTCCCCATGAATAACCAGAGCAGAGCACTGGTGGAGACGCATTTCAAATGCTGCAAGTGGGGTTGTGGGATTTTTTTTTTTTTTTCCCTAGTAATTAATCTTTTAGATTTATTGTGGAGGGTGTTAGTCTGTGCACCAGCATGTGTGTGACTGGCATGACAAGTACAGACAGCGCCTGCCCTTCCCAGGGAGGGCGGGAGCAGAGATGGTGCACAGAGGAGCCAACTACCACTGGGGACCAGGGCAGGATTTTACCCAGGATGCTGATTTTCTCTCCTCACCCTCCCTGCATTCCTTTTCCATTATCACCCTGCCTGCCCAGACACCCAGGGGATTGTCCCGGTGGAAGTGAGCCTCTGTCTGTGCACACACACGGCTGCTCAGGGATGCAAATGGAAGATGCTCTTTTCATCCCGGCACAGCCCTCACACCACGGTCCCATCCACTCCCATCCACACGCTCAAGTGCTGGGCGTGGGCAATTATCCCTGTGGAGCTGGAGTGCAGGAGAGCAGCTGGAGCAGTGACACATCCAACTATCCATTACACGACAGAAGCGTGGCCAACTTCTCTCTGCTTTCTCACCCCTTTTTGAAGGGCAGCCTTCAGTTTGTTCAACAGAACTTCAGCTCCCCATCGGCCATAACCACCTAATATTTCCTTTTATGTGTTATTATTTCTCCAGAACAAGAGCTGCCTCCTCCCCTGTGTCAGGAGAGCTCCTAGCAGAGCCAGGGCTGGGAATTTCAGCTGCTAACACAGCACAGGCCGAGAGATAACAATCTTCCCTTAAAACACATCTATGATTAATGCTACAAGGGGTTTATGACTCTACTTTCCACTATGCAGAAAAATAATTTTCAAGTCACCATCAATTTAAAATGAGTACCCCGCCCTTCTTGGCTTTTTTCACAGAGGATCTCCCAAATTTTTGGCTGCCCCCAGCACTAGAGAGGGGTGTGTGTGCACAGCCCCAGAGATGCTGGGTGTGGACGATCACATTGTAAACTCGAGGTTCCTGAGAAAACCTAGCCCTGCTTCTGCCCGTTGCAGCAAAGCAAATTAACTTATGGAAAGTTGCCCAGATGGATCTGAGAGCAGGATCTCAGCAAGCCCTGCTCTCTTCAGGGACCAGATGGAGGGCGCAGGATCAATCTGCCAGTGCAGCAGGTTCAGAGGGAAGCCTCGAGCAGGGAGAACTTTTGTTCCTGCAGGACACAGAGCCAAGGGCTGCTCCTGACCCTAACCAAGTGTTCAAAACACAAAACCTCCTGCTTGTAGCACTGCAGGTGCTGAGGCAGTTTGCTGGCTCCCTACCAAGCTGGTTTGCTCCCTAGCACTCTGGTGTGCAAGGCTGAAGCAACCTCCACCAGGCAAGTGCCAGCCAGGTCTGCACAGGGAAGTCTTGTCCAGGGAATACCCCCCAGGACTGCACAGCCTCCCCAGGTGTTGTGTCCATAGGGGTTGCTGCCCACAGTACCCACAGTAACTGTGGAAGCTCCCCAGAGGAAGCTGATGTACTGAGCAGCTCCACAACCTGCAAAGGCTGGCTCCAAATTCCAGATTCCTCTTTCTGAGGATGAGACTGCTCCCCAGACTCAGCACATACTTCACCAGGGCCAATCCTAGGAATATTCAAGCAACTTCAGCAAGATGAACTCAGGGCTCCCAAGAATGGCTGTGCATTGAATATTCCCCAGACACATCTCTGTCCTTTCTTGCAGGTCCATTGTACAAACCTGGGTGTTTCATTAAAAGGGGATTCTGCCCCTCTGCCCTGCTCAGGTGAGGCCACACCTGCAGAGCTGTCTCCACTCTGGGACCCCAGCACAAGAAGGATGTGGAGCTGCTGGAGTGAGTCCCAAGGAAGCCACAGAAATGCTCTGAGGGCTGGAGCCCCTCTGCTCTGGAACCAGGCTGGGAGAGCTGGGATTGTTCATCTGGAGAGGAAAAGGCTCTGGGCACACCTTAGAACCCCTTCCAGTGCCTAAAGGAGATCCCAGAGAGCTGGAGAGGGATTTGGGACAAGGGCTGGAGTATCAGGAGCAGGGGGAATGGCTTCCACTGCCAGAGAGCAGGGATAGATGGGATATTGAAAAGAGATTCTTCTCTGTGAGGATGGGGAGGCCCTGAGAAGCTGTGGCTGCCCCTGGATTCCTGGAAGTGTCCAAGGCCAGGCTTGACAGGGCTTGGAGCAACCTGGGATAGTGGAACAATTTAGGCATCAAATTCATGATCACAATCTATGACCCAGGTAAATCCCATCATTCTTACTTCACAGATGTAGGAATTCCAAGCTTTGTAGTTGCCAGGTGGCACAGTTTGGAAGAAGCATTGGAGCACTTTGTTGCACAAGCAGTATTTCCTAAACTCCATCTTGCTGAAATTCTTCACTAGACTAAAAATTAATTTGATCATTTATAATGTCATGTCAAAATCAGGCTAAACTGATGGGTTCTTAAGTAAGTCAGGCAGGAAACATAAGGATTATTAATTACAGCCTGCAAGTCCTGATTAAAGACTGCATCACAGTAGGTTTTAAATATATACTACAAAGAGTGTCCCTCTTCAGCACAAGATCCTCACCCCTCCCTCATACTGAACTTTTATTGTAGCTCTGAGTATATGGAATATATCTATGCAACGAGAACAAAGTACCTCCCAGTTTGGTTCACAGCATTTTTAGGAACAGCTAGGAACAGAATAACAGCTACAAAAAAACCCCATCAAGAACCCCTTTATTGTTGTTCTGAGTAGAAGTCAACAGCTTGAAGAACTACTCGTTCATCTCACTAATGGGTAACGGCTGCTCCCCCAGCCCAGGGATCATTAGTCAACCTCGAGCAAAGCACAAAGATGATTTTGATCCAACCAGACATTGTGAAATCAAGTCTGCTGAGCCGAGCCCAAGAGGAATTCACAGTCCACTGGGGCAAAAGAGCATTATTTCCAGGAGAAATCTGCACCTACCCGTCTCAAAAATGGAAGGCAGGGACCAAGCTGTCAGGAAAGCATCCAAAGCTGCACCTCTGGTTACCTGCCCCAGGGACAGCTTGTGCTGAACCAGCAATGTGCCTCAGAGGAACAGCTTTGGAAACAAATCCCTCCCAGCTGCTGCCACCTGCCTGATGGTGGCCTCAGCCTGTCAAAGGTTTGACATGTCTGTGTCACAAGTGCACACAGAGCTCTGCCAGGCTGCTAAATGCCTCAGCAAGAGGCCACCTATGGCAAATGCTCTTCCCAGGGAAGTGAATCCAAAGTAAGGATTCACACTGAAAACGGGGAAACAAGAAATTTTGGAGGCTTCACAATAGAGAAGTAAAAGGAAAGGTATTTCCATAGCACCACAATGGTTTGGGGTTAGTTAACTGCCAGCAAACCCAAATAAACAGCCCACTGGCTGAACCAAGGCCAAAGTAACAGAGAGTATGAACAGCTTGGCACCGCCCTGCCCTGCAAAGTCAGCCGTTTTTTCCCCCTTTGAACGAGCCAACACACGTCTGCTGGTTGCTCTCAGGTTATATCACAAAAGGGTTGTTTACACACACAAAAGATCAGATAAACTGGCAGCTGTGCAGTGATGGGAGGGAGCCCTCCACACGCTGTGACCCACAGCCACCTTCAAATGCTTCAGCCCCCAAAGCGGGTGCACGAGAACACGCAGGAAAACAAGAGCAAAAACCAGCTCAGCTTTGCTTAGGGGAAAAAAAATGACATCCTTTGAGAGCAAGAGGAGAGGCAAGAAGTTAGAAATCAGATTCTGCTTTACCTCCCAAGCAGCCTTATTATGCAACCCTTCATTCTGAGCAGGCCCATGCTCCTTGGACTCAGGAATGCCTGAGCCCCATGGGTCAGACACAGCACGGGCTGCAAAGCCCATGGGGAAAGGCTGGATGAACACCTGGGTGCTCAGCTCCCAGGGAAAGGCTGGATGAACACCTGGGTGCTCAGTTCACAGGGAAAGGCTGGATGAACACCTGGGTGCTCAGCTCCCAGGGAAAGGCTGGATGAACATCTGGGTGCTCAGCTCCCAGGGAAAGGCTGGATGAAGACCTGGGTGCTCAGCTCACAAGGAAAGGCTGGATGAACACCTGGGTGCTCAGCTCCCAGGGAGAGGCTGGATGAACACCTGGGTGCTCAGCTCACAGGGAAAGGCTGGATGAACACCTGGGTGTTCAGCTCCCAGGGAAAGGCTGGATGAACACCTGGGTGTTCAGCTCACAGGGAAAGGCTGGATGAACACCTGGGTGCTCAGCTCCCAGGGAAAGGCTGGATGAACACCTGGGTGCTCAGCTCCCAGGGAGAGGCTGGATGGACACCTGGGTGCTCAGCTCCCAGGGAAAGGCTGGATGAACACCTGGGTGCTCAGCTCACAAGGAAAGGCTGGATGAACACCTGGGTGCTCAGCTCCCAGGGAAAGGCTGGATGAACACCTGGGTGCTCAGCTCCCAGGGAGAGGCTGGATGAACACCTGGGTGCCCTCAAAAAGCATCAAGTCTCCCTCCCTGCAAGGGAGGCACACTGGATGCTTCCCTTCTGCACAAAGCTGTGCCAAGGATAAAAACACTCCAGGGCTGGAGTGAGAGAAGCACAGGGAAAAGTGGTTTGCCTGCAAAGGGTTAAGATCAGAGAGGAGACATGAGCTGGCCAAGTGCCAAGGCAAGCCTCCAGCTAAACACAAGGTGGGCCAGCCAAGAGGCAGAGGCTGCTGCCCTCTCCCAGTAACCAGCTGCTGTCCTCCCCCAGTAACCCAGCCTGCTGTGACCCTTCCCCACAAATAGCTCTGGCACCCAGCAGGCTTTAGTAACACAGTGACAGGCCATTTACAAGGTGTTGCTAAACACTGCTCCTCCAGCTGGGCTCCTTTCTCTACAATAATTACCTATAAACCTGTAAATATGATTTTAGCCTTAGTGGTCAAGGCAATAAGGGGGTATTTAACACTTCTTCTCCAAACTGGGGATAACTGGCACAGGACCTCTTTTCCAGCACTGAGTGTATGCTTTTGTCTGATTTCAGGTGTGCTGAGCAGTTACTGACCCAGCTGATTCCAGGCTGTGCAGGATGAGTGTGCTCAGAACCAAGTGTCATTATTAAAAGCAAAGCTGGATTTTCCTCAAGGTCAATTACAACCCCTGCTACCAGCACAACATGCAAATTGTCACGTTGGGCCACAGACAGACCTGCTCTGCTGAGGTTTTTGAGCTGCAAGGACTGAACTTACCATGGGCAGACACACAAGTTAATGTGAGAGCAGCTTAATGCTCTGCTCATTGCATCATTGCATGGCTGGCAGGGAACAGTTACCAACCAGCTGACATAAAATATTATATTTAGACATTAACAAAGCCATAGGTATGAAACAGTTGTGGAGGGAAGAAAAATCAGGTAGAGTGACCACCAGTGTGGTTTTAAAATTTCTCTTAAAAGAATAGAAAATCCCTTTTCATTTGGCTTTCCTGCACTCTTTGAGAGCTCATATATTACTTTCTAATGCTTGCAGGGACAGAAGAGCACTCATACCCCTGCTTTGCACCAGAGAACTAAAACACAGAGGGAATTGTCCATCCCAGCCTATGTGAGAAATGAATCCAGAATGCACAGGTCCTACTTTTTTTCCTGCAATAGCATTAGATAGCCATGAGTTAATCCATGTGCCCATCAAAACACACTGTGTTCCTCAGAGCAGGTAGGCCCAGAGGTCTGACAGCCCAGTGCTTCTCTGGGGTTATAAATGAAGGGCTGATGTGCCAAGAGCACAGGCCTGGAGCAGCCAACGTGACCCAGCACCAGGGCTTTCACAGGCTCTGCATAAACACCAGCTCAGGGAGAGCAAATGCAAACCACATTTCCACTGATCTTTTCCCCAACCACAGGGACCTTGCCCTGGGAAAACAGCTGGAAGAGAGGCACAGACCCAAGGGTCTAAGAGTCAGCTATCAAGGAACAAAGGCTGGGAACAAAAGGTTTAATATGGGAATTGATCCGGGGGAAAAAGTCAGCAAGAAAGAGAGCACAGAGACAGGCAAAAAGGAAATTTACTTTGGACTCAATCCTATAAACAATGCAAGAGTTGTGTGGATGCTGCTCCTCACCTCAGCTGCTCAAAGTCCACCCACAGCCTCTGACAGACAGGCAGCCCTTGTCACCCACAGCACAGCTCTGGGGTGGAAGGGACAAGGATGTAGGGCAGGTCACCAGGAGCAGGAGGGATGGGGGAGCACATCCTGCACCTCTGCCCCTCCCAAAGCCTCACCACCACTCTGACTGGAGCTCTTGGCTCTCAGGGGAAACCCAACAACTGAGCTGCCCTTGTTCTGCAACACAGACCTGGCTGCTCAGCCCACAGCTCCCAGCAGAGCGAGCTCCAAGCCCAACCCCGGACACAGGAGAGCTGTCCCAAAGCTCAGGAGGGCCAGCACAGCCCAGGCAGCCCCTCCTGCCCAGGCACAGAGGAAGGAGGCAGAGCAGCAGTGCTGGGCCGTGTCCATACCACAGCAGTGTGTGCCAGCACTGCTGGTGGCCCACAGCAGCCCCCACTGACAACAGGTGGCTTTCAACAGGAACAGCCCCAGCTGCCTTTGAACTGCTGCCCAAGCACAGAGAGCTCCAAGCTCCATCCTCAGCCCCCTCAACATTTTCTTCCCAGGATCTACGTAGGGAAAGGAAAAGGAGTCTGTACATTGAGTCCCTTTGTTAGTGGTTTCTCTGCTGCTCAGGCACAGTGCAAACATCCCTTCTATCTCATTAATGTACAGAAATATCTCCAAGGGATGCCAAGGGGATGTGCCAGACTCTTCCACGGTGCCCAGCAAGAGGATGAGGAACAATAGCCACAAACTAAAACACAAGAAGTTCCAGCTCAACTTGAGGAAGGACTTCTTTCCAGAAGGGTGGCAGAGCACTGGAACAGCTGCCCAGGGAGGTCATGTCCCCCCCCTCTCTGCACATTCCAAACCCACCTGCTCCAGGTGACCCTGCCTTGGCAGTGGGGCTGGACTGGGTGACCTCCAGAGGTCCCTTCCAACCCCAACTATTCTGGGATCCTGTGATCAGAGAACACCAGACCTCCTGCACTTACGCTCTCATCAACAAAACACAAGATGCAGCTTTATCCCTTCCCTTCAGCAGATCACAAGGCCAAAATTAGGGGCAAAATAATGCAACACACACAAAGCAGGGCTGAAAGGGCTTGGGAGAGCACTCAGCCCCAAGCCATGGAACTCCCTCTTGCAGATCCCTGCTGGATGGTTTCACTGCAAGCTGTGCTGGTGACAGCAGTGTCACTGGGACAGTGTCAGTGGCTGCAGCTGCCTGCTGGGAAGGCAGGACATGAGGGATTCCCACAGGAACCCAGCCAAGGTTCAGGCTGGGTGCTGCACTCTCCCATTCAAATAGCCAGGGTCTTGTCCAGTTCCTTTTGCCAAGGCAGGATCAAAGTCATTCCAGCCAACCCCAGTCAATCTGTTAACAGGGAAATGCTGCAGCTTCCACCACAGCATAATTCTGTGGAAAGGAGAGCAGGAACTGCCTCCCCCCTCTCCTCTTTTCCCCAGAACTGGATTGCTGCCCACCCTATTGCTCATTGCTTCTGAAGACTTGCAGGACTCATAGAGGCATGAGGGATTTTATGTGCATTTAAATAACAACCCTGCATCCTTCCTCTCCATCCATCTTTCCCTTTTCTCCCGTTCCTCTGGATGCTTCCTCATCTCCTCATCATTCAGCTGTTTTTTTCCAAAGGTAAGCCAGAACTGCTCCTGTTCTTTCTTATGTTTACAAGGAGATGCTAATTTCTTTCAAGGGTTTCAGGCAGCCCTTGTCCTACAAACCTTTTGCTGTGCCAAGGAACCTCCCTGGGCTGTTCTCATCCAAAGGGACCCTGTGGTATCTGAAGGAGGAACCCAGACAAAATTTGCCTGAACAAATACAACAGAACCACAGAATGGTTTGGGTTGTAAGGGACATTAAAATTCCTCTTGCTTCACCCCCTTCCATGGGCAGGGACACCTTCCACTATCTCAGGTTGCTCCAAGCCCCTCCAACCTGGCCTTGAAATCTTCCAGAGATGGGGCAGCCACAGCTGCTCATGGCAACCTGGGCAAGAGCTTCCCCACCCTCACAGGGAAGAAGAATTTCTTCCTAACATCCAACCTGCCCTCCTTCAAATTTAGGCCATTCCCCCTTGTCCTGTCACTCCTGGCCTTTGTGAAAAATGAAATGAGCATTAAAATTCCCATTGGATTCCATCTCAATACAGGAGCAGGGGGGTGTTCACCCTGGAAAAGCTGGAATGCAAGAGATAAGCAGGCTCCTAATGTCAAGTCCTTATCAGAGCCATCTCCTCACCTTTGTTTTTCACTCCCAGAGATATCCCAATGTAGAAGGAAGAAGAGGAACAAACCCTGTCCCACCCATACAAATTGGAATCAACAGAAATCCCATGTCAGCATCATGGAAAACAGGGAGGGAGAGAAGGTGCTGGCATTTCAGGGAGCCCTTTTTAGCTCTGGCAGGAAGGTCACAGCCAACACAGACAACTCCAACACAATGAGGTGCCCAAGCTAAATATAAACCTGACAAGGGCAGGCTACAGGAATTTGTTTTTACAGTGAGCCACCAGACCATCAACATTGTGCCACATCCCTGCTCAAAATAATTCACAGCTTTATCATCACTGACAGCCTTTGTGTTCCAGCAGAGGCAGAGCCCAGGCTTGCACACACCTGCCAGTCTAAGTCAGTGAAATGATTAACCAAGAATGAGAAATAGCCAAACTTTTCCATTTCTATTATGCCATTCTAGGAAAATCTATGATGTTACTCTCCTGTGATGAGATCACCTCACAGGGAACCCTTATCTGACTTCCTCACACACACACTGCCCTTAATGTCACGAAAACACAACAGCACTCAACCCCCCAGGCCTTTCCCAACATGCCACTTGGCAAAAACTCCTTTTCCTTAAACCAGGCCACAAGTTGAGGTTTTTACACTTTGCTCACAGATATCAAGATCTGGTTGAGAAACTGGTTTTGCCTTACTCAGAGAAACCAAGGAAAGGTGACATTTCACCAGCAGAGCTTTCTCAGTTCTGGTTCTCAGAAGTGCAAAGATTTCTAGAGGAAAGGGAACTCATGTGGAGGAAAGACCTGAAGTGTTAAAAGCAAGGAAAAGTGAATGTGCAAGAACATAATTATCAAGTTAGAGATAAAATATGCTTCAGCCCCAGTGAAGCTAGGACTCAGGATGCTATTTTTAAAAGTACAGTGGTAGGAAAAGACAAAACCACGATACCAAGCCAGCAACACATTTGTGGTGCCCTGGAGACGCTCGAGTGACTTGCATGGCTGGTATTTAAGTTGGTATTTCTCTCTAGGCTTATGTTACAGCAGGGAAAACATTTCCTTACTCTCCAGCATGTACTTCTTGGCAATGGGCAGGGACAGCAGGCGGATGTGCCCAAGGAGGGAGCCCCAGGCCTGGGCTCTGGAGAGGGGTGCTTCAGGAGGCAGTGGGTTGTAGGGCTGGATCACCAAGTAAACAGTCAGCAACACCAAGCCCAGGGTGAGCAGGCCCTGCAAGGGAAAACAGGCACGGATTAATCACAGGGCAGGGAGCTGAGGTGTCCTCACACCAGGACACACCTTCTGCTGCTATCAGAGGGCTGTGGCTGTGCACATGAACACTCTTATTTTTGCTGTGTCTCCTCGTTTAGCTGCAGTGCTATTTATGTACACAGAGCTGACACCCAGTTTTATTATTAGGGCTGTCCAAGGAGGAAATTAAGCAGCCTTCAAACCCAAGCCACACGGTTCTGTTCCTGTATTTTAGCACTGCAAATAATGCAGCATGAGATCGATGAGGATTATCTGCAGATAGTTCCTTTTCCTCTCTACCTAATCAAATAAAAGCTTGCACTCCTGCCATGCCTCTTACACAAGGAAAGCCCTGTGGCTTTTGCAAACATCCGTCAAGCCTCGAAACACTTTGGCAGAGTTGGCACCAGCTCCCTCCTCCATAGCAGAATCCCAAAAAAGCCTTAGAGAGATGACATGACGTATTTCTCCCCCGGCCAAAGTCAAACTGAATCAACAGCAAAAACAAGAACAGAAGCTGAAAGTTCACATTTGCAGTTTCCTGTTCTCCTGCCTCATTTTACAGCTTTTTATAGGACACGAGGAAGAGAGCTTGAAGTTTTTTTTTCCAAATAAAACCCATTGCAATGGATTTGTAGAGATGACACTAAAGCATTACTGAATATTATGTCAGTGGGAAGCTTTTCAGACTTGAAGCAAACATCTGGTCTAGTGGAAGGTGTCCTGCCCATGGCAGGGACTTGGAACTAGATGATCTTTAAGATCTCTTCCAACCCAAACTAGACTGGGATGGAATGATCTCAAATCTACCTAACAACAGCATCCTTTCACCCACTTTGCAAAGGTTTTTATCTTTGTGTTAAGGCTTTTAAAACATTTTTCTACCATCAAGCATAATGATAATAGGTTTATTTCATAGACCAGAAGGAAAAGAAAAGCATGTAGAAGTTTCTGGCAGAGTCAGAAACAGAGCCATGCTCACTTCATTACTCAGCCCTTAACTTCAAGAATCTCTTTCCTTCCTCACATTTCCACTCAGGATGCCAACACCAGGAATCTTAGTCTGAAAAATCAATCCAAATCTCATTATTTAATAATTTATGGGAGAAGAAGATGTTGACAATGTAAATTTAGAGCACACATGAGCAATTACAAATCTTGGGCAGCTGTCTCCTGTTCTCAAAGTAACTCATGGCATGAAGGAAGGAAGCTACACTTCACAGATCTTGGAAAATTCATCAAGAAAACACAACGGGAAATAAAAAGCTCAGGTGCAAAGGAGAACCCTGACCCTCAAATGCTGCATTCATGCACCAAAGTTGTCTTACCTTGTAGAGAGCCACTAAGACAGGGTAGCGTGGAGGGCCCCTCTGGGGTTCATTTCTTTCCAGGAGCTGCTTGATGAACTTCTCAATGGCTTTTTCTGACATGCCACACTGGTGGCCAGTCTGCCTCACCAGATCAATGGTCTCAGACAGCTTGTCATAGATGCTGAGCTCGTTGGCTGAAAGCTCCATGGCCTCCCAGGAGAAATCCCTGAGGAGAGATGGGTTAACAGGAATCAACTGTGTGCACAGCCTGCCCAGGAATGGGGCAGTGCCCAGGAAAGAAGGGAAGCTCCTCTGGAGCAAACCTGCCCCCAACCAACAGCACAACCTGGAGCTGCACTCCTAAACAGTCTCTGCTGCTTCAGGATCTCCCACCGACTCAAAGAAGCCGTGAAATTCCCCTGACAAGAGCAGAATCGGCTGAGATTCGCAGCTTATGTAAATGAACAAAGCTTCCCAGAAATCAATGAAACTCCATTTATTCATCTCTTCCAAAGGAATCCACCCCGTAAAGCAATTGCTCACCAAGTAACAAAAGGCAACGACACAAAGCTGATCAGCACACGCAGCGGCCCCGCTAAGCCCTCCCGCGCTGTAATTTCGGTCGCTTATTTTAACCCAGATTTGTTTTCACTAAATCCCCCCCCGTCAGCAACAGGGACGGGACAGAGAAACAAGCGGAATGTGTGGGGCAAAGTTCGGCAGTTTACAGTTTGTTTAGATTTTCGCAACTTAATGTCCAGGCCAACTGATTATTGAGTAACAGCGACGTGAGAGCAGCTGCTCCGCAGGCAACAAAGTCCCCACCTTCCTCTCCAAGTTTGCCTGCAGGTCAGAGATGTCACAGAATTAAATATCCCAGCAAGAACTGCATTGTGCTGGGTGATAAAAATGGCATTTGACAGCAAATTATTTCTCACTTATAAGAACACACCCAGGACAGATCAACATTAAGTTGCAAAAAAAATTAAAAAATAAAAAAATTAAGCATATTCCTCTACCACTTCCATTCTGCCACAAAGGCCTCTTTGAGAGCAGCTGATGGGTTCAAAAAAAGATGTAAAGAAATTGCTGGACAAGGTACAAGCTGCCAATGTGAGAATCACATTGTAAAAAATGTTCCCCTTCCCTGGGAAAAACACTGGCACTGCCTGGGGGAAAGGCACAATCTGTAGAGTTTTGCTTTGCCTCTTGTTTCTGAGCTGGGTAACACCAACCTGATCAAAATGGGCCAGCTGGGAGAGAGTTCAGCAATGTTCTGCCCTGAGAGCACAGCCTGAGGATCATCACATAGAAACACAAGAGAATCACAGCTGAAATTTGAAATCACGCCCCTGTCCCCATTTTGCTCCATAGTTGCCTGGCCCCAGGAACCAGCTCATCAATCCACTCCACCCAGTTCTCCTCTTTGCTCCCCAAATTCTGTCCCTGCACTGTTGTACCTGTTCACAGGGCTCTGCACACAGCTGCCAGCACAGACCTGCTCTGAGCACACACTGAGCAGCCCTGAGTAAAACACCAGCTCAACTGAGATTTGCTCAGCTGTCATTTGTCCTGGCTGCCCCCACAGCACAAATCAGCCATCACTCTATGTATGGATAGAACAAGAGACATGATAAAGTTCACATTTGAACTCTGATTTGCCTTTAAAGAACTGGCTGACAGCTCTCCCCCTAAACCACGGGCTCCTACAAATCACAACTCACACAAGGGCAATTTTAATATCTTCTTTTTAATGCAACACTGGGATGTATTTTCAAAAAGCCTCAGATTTCACAGGACTACCAGCTTCAGCAATTGCTCTTCTCCTCACAAGATCCCCCTTTTCTGCCCTTGCACCCTTGTTTATGTGGTCACACGGAGCATCAGGTCTGGAAAATTAAAATAACCCCGATTTGTTTGGTCAGCAGCTGCCTAAGCATTCAACTCCAGCAGTTAATGTCAGATGTTACATTATCATCAGTGTCAAATTTCTAGCCACAGCCACAGAAACACCAAAAAGGTGTTAAAATTAAAACCCAACCCCGAGAACATAGTGCACTACATTGCCAGGTTAATTAGCTCCTGGCCCTCTCCTACCGACATTCCTTGCGTTCCATGCAAATATTTGTCCCAGATCTTGCCACCTGAAGAGCCCCATGGGCAAGCAAAGCAGGTTGGGTCAATAATATCTCATATTAACCTCTCCAAGACAAGGACTTTTTCTTCTGTAAAGCACCTGCCATGCACGTGATGATAAAAACAAGCCCTTGCTTTACTAACTCTTTCATTCATGCAATATCCTGATTCATGGAACAAGCAAGAGCCAGCACATCTGCAGGATATTAAAGGCCTTTTTTTTTTTTCCCCCTCCAGCTTTTCTGGTTGCTCTAGTTGCCTGGACGCTGTAAGTGGTGTGCTAAGTGGTCTGAAAGATTATCTAGTGTCCTCCAGCTCCTGAGTGCCAAAGCTTTTTTTCCCCTGTGAAGCTGTCCCGTGCAGAATTCCAGCAGATTCAACAAGCCTCTCCTGCTTTGCAGGATCTGCCTGGAACCACTTATAACAAACATCCCCACAGAAATGCTGTCAAACACTGTGGTTTCCCCTTTCCCAAACAGAAAAATCCTGCTAAAATACAACACTGAGATATATCCCAGTTCCCAGCCCTCTCCATTTACATTCCACTCTGAGCAAACACCTTTGCAGACAACGCCTGTAAATCACAGACATTAAAAACCCAATCCAGCTCCTTGACAAATTCAAGAGTAACTCAATCTCCCAGCTAGGAAATAAAGCCTTATGCTCCCTCATTGCTGGGAGAACAGATGACACCTTAAAAAACAAATAACAATCCATTATTTCCCCTCCTATCCCTCCGACACAACCGACAAAACAGTAACAAGAAGCTACCGTGCCCTCTTTGCCACCACACACACTGAGCAGGGCTCATCCCTTGCAAACCCCTTCGGGAGAGGCCTTTGAACGAGGAACCCGTATGTTATTCTGATTTTTTATGAACTCCACCACCCTGGGAGGATTCAGCAGCTCTCCCCACAGACAGAAGCACTGATGGCACTTTTGGCTTGCAGGGTTTGCACCCCAGCTCCCAGTTCTGCCCACAGACCCCAGGGAGCTTCGTCCAAGGCTTTAGAAGGTAAATATTTAGACAGAAACGGTGATGGAGGAGTCTTTAAAAGGAAAAGCTTGCTCGCCTCGCTGGTGAACCTACAGTGATGTACATATATATAGATGTAGTTATAAAAATATATTCCCATCTGCTTTAACACTCTTGATGCCACCTCCCTAGCCCTGCCCGGGGAGCAGGTCCCAGCCTTGCGCTGAAACCCCTGCGGAGGGACCCTCACCCGGCCACAGCCCCGCGGCCTCGCCCGTGTTCCTCTGAGGCAGAGGAGCCCCAGCCAGGGGCTGATTCTTGAAAATAAATCAATAAACTGGAGCAGGACACCCCCCATCCCCGGCGCCGGCCTCCACGAGCCGGGGAGCCCCCCCC
>WEIU01018180.1:39524-57992 GCA_013389925.1 Aegithalos caudatus
GAACTGCCCGGGGACCCAACACCGCCCGGGGACCTGCCCGGGGATCCCCAACACTGCCCGGAGACCCCCAACACTGCCCGGGGAACTGCCGGGGGAACTGCCCGGAGACCCCCAGCACTGCCTGGGGATCGAAATCTGCCCGAGGAAACTGCCTGGGGACCCCCAACACTGCCTGGGAAGCCCTAACACTGCCCGGGGAGCACTGCCCAGGGAATCCTAACACCGCCCGGGGACCCAGCACTGCTCGGGGAACTGCCTGGGGACCCTCAACACTGCCCGGGACCCCCTAACACCATCCAGGGAGCCCCAGCACTGCCTGGGCCCCCCAACACCACCCAGGGAACCCCAGCACTGCCTGGGCCCCCCAACACCACCCAGGGAACCCCAGCACTGCCTGGGCCCCCCAACACCACCCAGGGAACCCCAGCACTGCCTGGGCCCCCCAACACCACCCAGGGAACCCCAGCACTGCCTGGGCCCCCCAACACCACCCAGGGAACCCCAGCACTGCCTGGGCCCCCCAACACCACCCAGGGAACCCCAGCACTGCCTGGGCCCCCCAACACCACCCAGGGAACCCCAGCACTGCCTGNACCCCAGCACTGCCTGGGACCCCCAACACCACCCGGAGCCCCCAACACCTGGCCCAGCCCAGCCCCAACACTGCACAGGATTCCCAGTTCCCTGCTCAGCCCAAAGCCTCAACACCCCCCAGGACCCCACCAACACTCTCTCCACTGCCCCAAAAACCCCTCAGGAACCCCAGTACCGCCCTGGGATCACCAACACTGTCCCAGGACCCCCAACAACTCCCAGGAACCCCCAACACCAGCCTGGCCCCTCATTCTCCCAGTTCCACAAACATCCCTCAGGACCCCCAACCACCCTGGTACCTCCCAACAGCCCCCAACACCCTCATCCCTCCCTGCTGGCACCCCCAATGTCCCACTGAGACTCCCTGCACATGTTTCAGCCCAGAATATGGAGATCCCCTTTTCCAGCACCTGTCTCAGTCCATGATTATCCTCAACCCAGACCAGCCTGAGTTTCCCCTGGATCATCAGAGCTCCTCAGGATCCCTAAGACCCTTCCCAGCACCCATCTGAGCCCAAAAATACCTTGAGACCACCCCCAGTAACTGCTTGACCCCGTCATTGCACACAGACATCCCACCAGTACCTACCTGAGCCCATAAACACCTTGGGACCATACCCCAACACCTGCAGGATCCCCCATCCCTCACAGACCTTCCCAAGAAACACCTGAGCCCCCAGGCCCCCACCAGCACCTTAAGACATCCCACACAGCACCCACAGGAACCCTCAGCATCTTCCTGAGCCCATAGCACATCCAAGACTCCCCCAGAATCCCCAAAATATTTCACAGCCACATCCCACAGCATGCCCAACACCCCCCCAGCACCCCATTAGTCCCCAGTATCACCCCACAGCCCCCCAGACCCTCCAGCATCCCCTGAGAGACCCTCACAGTGTCCCCTTGAACCCCACTTATCCCCAGCCCCATGGGGGACATGGGTGCCCATTCCCACAGGTCAAGTGACAAGCACTGAGCACGCAGTTAACACCTCCTAAAAAATGTGGGAAAGCCCTAAAAATCGTGGGAAATGCTTTGAGGAGTAAAGGGCTGGGAGATGGGGCAAGAGAAGGTCCCTGGATGCACCCCTGGCATTTTTCATGTTTGGGAGAATGCAGGAGTGAGGGGCCTCAGCCTCCCCCTACTCTCAGACATGAGCTTCAGTCCTTAACTGCAATTAAACATATTTTCAGTCAGCTCTTGATGGTGGGTGTCATGGGTGTTTTTTGGTGTCTCTCCAATGCATTTTTATGGAGTCCTAGAATTGTTTGGGCTGGAAGAACCTTAAAGATCATCTCATTCCACTCCCCCTGTTCCACTAGACCAGGTCCCTTTAGGGCAACCTTGTTTAAATGTCATCTTTGTTTAAGTTCTCAGCCTCAACAACTTCCTGCAGCGCTGAGTTCTGCAGATGAATTAAATATTGCAAGAAAAAGGAATTCCTCTACTCAGGTTTGGATTTCCTGCTCTGTCAATCCTAGCCTGGGGATTGTCTCCTCTCGATTTTACTGCCTTTCCAGGTGAAATTCTGGGAGATTCTCCTGGGCAAAACCCAAATCCCATGGCTGGGGCACTGAAAGCTGTGGTTGAAGATTTGTTCCAACTTGTCAGAAGCTCGTGTGGTTTCTCAGCTTCCAAGGTGGATTCATCCAAGCAGGATGGTGGTAAATGCCTGCTGACTTTGGGCTGGCACCTGAGATCTTCCCAATCTTGGCTTGGCTGAGGCTGCTCCTCTAATTCTTGTGGAGCGCCTTGAGGAATTCCAAACAGCTTAAAAGGAAAACACCTGATTTAAGAAAAACACATCCTGTGGTCCAAACAAGTATGCATTTCCTTCTTGCTATTAATATCCAGGCCTTGATCCTCCTCCAAACACCGGTGAAGGCATTTAATGGCTTGCAAAGGAGAGGTGCCTTTGATCCTGGAGTGGGAATGTTTGCTGGCCTGTGAATTATTAAAGGTGAAAGATGCTTTCAAGTGCAACATGCCCGTGTTTTCCAATGTGATTTATTGCCTGCCTGGTGTTTCTCCCAGCCTGGCAATGAAAAATTCATTTCCAAGTTTGGAGTGGAGTAACTCATGCTTTGGGCATGAACTCCATCCTTTTTTTCCAGAGGTGATTTCCAGGGGAATAAGACAGAAATTTCTTTCTGCCTGCTGTTCTGGGAAGCCTTTTGTTTTTCAGCTCCCACTTTGGGCCCTGCTCGAGCTGCCTGGTCCTTCCCTCCAGCAGCAACATTGCAGTGGGGATGAATTGCTGCAGCTGCTGCCATCTAATGGGAAAATTCAGCCTCCACGGCCTAAACTCTTCATTTTGGGATCAAATAAAACCATTTCTTGCACAATCCTGCTGCCACTCGGCCAAGCAGCATCTTCCATGTGCAATCCCAGCATATTTAGGCAAAAGGAAAAGCTGATGGGTGGCTTTGCATGTGGAAGTGTCACAAACCCAGTAAAAAGAAGTTTTTGGGTTGATCAGGTTGAAATGGTGTTTCTCTTATTATGGATCAAATTTGCAAAATACACGTGGATTTATATTATTTTTAAATGAAAGAAGAAATAGTGAATAGGGCCCCAAACAATGGGAAAAAGCCATTCCAGATATCCCAAATACCAAATCCAGGCACAGCTCTGAGCTGAGCCACATAAATCCTTCATGAAGAGCTGCTCCATCACTAAAAATATTGTATAAAGAAATATGGTGAAAAGGGATGGACAGGGAATGGGAGCATTAAATATATTGCATTAGGAAAACAAAGTGTTTTAATGATGGGGCCCAAGGAAAATTACTTGAGGTAGGCTGGGGGAGACACAGGGATGGAGATTTAAGGTACAGAGGTGCTGGAGTGATAAATTGGTGTGTAAATCATCCCTAAAAGACTCCAAAATTCCAGGGTGGCTGCAAAGTTGGACCCTGTCTGGTGAAGCTGATATATATAAAGTATATATAATTATATATGAAAATATAAAGTGTTGCTAGAAGCCCAACTCCTGTTGTCACTTTATTTTTCTAAAGCACAAACTGGCTACTATTATGCTTTGCCATTATGTATATAAATAATAATGGCAACAAAAAGCAAACCCAAGTAGGCAGAATTATTTCCCTAAACTCTGCACATAAACACAGTCTTTAAATACACCTGTTGAACTGCTGGGAATTTACAGTGAATGTATAAAATACTAAAATATAGCACTTGTTTTCTTATTTATTTAGTCTGTATGTCTTTTTATTCCCTGAAAAAATATAGTTCAATCAAGCTGTAAAAAGATTTTTTTAAATCCTTGAAATTGTGGCATGTTTATTTAGATTTTTCAAGCTGGATTTAAACAAATTCAGTACTTCACAAAGAGCAGAAGGGCAGGATGCAGCAGCTTGTTCTCCACTGCCCAGCCTGAGATTTGCTACAATAGTCAGAATTCTTCTCTGGGGAACATCACAATGAAAAAAACCCTCTTGCAAGCATTTATCTTCTTCTTATCCTGGATCTGCTCTTGAGACTTTTGAATTTATTTTGAGCAAAATATTCAGTAGTTTCTTTCATGCCCCATCTCTGCTCACTGGGAGGATTAACCAAGGAAGGGAAAAATTAACTTTACCTTGTCTCATTGGAAAGATTTAAGTGCATTTAGAATATATTGAATATCTCATTGTTCCTGATCAAATCCAGTCAGATTGCAAAGCCAGAGCAGAAGTCCCCACAGCCCAGAGCACCAACAGCACTAACTCCCCTTATTTTATACACTTGGATGGCTTCAGGGTTTCATTTATTCTATATCAAGGCTTGGGTTTACTCTCTGCTGCTTCCAGTGTCATTGCAGCATCTCAGGCCCAGCTGGGTTCTTTTTCTGCCTCTTTTCTTGGCCTGTTTTTGGTCTCCAAAACAAAGTGGTGAAGTTCCCCAAGGAGAATTTTGGAGGGTTGCTGAGCTGAGGGTAGTGGCAGGGTCCCCCACAGCAGCTTTTGCTCTCAGCATCCAAGGAAGATCAGGCAAGAATGACACACAGGAAAAGAGAAGGTGTCCAGGGAATATTTTTATGCTTTTCTGGCTGTTGGTGCAGTTTCAGATCAATGTGTGGGCTATCTGTCCATCACCAGCAGCAGCTCTTTTTCTTCTCAGGTACTTTTGGTACCTCTTCTGCCTTATTTTTCAATTCATCTTCACGACTTTTGAGCAACCTGGGAGAAAAGGGAGCAATTTAGCTGGGCATTCCCCCCATATTTTCTATTGCTGTGCTGTTTGTCTTGACAAGCCTTGGTACAAGAGCTCAGCACAGCTGAAAGGAGTCAGGATCCTTCCAGTTCCACGTGGTCCAAGAGCTGTGGATGCTGCTAAAAATGCCAACCCAAATCAAATCACAGACAGAACTTGTTTCAGTCAAGCCAGGGAGAAAACAGCAGCATCCCCAGAAGGTTTTTATTCACCTCCTTGCAATGCTGGTTGTTTGGGAGATGAGTTAGGGCAGTGCTAAGTGCTCATCCCAGCGTGTGCTGCCTTCAGTTTTCCCTGACATTTGGGCATGGAGTGTCTCTGGTGACAGTGACATCCCAATATCTGGAGTTCAAAAAGCAGGGAGGGAGCCCATTAAATTGAGGACAGCTGGAAAAATCCAAGCACACAGCTCACCTGACAAAGCTGACCATGGACTCCAAGACATTGTGACCTGAGGCAGCGCTGCACTCGTAAAACATGAGCTGGCACTCCTGGAAGACACAGACCCCAAACAGAAATGTCATGTTCTTACACTGGAATAGCTTCATGTGGCAATAAATAGCCACGGGACAGTCCCAGTCAAGGGGAAACAGGAGGGAATCAAGGAAACAAATAACTCAATAACTTATTTACTGGAACATGAGGGGTGAAATGCAGATTTTCTGGTTGCTACAACACCAGGTTTTAATACCAAGGAAAAGGCTGACTCTGCAGACAGGAAAATTTGTGATGCCTTCTGGTTATGGGAGCGAACACAGAGAGAGACATAACTAGATGTTCCCAACTCTTTTGTTTCCTACCACTTTGGGAAAATAAGCATTTGTCCCTCATCTCCATTTGTAAAACTGGTCCATGGATTCTGGCCCAAATCCCATAAACTTTAAAATTAAGTCAGTAAAGGGGAGATTATCCTCATTCTCCTTATATTTCTTAGCCATCTATATTTGAAGAGATTAATCAAACTTTGATCATTTCAGTATCTTTATACCAGAACAGTGCTCAGTGGGTTTATTATTTTTATGATGCTGGGAAGACACTCAACACTTCACAGCAAAGATAAGCAAAGCTGAAAATGTTTTAATTCACAAATCCAGTCCCATAAACCAATTTACCAGTGCTGAGGCAAAATTAAAGTGGCAAAGGGAAAGCAAGGCAGGGAAGGGTGAGGGTTCAGAGGACATTTTGTCAGCCACTGATAGATGAGGGGTGAAGAGCTTTCCCCTTTCTCCAGCTGCTCAGGCTGGTGCTGTCCATCCTCAGCTGTCCCTGCCTGCTTGGGCTGTGCCTCACCACCCACCTTGGCCAGGCATTCACCCTCCCTTGTAGGGACCTTTCTCTGGGCAGCACAGTCGGTTTTGTTCCCAAGGAGCAGAACAGCAACTCTGTCCTCTGCTGCTGCCTGAGTGGGAAAGAAGGGAAGATCAGGACAGCTTCAAAATCTTCCTTGAATCCCAGCTGGCCACACTGTCTACACTTATCCTGGAACACCATGACTGACACCCATGGGTTTGGGTTAATAAAGAAACTTTAAATTCTTAAATAAGTTCAACAGCATTTAAGAATTTTTTTTTTCCTTAAATCATCTGCCCATGTCTACTAACAGGACAGAGCACTGGATGAGTTACACTTGTAATGAATTCACTTTGTGCTCAAATGCAGCTGCCCTCTGAAGATGCTCTGCCTGGGATTTACAAGCACCAAGCAAGGCAATATCTTATTTTCATTCAGTATTTTTAAACACTGGCTTTGTGTCAACTGGAAATCTCTGAAAGTAAATTTTTTCTAAGCCTTGAATCACCTCCCATCCCCCAGGACTCAAAGTGGCCTATTCTTGATGTAAAAGCAACATTTTCCATTCCTTTGCACTAGTTTTCAATTGTTTAAGAGTTGATCATTACCCTACTATTATGGGTATTACCTACTATTACCTACTGTAAGTGCTATTACCTATTTTGTTAATATTATTTATTTGTTTACATTAATAATATATTGATATGTATTACAATATATGGCCATACATTAAATATAATAATACAGAATATATTAAATAGATTATATTAAATACAATATATTAAATTGAATAATAGAATAGAATAGAATACATAATTAATTATATATTAATAAATACATTAAATAGATTTGTTAATAGTATTACTATTGCTATTACTAAATTACCCTGGGAAACACTGCCAACGCGTGAAAATCACCTGCATCTGACTTAAATCCTCCACGAAAAAAACCCTATTTTATAAGGAAAGCCCAGCAAAGGGCTCGGCCCCTCCTATCGGCCCCAGGAGCTCGGGACCTCCCCCACCTGGATGCAGCCGAGCCAGTAGCGCACGTCGGAGAAGGAGAAGTCGGAGGTGATGTCGTACATCAGCACCACCCCGTCCGCCTTCCGGAAAAACTGCCTGGTCACGCTGCGGTACCTGCGGGCATTGGGGATGGATGGCTCACCGGGGTGGGATAAAGGGGGCTCTGCTCAGCGGGGGTGTGAAATCCGAGCGGGAAAAGGTGGGGATGCAGGTCTGCAAAATAGGCAGCTTCCAGGTTTGGCTCTTGTCCTGATGGTGGGGGTCATAGGAACAACCTGAGTGCCAGTTTTATCTTAATTACTTCCTTTATTATGCTTTATCAGATCACTTACTGTACAGAGTCCCTCCTTGAGCAACCTCACCTTTGCTTAGCAAAGCCAAGAATATTCATTGCCCCTAAAGTACAGGGAAAAAACCAAACAAACAACCCAGGCTGTGTCCTCAAGCACAGCACCTCACCTTTCCTGACCAGCTGAGTCCCACAGGCGTAGAGCAAAGCACTTGTTATCCACAACGAGGGTTTTGATCCGATAATCCAGTCCTGGAAGACACAGAAGAGGATATTTTGATAGTGTAGAGTTCTGCCCTGTGACAGAAGATGGATGGAGAAGCACCATGGTGCAGCGTGGTCTGAGGCTGGAGCTCCAGGGGTTGCTCCCAAGTGAACCTCTGGCTTTTACATGTTTAGTGTGGGATTTCGGGAAGGTCTCTCATCTCATGATGAATAAAACCAGGTTGGTGAAGAGAGGAGAACGGAGCTGAAAGGCAAAGCAGAGAGGAATGCTCTGGGCCACTGTTCTCTAGGAAGGCCAAAGAGAAGCAGCATTGATGCCCGTGAGCATCCAGGCGCGAGCACCTGGTGGCCCTGGGGGCTGCTTGTACAACACGCTTGGCATGAGCTGTGACAGGCATGTGGTGACCTCCAGCAGCTTGTGGGGCAGAGGAAAGGGAATTGCAGCTGTGTGATCCAAGGGAATGCTTGGAGAGGGGCTGGAGGAGACCTACCCACTGTGGCAGCCAGGTGGGGGTTGAAGGTGTCGGCTTGCAAACGGTACAGGAACGACGTTTTGCCCACGTGGGAGTCCCCAACAAACAGCACGTTGTAGAGGTGGTCTGGGTCCAGGGGAACTTCAGGACAACCCCTTGGGCCAGCTCCTGCCCCACCTGCAGTCACAGCCCCTGGCTCTCCTGGGCTGGGCTCGCCTTCCTGGCTCATTTTCTGACCAAACCCTTGCGTCTTCTCTTGTTGACCAACACCGAGGTCTTTGCTCCGTTCTCCCAGGAGCTGCCTTTGCCCCAGTGAGTTATCTCTGAGGACCATCCCCAGCTGATCACTCTGCTGATCTCCTGGTCGTGCTGTGGTGTGCAGTGTTGATGCTGGTGGCACCTCTTGCTTTGGACACCCAGCAGGTCCAGCAGCCGTGTGCTCCGGTTCCATGGTGGGTGGTGTCTCCCCCTCTGGCCTCCCCTCATGTCCCTGTGCTGAAACCTGCTCCTGAAGCTCCCTTTGGGCTGCCTGTCCCGGAGCACAAAGCCGCCACACATCTGGAATGAGAACATCCTCCTGCATCATCATTTCCAGCTTTAGGGGGCTGGTCTGTAAGGGCACCTCGGAGACCAGGGAGGCCAAGGCAGCATCATCGTGGCCCTGGTTTAGTCCTAGATCCTGATTTTTCACTCCATTCCTCACCCCTGCCTCCAGCCTCTCTCCCTGTGCCACCTCCAGACTGTGAACTCCATCCAGAGGCTTCCCCTCTGCAGCAGCCCTCTCTCCCTGCAGTAATTCCTTTGCCTCCAGAATCTGTCCCTCAGGACCAATGCATGCTCCCAGTTTTGCTTCCAGACCAGGGCCCTCTGCAGCAGTGACAGGCTCAGGACACAAAGCAGCCTCAGTTGGAGCAGGTACATCTGCAGCAGCAGCTCCTTCCCCTGGGTTTGCAGTGGGAGATGCACCCAGAACTGCCTCCAAACCTAGAGTCAGGCTCTGCTGCCCTTCCCACATCCCAGCTACACCCAGGGGTGTCAGATCTGCCTCCATGCTCCCTTCTGAGCCTGATTTGGGCTTCTGCTGATCTGTGAACAGCTGCACATCAGCATCAGTGCTCTGGTTCTCAATAGTGTCCAGGCTTTCAACCTCCTCCTGTGGCTGGACTCCTGCACCAGCCCCCTCTCCCTGTTGGCCTCCTGCTCCTTCTGGACCAAGCACAGACTCCTGTGGCAGCCCATTCTCACCTTGCACTTCTGCCCCATCCTCCTCATCCTCATTCTGAACAGTTTTTCCACACTCCCCTCCCTGTGGAGCCCCTGGACCAAGACCCCCACACAGCTGCAGATCTGCCTGGGCATCCTCTGCCTTCCCTTCCACTAACTCTGCTTTATCCCCCTGATCCAGGGGCTGCACCTCTGAATCCACACTCCCTCCTTGCTCTGTCCCTGAGGATCCAGCCTCACCCAAGGGCTCCAGAGCTGCCTCTGTGCTCTCTCCCAGGGCCAGTCTGAGCTCATCCCCCTCTGCAATCAGCTGCACACTGGCACCACTGCTCTGGTCCTCAGTTGTGTCCAGGCTTTCAGCCTCTTCCCCTGATTGCAGACCTGCACCAGCCCCCTCTCCACTGGGATGAGGCACTGGCTCGTGTGGCAGCCCATGCTCACCCTGTCCTTGTGTCCCATATTCCTCATCCTCCTCAATCTGAATGGCTTTTCCACTCTCCCCTCCCCAAATGGTTTCTTGGCTGAAACCCCCACACAGCTGCAGATCTGCATCCTCTGCCTCCCTTTCCAAAAACTCTGCTTTATTAACTTGATCCAGGAGATGCACCTCTGAATCCACACTCCCTCCCTGCTCTGTCCCTGAGGATCCATCCTCATCCAAGGGCTCCAGATCTGCCTCTGTGCTCATTCCTGGGGCCAGTCTGACCTCATCCCCCTCTGCAATCAGCTGCACATTGGCACCACTGCTCTGATCTTCCACTGTGGCCAGGATTACAACCTCCTCCACTGGCTGCACACCAGCATCTGACCTTCTCTCTCTGAGGGTCACTCCAGATGAGTGAGGCACCAGCTCCTGCATCAGCCCATGCCCACCCTGTCCCTGTCCCCAGTCCCCAGCCCCATCCCTGGGCTGCACAGCTGCACAGTGCCCCCCTCCCTGGGGGATTTCTGGGCTGGCAGTCACACAGAGCTCAGTGTCTGTCCAGGAGTCCTCTGCCTCCATTATTACTAACTCTTCTTTATCCTCCGGATCCAGGGGATGCACATCTGGAGCCACATTCCCTCCCTGCTCTGTCCCCACAGAATCAGTCTGGCTTAAGGGCTGCAGATCTGCCTCGGGGCTTTCTGCTGAGGCTGATTTGAGCTCATCCCCCCCTGCAATCAGCTGTACATTGGCACCACTTCTCTGGTCCTCGGTTGTGTCCAGGCTTTCAGCCTCTTCCTGTGCTCTCATGTCTTCATCAGCTCCTGCACCGTGCCCAGCTCCTGATCCCTGCAGATGAAGCACAGGCTCCTGTGGCAGCCCATGCTCACCCTGTCCTTGTGTCCCATCATCCTCCTCCTCCAGCTGAACTCCTCTTTCACCCTCCCATCCCCATGGAACCCCTGGGCTGAGACCCTCATGGAACATCGTATCTTCCTGGATATCCTCTGCCTCCCTTTCCAAAAACTCTTCTTTATTAACCTGATCCAGGGGCTGCTCCTCTGAATCCACACTCCCTCCCTGCTCTGTCCCTGAGGATCCAGCCTCACCCAAGGGCTGCAGAGCTGCCTCTGTGCTCTCTCCCAGGGCCAGTCTGAGCTCATCCCCCTCTGCAATCAGCTGCACACTGGCACCACTGCTCTGGTCCTCAGTAGTGTCCAGACTTTCAGCCTCTTCCTGTGCTCTCATGTCTTCACCAGCCCCCTCTCCCTGCCTGACCCCTGATCCCTCCAGATCAAGCACAGGCTCCTGTGGCAGCTCACCCTCACCCTGTCCTTGTGCCCCATTGTCCTTCTCAACCTGAACATTTGTTCCAATTTCTTCTCCCCATGAGACTCCTGAGCTGAGACTCTCTGACAGCTGTGTGTCTTCCTGGGCATCCTCTGCCTTCCCTCCCACTAACTCTTCTTTATCCCCCTGATCCAGGGGCTGCACATCTGAATCCACACTCCCTCCCTGCTCTGTCCCTGAGGATCCATCCTCATCCAAGGGCTCCAGATCTGCCTCTGTGCTCATTCCTGCAGCCAGTCTGAGCTCATCCTCCTCTGCAATCAGCTGCACATTGGCACCACTGCTCTGATCTTCCACTGTGGCCAGGCTTTCAGCCTCTTCCCCTGATTGCAGACCTGCACCAGCCCCCTCTCCCTGATCCAGGGTCTCTCCACTGGGATGAGGCACTGGCTCATGTGACAGCCTGTGCCCACCCTGTCCCTGTGCCCCATCCTCTTCCTCATTCTCTTGGAGCTGAACAGCTCTTTCTCCCTTTCCTCCCTGAGGGGGTTCTGGGCTGAGACAGAGCTGCAGATCTGCCTCCACCAGTTCCAGTGCCTGAGATTTACCTGGGAGCAGCCCACACAAGTCTGGGCTGCCCACAGGTGTTTCTGCTGGGGAAGGACCCTCACTGTGCACTGCAGCAGCCCCCATTCCTTCTCCCAGCCCTGCCTCTGGTTTATCCTTCTCCAGTTGCACACCTGGATCCACACCCCCTCCCTGCTGCATCCCTGGGGATCCAGCCTCATTCCAGACCTGCAGATTTGCCTCTACCTCTGCCAGCAGCTCCATGTTGGTGCTGCTCTGGGTCTCCATCAGTCCCATGTCTGTTCCCACTCCTCCATGGTCGTGGATGGGTGGCACAGCCACTGCCAGTGGCTCCAGAGCACCCACGCTCCCTCTCCACCCTGCTCCTCCCCTGGCACACTCACCCTGCAGCTGCTGCTCTGCCTCCCTGGGCTCTGCTTCCTCCACCTCCTCTTCCTCTCCTCCAGCTCTGCTGCTCCCTGCACGCTCAGCTCGGGCTGGCAGCACCTCCAGCACTCTGGAGTCTGTGGTCTCTGTCCTGGCACGCTCCTCATCCAGCACTCCTGGGCCAGGAGCCACTGTCACCTCAGGGACACCATCCCCATGGGCTGCTTCCACTTGTGCCTCAGCCCAGGATGGTGGCTGTGGCTCCAGGTGCTCTCCCAGCTCAGTTTCCAGTTCCCCAGGGAGCTCCAGTGCTGGGCCAGCCCGTTCCTGCAGCGCCGTGCCCGGTGCCTGCACACATCCACCCAGTGTCCTGCCTGCCTGCTGCTCACCCCTGGCAAGGCACTCTGCCACTGCTGTGCCTTCCTGCCCAGCCTCAGGTGGCCCCAGACCTGCCTCCAGACTTTCTCTCTGCCTTATTTCCACTTCCTCAGCTGCTCCCAGGAGCTGTGGTTTTGCCCAAGCTGTTTTTTCCTGCAGCCACCCTGCTCCCTCCACCTCCATCAGCACCTGTTCTCCTGCCTCCATGCTCTCTCCCAAATGCTCAGCTACATTTAGCACCATCTCCTCCACACCAGCACCCTTTCCTTGCAGGAATAACATCTCCTCTGGGCTGTCTCCCTGCTCTGCCCCTGGCTCCTGAGCCCTGCAGTGCCCAGCTCCTGGGGACGCACCAGCCTGTGTCACATCCAGAGCACGGAGCTCAGCTGTGGCTGGCCTCTCTTGCAGGTCTCCTTCCAGCAGCTCATGATGGATGTGGCCAGGGAGGGTCTCCTGCAGGACCCCAGGGGTTGTTTCATGGGCTGTGGCTGCCTCTGGCCCTGTTTGGGGCTCAGCATTGTCCCAGGTGTGACAGGGAGTGTCTGCCGGGGCAGGGGGTGCCCCCTGTGCCTTCAGATGTTTGCTCAGAGCTGCTATTGCATCATTCATCTCTCTTAGCAAAGAGTTTTGGTCAGAGACACCTTCCTCTTTCAGAGATTCTGGGAAGGGGTCCTCTTCTGATGAGCTTGCTTTCTGTGGGGCTCCTGCAAGGTTTATTTCTGCTGGCAGCATTTCCCAGACCCTGGAAAGGGCAGAAAATGGAGACAATGAACCAGCTCCTAGGCCAGACTCCAGCTCCCTCCCATCCCCAGTCAGTCCCAGAGGGTCTCTGACCTACAGCATCACCCCACCTTCTCCAAACCTGATTTTATTTCCCCTCTGGGTGCATTTGGACTTTACATAGGCAGGAATTGGGGCAGGGGAAAGGGGAAAGCACTTGCAGGCAGACCCAGGCATCCTGGCCTCTTCCCAGTACCCATATTGACATTATCAGACAGGAAAAGCCAACTCTCAGCCAGGTAGAGCAAGTTCCTGAGCCAAGGGAGTGATGAGCTGGGATAGGAGATGTGAGCTCCAGGGTGAGAGATGAGTGGGTGGGAGAGGAGTGCTAAAAGGACAGAAATGTCATTGTTTGCCTGGGGAGGGTGGAGGGAGGGCCTGGGGCTCAGCCCCAGCTGCAGACCCCGGGGGCACCCCTGGGAGCAGCAGGACCCCTTACACTTGGTGGGTGCTCTTGGCTTTGCTCTCTCCGCTCTGGGATCCCAGCCTGATCCGCATCTCGGAGCGGAACTTCTCGCTCTTCCCAGGACTCAGCTGCAGGAGACAGGGTGGGAAGAGAGAGAAGAATGCTTGGTGAGGGAGAATATCCACCTGAAAGGATGTGGAGTTCTCTGGCAGGTATCCAGCTGTACCCACCCAAACCCCCCTTCCTTCCCAAACATCTGCACCAGCCCTGTTTGAGAGAGCTCTCAGGGGAGGCAGTGCTGCAGGAGCACCCTGTGCTCTTGAGCCCCTCTGCAGTCCCAAACAGAACAGCACAAGGCCCTGCACCTCTGTCCTGTCCCCACACACCCAGCTGTACCTGTGGGGACATTGGCACCTCGATGGGCAGCTCTGCCACCACTCTGTCCCTGCAAACACAGAGCACAAGGGTCATAATGGGAACTCCATCCTCTTCACCACATCCACCCCTGCACCAGGGCTGTCAGGGTAGTGATAGAGCAGGTCAGCAAAACCCACAATCCTTGGATCAATCCTGCTGAGCCCTCCCGGGTGAAGGACACCCCATCTCTCTGGCACTGCCCTGCAGGGACACATTCAGTGCATGGTGCTGACAGCCCTGCTTTTTCCTCCCCAAACCATGATTAACCCACACCATGGGTGTAGCACTGAAGCACCGTGGTGCCTGAGGCCCATCCAACTCATTCCCATCCAGGAGGAAATCACATGTGTGGGGACAAGCAAGTGACACAAGGTCACCCACTGCTCACTCGGGCTCCATGGTGTGCTCCCAAGCCACCGTAGCCCTCATTGTCCTCAGGCGGCCCTGGGTGTGCTGCAGCTGCTGGTGCAGGTGCTGCAGGTGCTGCTGCAGTGCCCGGTTGCTCTCCTGCAGCTGCCGGTTCTCCGTGCTGGTGACTTGCTGGGAGCTCTGGAGGCTGCGGCAGCGCCGCTCCAGCTGTGGGAGGGCAACCAGGACACTCAGAGCCCGCCCAAATCCCCCCAGACAAAAATCCAGAACCGCCTGCTACACCCGGGGCTGAATTACAGCTCCTCACCCCGAGGATGGTGGGTGGGAATCTCAACTTTTGTCCTCTGGGGATGGAGGGGAGTGTGGGGATGGGGGTGGAAAATGTGGGGTAGAGGGTCCTGTGTGACAACCCACGGCAAGGGCCGGTGGGGACACAGCGGGGTCAGCCCCGTGGGCTTGTTACAGCCCAGCCCAGGCACCCCTGACACACGGAGGGGGGGTTTGGGTCCGGCCCACCTCCATCTGCGCCGTGACCAAGCGCCGCGCCTCCCTCTCGCTGGCATCCAGCGCTCGCTGCAGCTCCTCGCCCTGCTGGAGGCTCCGGGCCACGCTCTGCGGTGGCACAGGGACACCCACTCACCCACCGGCAGCTGCCATGGGGGTTTGGGGTGCTGGTCCCCCCGGCACGGACAGCAAGGGGACGGCAGCAGCCAGGGACCCACCTGCTGCTGCAGCCGCAGCTGCTCCTGCTGGATCTGCTGCTCCAGGACCTGGCAGAGCTGCTGCACGTCCCTGTCGTGCTCGGCCACACGCCTGTGGTGACAGCAGGGCCGGGGAGGGCTGTGAGACCCCGATAAAAGGGGTGCAGACCCCTGGGACCCCGCACTGCCCTCGGGAGCCTCGGGCTGCGGCTGGGTTTGTCCCGAGGGTGTCCCCCAGCACGGATGCGGCCGGCAGTCCGAGTGCGGCCCTTTTGGCATCCCATCCATGACTGTAGAGGGAGCCCGACCCCAAACATTAGCAACGCCTCTGCTCCGGCCGCTGGATGTGCTGAAAGCGCCCAGGTTTCTCCGCACGGCTGGGGTGCCCCTCCAGAGCCCCATCCCTGGCCCCATCCCTCCTGTCCCATCCCTATGCACGATCCGGGGGTGCCTCACTTGTTCAGAGTCAGCTCCAGAGCCTCCTTCTCTCTCCTGGCTTCTTGGATGCGGTGCCTCATCTCGGCCAGGAAGCCCTCCAGGTTGTCCAGCAGCTGGGGCTCATCCTGCCGGAGCTTCACCCAGAGCTGCCAGATCTCCTGCCTGCAGGGCGAGGGGTGTTTGGGGGTGAGCATCCCCTCGGAAGCCGCAAAGCCAGGCCAACTGAGCCATTTAACCCACACTTTTTGAGGTGTGTGAGGACCAGGATCACTGGGACTCCTACCAAAGGCATCTCCAGGGCATCCCTGGGCTCCCTGCCTGTGTGGGGATCTCCTGCCCCACGCCTTTCCCCCCCTATCCATCCCGCAGGACACCCATGGGTGCCGGGCAGGGCACTTACTCTTCAGAGAGGTTGGCTGTGCCCAGCTGCTCCATGAAGGCAGCGAAGTGCCTGCGCTCCTCGCTGTCCCCCTCTGGCAGCGCCGGGGAGGGCAGCACCAGCCGGACCCTCCGGGATGCTGTCTTCCGCCGCCGGTGCTCTCTGGCAGCTTTTTGGGAGCTCAGGAACTGCCCTGCTGACAGATATCCCAAATCCTCAGGCAGGGCAGCAGCAAAGCCCGAACCCCCACGCTTCCCCCTCCGCAGCTTCAACAAAGCAGATCAGCACAACAGGAGCCAGCAGCAGGTGAGCCAAAGGCTGAGAGCTGGCCGTGGGGAAGACTCATCCTGTGCCACACAGCAAAGGCAGAGTTTCACATCCCCAGGAGAGCCCCGGGAGCGTGGCCAGGATCAGCCCGGGCTGCACTTACGGAGCCCGGCCGTGAACTCCTCCGTGCCCAATCGCCCGGTGCCAGCAGCATCCAGCCCATCGAACACAAGCTCCAGCTCCTCCCTGCTGCACGGCAAACCTTCCTCCTGCCATTGCTGAAACCAGAGCACATCAGGGTAAAATCCCACCCCTCACACCCTCTGCAGTCACCCAGCAGCGCTGGACCCCAGGACGCAGCCCCGTCCTCACCTGCACGTCCGAGCGGGTGACAACTCCTGCCAGCTCCGTGTCCCTGTCCCTGAGGAGCTGCTGCCAGCTCTGCACTGTTTCAGATGCCCAGGGTGGCTCCTCACCAGGGCTGGGTGCTGGCACCGGGGGCTCCTCACGGAGCTGCCTGCGCCGGCTGGAGCCCAAGCGCCGGCCCTTGGCACCCGCCCGGCGCTCGGACATGGCCTGGCCTGGCCTGGCCTGGCAGGGACACCTCTGCTCCAGCCTGTGGGGGACAGAGCAGAGGGACCCAGCTGGAAATTCACTTTGCTGCTGTCAAAGGCTCGATTGCTGAGCAGGGTTTGGCAACAGGAAGGGAAGCCCTTATCTCCGGTTGCACGGTGCAAGTGGAGCCTGGTCTGCAGCAGCAACGGCTGCTCCTGCCAGACATCCCAGAACTCTCAGCTATTCCAGGGGCTCCCAGACATCCCAGAACTCTCAGCTATTCCAGGGGCTCCCCAACCATCCCAGAGATTCCCCAGACATCCCAGGGCTCCCAGACATCCCAGGGGCTCCCCAGCCATCCCAGGGCTCCCAACCATGCCAGGGGCTCCCAGACATCCCAGAGCTCTCAGCTATCCCAGGGCTCCCAGTCATCCCAGGGCTCCCNCACCCCTCCCAGAGCTCTCAACCATCTCAGGGCTCCCAGACATCCCAGGAGCTCCCCAGCCATCCCAGGGCTCCCAACCATGCCAGGGGCTCCCAGACATCCCAGAGCTCTCAGCTATCCCAGGGCTCCCAGTCATCCCAGGGCTCCCAGACATCCCAGGGGTCCCAGCCATCCCAGGGGTCCCAGCCATCCCAGGGGTCCCAGCCATCCCAGGGCTCCCAACCATCTCAGGGCTCCCAGACATCCCACGAGCTCCCCAGCCATCCCAGGAGCTCCCCAGCCATCCCAGGGCTCCCAGACATTCCAGGGGCTCTCAGGCATCCCAGGGCTCCCCAACCATCCCAGAGCTCTCAGCCATCCCAGGGCTCCCAGCCCAGCTCCCAGCCATCCCAGGGGCTCCCAGCCCAGCTCCCAGCCATCCCAGCCCAACTCCCAGCCCAGCTCCCAGCTGCTCAACAGCTTCTCCTGCCACCAGCCAAGCACCCATCCCAAATCTCCCCACGCCCTTCCCCAGCTGATGCACAGGGCACCAGCAAGGGCCACCCAGGAGGTGACACCAGCAAAGGAGCAGCCATGGTGATGTTGGAGACGTGCTGGTTCCCCCTGCCTGCTCAGAGCTCAGCAGCACCTTTTCAAGTTCCTCCCCCGGTTTTCACAGCTGTGAGTCACCTCCGGGCAGAGGGCACAGAGCCCTCGGGAGGTTTCCATCACGCTGCTGCTCGCCCAGGCTTGTGGGGCCTGAGCTGGGACCCCCAGGGCCCTGTCCCCAGCCCGGGTGGGTGGCTGTGTCACCAGCAGTCACCGTGTCGTCCCCAAGAGGGGCTGCTCTTTGTGTGGCAAAGCTGAAACCCCAAGGGAAGGAAAGCGCAGCCGTGGGGAGCTGGGGCTGTGCTCGCTCTGCCTGAGCCCAGCTCTCCACTCCAGCCTGGGGAGATGCCAGCTCCTCCAGCTGGAGATGCCAGCCTGGGGAGATGCCAGCTCCTCCAGCCCTCTGCCCCCTTCCTTTTGCCCTGAGAAGCAGATCCTGCTAAATCCCAGTGTGCAGCAGAAATGGGAACAGGGCCCAAACCCAGCCCCAACCCCTTAAAGCAAGAGGGTCTTGTGGAGTCCCACAGGACCAGAAACACTTTCATGGTGGTGCCAGCCTCTAAGACAGCACAAGTGGGAGCTCTGGGGGGCACGGGGGTGTTGAAGGCATGGAGAAGCCCCTGGTTACCTGTCCCAGCCCCAGGGCAGGTGAGCTGAGCCCAGAGCATGATGGAGGTGCTGAACAAGCAGGGGGATGGGATGGGATGGGATGGGATGGGATGGGATGGGATGGGATGGGATGGGAT
>WEIU01018180.1:66064-94985 GCA_013389925.1 Aegithalos caudatus
CCCGCCCCGGACCGGCCCCGCCGCAGCCGCCCCGGTCCTGCCTGTGCCCCCTCAGCCCCCGCGCCACTTGCGATCCCATCCCGGTCCCGGGAATGTGCGCGGTGCCAGGGGAGACCGGGCATGCCAGGACCGTGGGCACCGGGACCCCTTCTGAGGGATGGCGGGTCCTGTGTCAGGGATACAGGGACCCCCGTCCTTGGGGAGGGCAGGGACGCCCCTATAGCAGGAGATGCAGGGACTCCCATCAGGGGATAGGGGAAATCCTTCCGAGGTGGGTGCAGGGAGCAGAGGGAAACCTCAGCCGGGACATACAGGGCCCTCCTTCCTGGGAGGGGCAGGGATCTCCCCCATCAGGGAATACAGAGACCCCCCCGGCCCCCCATGAGGAAGTGCAGAGAGCCCCTTCCTAGAGGGGTCAGGGAGACGCCCCCATGAGGGATGCAGGGACCTCCTTGTTAGAGGATGCAAGGAGCCCCGGCAGTGGATGCAGCGGTGCCACATTCCAGCCGGGAGGAGATGCAGGATCAGCGGGCTCCAAGGGGGTCCCGTCCTAGCCAGGCTGTCCATGTAGGAAGGAGGTGAATGGATGAAGGAAGGGGTGGCTCAGCCCCTCGAGGTGCCAGCCTGAGAACCACACGGTGATGATTCTCCCCTGGCCCCAGGCACTGCCCAACCCATCCTGGCCGCCCCCAGCCTCTCCAGCTGGATTGGCTCCCCCAGGCCTGGCTCTGCTCCACCAGCTGAACCCCAGCACCCGCTGTGGGTGGAAAAAGTGTTTGGAGTAGGATCTGCTGCTCTGAGTCCTTGCAGATGTCCAGGCAGGGATGAGAAGAAGGAACAAGTCTGTGCATGTCCTGCAGGAACCTGTGGCAAAGATTTGAGGGGATTTGTGGCTTAGCTGGAAAATGCATCCGAGCCCATGGCAGGAAAGGTGTGAAGCCAGGGCAGCTTCTGCTGGGGTTACCCTGCGGGGCTGGAGGCACCTGCCCTGAGCCTGCTCCATCCCTGCCCTCAGAGCCAGCCCAGAGGGGCACAGGGGCCGTGTCCTGCAGCCCCCTCACAGCTTGGGAACACAGAGACAAACACAACTGCTCCCCTGGGCACAAGGAGGTGACAGCACAATGCCAAGTGACAAAGACCATGTTAAAGTGATCCCTTGGGAATGCCAGGTCTCCTTGGAAGCCCCTGCAGGTGCTGGGGTGCTGAGGAGGACCTTGGTGTGCAGACCACCCTTGCTTTTTCCAGCAGGACTATCAGCTTCCCACTGACCAGAGCAGCTGGAAAATATGTTTGGGCATGTTTGGCTGGAGGCTGCCACATGCTGCAGGAGGATTTTGCAATCACTCATCTTCATTCTGTGGAGCTGGGCTGTGCCAAGGTGCTGGGATTTGTATCAGTGGTGGCTGCTCAGCCCCGGGGCTGCCTTCAGGCAGGCACAGTGGGATGGACAGGAAAGGTGAAAGGAGGATGGGGAATGGGAAATCATCTTAAATTCATGCTACCCACTGCTGAAAATCCATCCTGGAAAGCTGCAGTCTGGAGTTAAAGGCTCCAAAATTCATCCTGTCTGTCTGTAATAGACAGGGAGAGGAGGGGGCAAGTTGTGACAGGGAAGCTGTCACTGGTTTTCCCATCTGGGAATGATTTCTGCTCCTGGGTGCAAGGAGCAGCCTTCAGAGCCTCACTGCAGAGGCAGCTGCAGCGCTGGGTGGTTGGGATCATTTCCGTGCCAAGCTCCAGCTGCAGGTGTGGGTTTGCTCCCTCTGGATGTGAGGGATGCAGTCGGCACCGCCCCAGCCGTAGCAGCGCGGGCATTCCCCGGCTCAGCGCAGCTCCAGTGCCACCTGGGACTGGGGGATGGAGCAGCATCTACCTGAGGATGCTCCCTGCTTGGAACACATCCCTTTGCTTCCATAAAAGGCCCCCTCCCTCCCGCCCCCTCAGTGCACAGAAGGAAATGGGAACATCAAACCTGCAGCTTTTTGAAGTGGCAGAGGAAGGAGCTTGTGCAACCCAGATCGGCCCCACAGCCAGTGATGCAAGAGCGAGGGATTCAAAAAGTGAGATAACCGACCAGCCTGACTGCTGGGAACATCCCGGTTACACCAGGGACTCATCCCAGCACTAAACCAGCGAGAAAAATCAATCAGATGTAGATTTTCCCTTAGGAAAGTAACTCTGTGGTTCTCTCAGTGATTTTTTGGTGGGGTGAGGGCTCACTCCCCACCCCCTGGGATGGGGGGTACGGGCAGGTTTCTGGCTCTTGCAAACTCCACTCTCGCTTCCCTTCCTCCGGGAGAGGGGAGCTCGGGCCGCGCCGGCTCCGGAGACCTCAGCGCGGCGGGTGCTGGAAATGGGAAGTGGGGACAGGGATGGCGTCAGGGTCTGGCTCAGGAACCCATGGCACGTCTGCAGTGGCATTAACAGAGAAAAAAAAAGGGGAGGGGGGTGGGGGGAAGGGTGATTAAGAAGGCGATACAGGAACTTTAAAAAAAAAAAAAAAAAAAATAGAAAATCCCAAAGGTGATTCACGGTGTTCGATCCCACAAGACGGGGGAGGGCAGACACGGGACTGGGGACCAGGATCGGCGCCGAGGGCTGATGGGCTATTTCCTTCTCACCATTTATAGCCACACCGTGGGATTTGTCACCTCCCCCGTTCCAGGCTCGCCCTCCCCGGGGGTCCCAAACCCCCACGCGGGAGGGCTGCGGCCGTGGGAGAATCCATGTTCATCATTTCCTTGAATAACCCGTCCCGATGCCTGGAAGCAAAAGGAATATATTAAACCACTGCATATTTCACAGCCTTCAAAGGAACCTCCTTCCCAGCATCGGGGGCACCCAAAAACTGAGCTGCTTCAGGCAGGGAGCCCTCGGGAGCATTTAATTCCCAGGGGATCTCCCCAGGTGGGTCCCGCAGAAGCCGAAGGGAGTGGAAGGCTCCGCAGACACGGAAACAAACACATTACTCACGGCAGGCAGAGCGGGAGTGACTCAGCCCGTGCTCGGCACATCCAGGGATCCGGCAGGGAACGTGCCTGGGCACATCGCTCCTGACTCCGAGTCTCGTCCCGGTGCCGTGTCCTCCTCTGACTCGGGGACCAGCGCCCCCAAAAGCCACGGGGACACGGGTGGGAGTTCCAGCGTGGAGCAGGGAATCGGGGTTGGAATGCTCCGGCATTGGATAGGATGGAGAAGGGGGAAATGTGGCTTCGTGGAACCGTGTTTACAGGAATAACACACTGAGGTCCACCCCGTGCTCATCGGGACTGTTTTAAATGCACACAAAGCCCTGCGTGTGGGGATTTTACATGGGTTTGAGATTTAGTGGACAAAGGTCCGTGTGAAGAGGGTTTTTTGGGGCGGGGAAGTAATAATATTCCTGTGAAATCAACTAGTATAGAGAGAAAAACAGCAAAGATTTGGGCAGATGAGCATCCCTCAGGTCTTTTGGAATGGAGATGGCAGAAATTAGGTCGCACTTATTTTTCCAGGTGATATAAACATAAACTCTGCAAAAAGGTGAATTTCTGCCCAGGGAAACACCCTGAAAATGGGGGGAATGAACACAGGACCTCTGCCCGAGCACGGAGAGTGGAGATGAGCAGATGGGGTCGGGGTTCAGTCCTGCAGAACACACCATCCTACACCCCAAATGTCCAGCCAGGGCTGTGTCCCACTCCATGGGGAACAGGGGTGATTTTTTTTCCCTTCTCAAACAGCTTTTATTTGCCAGAACATCCCGGGCAGGTGGCAATTGCCTGACTCAGGACAGCAGATTGCCAGTGACAAAGTCCTGAGTATTCCAGCACTAAAAACCCTCTTCAGCAAGATTCAAATCACCAAGAGTTTTTTCTGTGTGTTTTTTTTATTATCTCTGCTAACAAGCTTTTTTCTTTTAAGTGGGAATCGTGAAGGCTCTTAATGAAACCCTCACGCTCCAGCAGAAGTCTAAATGAACCCAGTGTTCGGCTGGAGGGCGTTTATATCCCAGCGAAGCCTGTTTTCCCATCAGCTCTTTGAAGTGCCCAATTAAGTGATTTTATACTAATAGGATTTTCCCAGGAAAGAAAGACAAGAATGACAAAACGCTGAACGCTTGATTAACTCTGCCCCTAAAAGAACTCGGATCGTGTTAATTGACTGTTCCCCTGCCATATCCAGCCCTTGTTTGCCCCATTTATGAAGGCATTTTGATGAGACACCGGACTCAGCAGAGTGGAAATAGAGTCCCACCAAGCACAAATGGGGGATGAGACAGTCCTAAAACAAGGCCTTTGCTTACTGGAAATATTCCTGGATGCGGGAGCCGGGCTATGAATCGCTCGCTTCATTCGGCCCCTCACTCATTTTCATCCAAGATTGTTTTTAGCCCCATTCATAGTCATTAACGTAATTGCTTCACTGACTTTCCATGAGCAGCTTGGAAGCTTTGTGGGGTTTTTTTGCTGGCAGCAAAGGCCTCATTGTTCCGAGTACGGCCGGGCGGCTGCAGTACCTGGCTCCAAACCCTGCACCCGGCTGTCCCTTTATTCCCTTGCTGCTCCACCTCATTGCCCGCGGCCCCGGAGCGCGGCAGGACGGGGCAGATGCCCGGAGGGGACACAGACATCCCGCTGGGAACCGGGGCCAGCGGCTCCAGCCTCTCCACAGCTTCCTGCGGGTCCGTCCAAAACGCCCACTGGGGGTTATTCTGCAGCCAGCAGCCACGGGCATCTCAGGGAGGCAGGGGGAGGAAGAGCAGGACCGTACCCAGCAGGATAAGCGAGTGCGGGGAGCGTGGGGCAGGATTGCTCCTGTCCGTGCAGCTCACGGTGCCCAGCCCTCGGTGCAGCCCAGCTCGTGGAAGCTGTCAATGGATGTGACTTCTTCCCAACGCACAGCGGCTGTGGCACGGTGCTGCTGCTGAGGGATTTGTTGCTCCCCAAGCTATGGGATGGTTTGGAATTCATTGGGAGCTCCATCTGGCCCTTTCTAGCCGTGAGGAGGGGGTGAGAATGGGGAGCTCTCACTGAGCACTTGCTCAGGATGTCACCTCTGAAACACCCAATTCCATGGGGCACCCTCTGCCTGGAGACACCAGCATGGGGCATCTCCACTCTCAAACGCTGGGAGTTTGGGGCTGTCCCACACAAACCTGGGCTCTGGGACGTGTGTGCTGGCCCGCCTGCCCATCCCAAGAGCGCTGGCTCAGCGTGTGTCACCATCTCCCGGGATCTCCAGTCACACCTTTGGGGAATGCCCCAGTCCTGCACAGCCTCTGATTCACTGTCCTTGTGCTGGGGGGCGAGGAGTGGGGCTGGGCGTGGGCACAGGGAGGGAAGGGGCAGAGCCAGGGGCAGGCAGAGCCAGGGGCAGGCAGAGCCAGGGGCAGGCAGAGCCAGGGGCAGGCAGAGCCAGGGGCAGGCAGACCCTGAACACGTCAGGAAATGGGATCTGTAGGAGGCAGGACCAGGACCCAGACCACAGACAGACGGACAGACAGACAGACAGAGCCCTACCTCGTGCAGTGACTCGTGCACAGCCCGGAGCAGAGCAGAGGTGATGGGAGGGGACAGCTGAGATGGCAATAAAGGCAGGGGTGATGATATGGCAGCCACCACCCTGACACCAGGGTAAGGGTCGATTGCACTTTCCCTCCTACATGGCAGGCAGGCAGGCAGAGCAGGATTTCCAGGCATGGGGATGGAGGAGCAGCTTTCACCCCACGAGCTCCCTGCTGGCCTTGACCCTGAGCTGGGACGTGGGGATGGACGTGCTCCACACACTAGAGGGGCTCTGCCCAGTTCCACAGAGATTAAAGTCAGCGAGTTCCAGGTGCCAAAATAAAACCTTTTCTCTTTCAGTTTCAGGAAAATAAAAAGAAAACTTGCTGGAACTTGGAGCTGGTGTCAGCAGTGCCACAGAGGCTGGAAACAGAGTTTAAAATGTTCTGTACGTCACCCACCAGCAGTGATGCTGCACCAGAGCCCTTCCCACCTCTGCACAAAGCCCAGCTTTGCAGAATCTCAGAGATTTATAGATTATCAATTGTAAATCCCAAAAAGGAGAAGGGAGACAAAGGGTGAGGGATGTAAATCTGGGAAGTGCCTCTGCCCCTGTGCTGGGCACTGCTAAGGCCACACCTCGAGTACTGTGTTCAGTTTTGGGCCCCTCACAAGAAGACCCTGAGGGCTGGAGCGTGTCCAGAGAATGGAACAGAGCTGGGGAAGGGGCTGGAGCCCCAGGAAGGGCTGGGGAGCTGGGAAAGGGGCTCAGCCTGGAGGAAAGGAGGCTCAGGGGGGAAACCTCTGGCTCTGCACAACTCCTGACAGGAGGGGACAGCCAGGATGGGGTCAGGCTCTGCTCCCAGGGAACAGGGACAGGATGAGAAGAAATGGCCTCAAGATGCACCAGAAGTTTAGGTTGGATATTAGCAAAAATTCCTTCACCAGAAGGGTTGTCAAGCACAGGCACAGGCTGTCCAGGGCAGTGGCAGAGTCACCATCCCTGCAAGTATTAAAAAAAAAGTGTGGATGTGGCACGTAGGGATATGGGTTAGTGTTGGACCTGGCAGGGCTTGGGGGAAAGGTTGGACTCTATGATCTCAGAGGGCTTTTCCAACCTAAATGATTTCATGATTCTATGAAACACGAAGCCCTGAAAATACCGATAGATCAAAAAACACCCCACAGGTCAAACATTCCCTGCACAGGGGAACTCCTGACTCCAAATCTGGCAGAGTTTCATGCACGAGTTTCTGGGTGGCACGTGTCAGCCAGGCAGCTGCAGGGACAACTTGGCAGGAGTGGCAGCAAACCACACCTGGAGCTTATCTCCCCAGCTGGGGCAACCTCCTCCCACAAAGTTTATAGTACAAGTGTATGAAAAGCTGATCAATCCAGCACCAGGAAGAGCAGCACCCAGTGCAGGTGTAATAACACTGGTGTTGGGCAGAAATCCTTCCCTGCGATGAGGCTGAGGCTGCCCAGGGAAGCTGTGGCTGCCCCAGCCTTGGAAGTGTCCAAGGTCAGGTTGGATGGGGTTTGGAGTAACCTGGGCTAGTAGAAGGTGCCCCTGCCCATGGCAGGGGGTGGAACAAAATGAGTTTTTAAGCTCTCTCCCAACCTGAACCAGTCTGGGATTCCCTGAAACTGCAAACACTTTGTATCAAACACTGACAGCAAACCCTCCCTCAGCAGGGAGGGCTGGGACAGTGCCGGGGCTTCCTGCTGAATATTTTTGAATATTCATGTTCTAATATTTGTGTTCTGAGCAGCCTCTGCCCGAGAGGAGATAATGCCTCTGTCACAGCTGGCAGGGGTGATCTTCCCCAGTGACAGCCCGGGTGACACGGCGCCCCACCCTGACACCCCTGCTGCACCCCGATAGCGCGGTCCCCACGCAGCCCGGGGCTGCCACACACCTCGGGGTGCTCCGGGGCTGCCATCAGGCAGGGGCACATCAGCACCTCTGTGGTATCCAGCAAAATGCCCAAGAACAACAGCGTGACTGCAGCAGGAGGAATCTCCTCACAGTCTGGGGAGTGTGACACTGCTGGACATGGAGACAGCATCCAGATGGGAAGGATGTACACTTCCCTATCCCCACTGGGATCACTCCCACAGAAAATCTGACGGCTAAAATGACTTAGAGGACCAAGCAGAAACACCACCCGAATCAATGGGAAGATTTGTTCGACTCCAAATTATGTCAGCCGCTAAATTATTAAATAATTGCCAAATGAATCACTTGGGAACGAACATAGCGTTCCTCTTGCATGTCTATTTTATATTTGTCTGGATCCCGTGTTTATTTTAGTCCCCAGCCGTGTTTGTTTGAAAGGCATTAACAGAGGAACTGAGGGCCTTGCCCCAGTGAAACTGCAGAACTGGAAGTGCGGTGATGGTGTTTCGAGGAAGCCAGAACACTTCTCATGTGAGAGCCTGGGACGAGGCTTCAGCTCTGGCAAGCCCCTGATGGCATGGCCAAGCAAAAATTGCCTTTATTCTGCCTTTTTCTGGCAGGTTGAGGTGTGAAGCTGGAGGCAGCTGCATTCCAGCAGCAGGGCAGTGCCCCTTTGGGCAGGTCCTGGCACTGTGCCCACGCAGGAGCTAAGGTCCAACCGGAGCAACTGGAATTGCACTCCTGCCCTTCAGCCTTTTGTTTGCAAAAGGGGTTGATGCTCCAGTTTTTTCACCTTTTTATTTTTATTTTTTTCAACCAAGAGACTGCACTTCAACAGCCCCAGAGCAGGTTGATGTGTGGTGGGGACTGCAGTTTGTTTTTGGGATGGTATTTCTGGGGCAGGGTTTGAACATGAGTACAGGCACAATCCAGCAGAAATGAGTTTGTCCAGCATTCAGCCATTTTTAGGATCTGTGTATCAGGAGACATTGAGGCAGCTCTTGGTGATGAGATCATGGCAAATGAAAGTAAAACTGGAAACTGAGAAGAGGTAAATAGATAACAGCAGTAAAAAGCTGCAGAAGTGCTCAGGCACTGCTGGGGAATGGTTGGACTCAACATTAGAGGGCTTTTCCACCCTTAGTGATTCCATGATTCTATTAATAAACACAAACCCCTGAAAGCATCCATAGGTCAAAAAATCCTTCCAGCACTGGGTTCTGCTGGCAGATCCCCACCAAAGCAGGAGAGGTTCAGAGGTGTGAGGTATAACCTGCCCCAGGCTGCTGCACAAGATCCATGGGCACTGTGTGGTGTCCCTCAAAAAGAAGGAAATGCAAAGGCAGAGGATGAAATACAAAGCCCTTCCAGCAGTCACACACTGCAATTCCTGCTGTGGCTGGAGGACAGAAGAGCAAAACCAGACTGGGTTTGGAGGATGAGGGGGTAACACAGCACACCTGCTTGTCCAAGAATGGAAAAGCTCTTCTTTCACAGAGCAATGCTTGGCTCTGGATTTCTGCAGCTCCTTTCTGCTCTTAAATTTAATAGAGGAGAAACCAGAAACTGCCAGGCTGCACCTCTGGACAGGGATTTGGCACAGGGAAGCAGCAATCCTCCCAAGGCTCAGCTTTGAAATCAACACTTGGTATGATCCATCTTGGCCCCCTTCAGCTTTCTGAACAGGGTTAGCTCTCAAAGGATAAGGTACCCTAAAACCTGGTGAATTTGAGTAGAATGATGAAAACAAATCTGTTTTTCAAGGATTTTTTTCCTTGCTTTTCTAACACTATCTGTCAGCCTTCCTTTTCTCCAGTTTTTGTCCTAACTAGCACATGGATATGGACATGGCATCCTGCACATGGAGCAGCTCAACCAGAAGCTCTGTCAGCGTTTGGGAAGATCACAATTCCTCACCCAAGCTCAACCCTGTCTGAAGGCCAGCAGAATAAATCCCAACAAAAGCAAGGACATCCTTAACCTCTCTACTTTATAAGTGCAAAGCACATTCTTGACATGATCTTTGGTTATAAACAAGGAGCAGCATGTACATAAAAAGAAAAAAAAACAAGATCCTTTTCTTTGCAAACCCATTTGCACACAATGCTCTCCCCAGGGAGAGTGTATAAAATAACTGGGATGTGCTCAGGCACTGCTGAGGACCTCTGAGGATTAACTCCAGGATGCTTCTGCCTGAAGCAGGGGCAGTTAAACCTCTCCCCAAATTAGAAACAGTGTAAATCATTACAGTCAGAACCATGAAATCAGGCCCTGAAACAATTTGGAAGGTGTCAGGCAGCAGCAATTGCTCCAGGGCTCTGCAGAGTAGGGCTGTGGTTCTGCCAAGGAGCCTTGGATACTCTATCCTCTAATCCCTCTGTCCTACTCTGGCAGGGACAAACTGCTTGCTGACTCTTCCTGGTGTCAGAATCTTTGGGGAGAGGCAAGGGATATCCCCCAGCCTTAGAACACCAACACTTCCTTGTACATTTAATTTAAGAGCAAACTTTTTAAACACAACACTCCCAGGCTGGTCACTCTCTCAGACAGGAAGAGGACGCCTGAAACCTACAAATATGTCGGTACATCAAAAATAGCTCTTGCTCCTTATACCATGTGGGAAAGACTGTATAGTGAGTGTTTATACAGATTTATACATTTCTCATCTTTTTCTAGAAGCTGTTTGTTGTGTTCCCCTTCAAACCTCCACCTGATTACATAAAACCAGCACACTTCTGATCTAAGAGGCAACTTCTTCATTCAGCTGAGGAGTAAAGTAGTCAGAAACCTGAAACTGAAATGCTTCCAGTTCCGCAAGACTGTGTTGCGTATGAAAACCACAACCTGCTTCCCACTGTCTCTGGCACTTCAGATTTCTCTCCCTGCAGTAGCTGAACTATGACAGCTCCTTGTTCCTGCAGGTAACCACAGGAGGAACGTGTGTGCTGGCAGAGGCACCGCCAGCTGTGACCCTTCAGACACGGCCAGAGGCACGTAGGGGAAGGGAACGGAGCCGAGCAGGGCCGGGCAGCCCCCGGGCCCGCAGCGAACGCCCCGGCCCCAGGCCGGAGGAGCCGCGCTGACCTCTGCCGGGCACGGGCGGCACTGCACGGCTCCAGCCGCCGCTCCCGCACCCTCCGCAGGTGGAACGCGGCCCCGCAAGAGCCGGGGATGGGCCCGGCCCTTCCCAGCTCGGCGCTGAATCCCGCTCCAGGGGCTGTCAGTGCCTCTCGCAGCACCAGCACCCTGCCCTTTCTGTGACACGAGGTGGGAGACACAGCAACACTCGGTCTTTAACTCATCAACAGAAACTCAGTCACTGAGGTGGGAAGAGACCCTCATGACCCAGTCCAACCATAAATAGCACAAAGTCATTAAAAAAAATAAATCAATCCAGTCACTGAGCTCAGCAAGCCAAGGGGGCAGCACTGGCACATCATTCCCTTACAGCTTCACCCTCACCCTGCCCCTGCCTGGAAGCCACCAAGCAAAGGAAACTCCACCACCAGTGTTTATCATGCAGGATTTAATCTAAACCACACAACTGAACCAACGGTGCACATCTTTTCTCTGGGACACAGGTCCAGGGGAGCCCCTGGGCAGTGTGGGAGCCCCACCTGCTCTCCAGCCATGCTGCATTTGTACAGGAAGTGAATCTTCAGGATAAGTTTTGGTTTCCAGACCAGCAATTTCCAAACAGAGATAGGGTGAATACCTTAACTGCTGTTCCCAACCCACATCTGGCACACAAAGCCCATGGTGAACCTTTGCATCTCCAGCTGGTTTTCCAAGGAATCACTACAGGGCTCACTGTTAGGCAGGAAGTCAGGTGGCATCAGGTACTGAGCACCCCAGCTGAAGCTGTAAGCAGGGCTTAGACTGCCATGGTGCACCTGACCAGCCCAGGGGAGCAGGTACAGCTGTGCTGGACACTTCACACGTGTGTTACAGCCAGCTGGGCTGACTCACAGTCAGGGACGAGTTAAATACTGAACAACGAGTTGTAACCAAAACTTTAATCCCAAGGATCTCACAAAAAGACATTTTACAAGTGACATGAAAATTCTTGTACAGTAAAGAAATGTTTAATTACTAATGTTTACAATGTACCATTAGACACAACACATCCACTCCAGGTGTCAGTTCTGCTGTGGATTTGGTCTTTTCAGAGCTTCTGGAATACATGGTCAATCAACAATCAGCTAATTAAGGACTCCACTCACACCAAGTACAAAATTAACTGACCCTATAGCTAAGAAGTTTTATTTCATGGAATATAAAGCAGCTCAGTCAGAACTGGAGCTGGATGAAGCTGCAGCCCCCCCCAGCCTTTCCCTCCCTGTGCCACTGGCTCACTACTCTCTTTCCCTGGGCTATGGAGGACCCACGTCCTGCTCTGCTCCTGGCCTGATCCCACAAGGAACACCCCCCATCCCTGCACACCTCCTGGAGCTGAGCCCCAGCCCTGCCCTCCCAGCTACACAACACAGACTGTTTGCCATTCCATACATTCCACACATACACACCACCCGTGTCTAATGGTACATTGGAAAACCATTAATATTACAAATCATAGGATCTGCTCAGAACCATATACAGATTCACATCTTTACATTTGCCACCTGTTACAAGATACAAGGAACAAAGCAAGTTCAACAGCTAAAACATTTTAAAAATGCACCAAGCTTTATGAAGTTTCAAAACAAAACAATGTTCTGTACATACTCCTGGCCTCGGATCTCATGACTTCCTGTACACAGCTCCTTCCCACAGTCCTATTTCCTCTCATTTGACCTGGAGCGACTGAAGAACAGACAGGTAAGGTTAGGATCAGCAGATTTTCCTTTAAGCCCCCTCAGCCACAACCACCAGCTGGTATTTAAGCATTTTTAAAATACTGTTCATTTAATAAAACAGTATTTTATTGTTTAAGGTGAAGAATCTCCTATGACTCTAGAGGTGGTTCCCCAGCAAGGCACAGAAAGTCATTTTTACATTTGCTCAGAACACACAGACACCGAGGGCTCCCTTACCTGCGGGACCTGGAGAAGGAGCGAGAAGGCTTGTGGTTCCTCTCCCGTGACAGTGATCTCTCTCTTCTTCTGTCTCTGGAGAGGGACCTGGTACAGATCACAACCACATCAGCAGAGCACAGCTTCAGCAGGCCAGGCAGGCTCCCTGAGGAGCCTCCCCTCAGGAGAGAAGGCTTCTAACAATTCAACCAGGGGAATCTAACAATTCAGCCAGGGGAATCCTGTTACCAATGCTGCTATTAACCTTTTCTTGAGGGAAGAATGATCAGTCTGAGCCAACAGCTGATAATGTGCTGTGAACAGACATGCACTGCTTTGCAGAATTTTTTTTTTTTCCTTCAGAATCCCAGCTAATGACATTCTGATTGATGGCTGGACTCAATCTTACAGGTCTTTTACCACCTCAGGACTCAATGATCCTATGCTCACAGTATCTGTGAGAAAGTAGCAGGTTAACATTTAAACTCTGGGGAAAACTGACAGAAGACCCCAGGCAGCTGCAGAAAGGAAATTCCTTCCATTCTCAGTATCCTTCCACTGCTATCCCTGGAATCTCAAACAGCTTAATAATTCCAGGCAAGCAGTATGACAGAAACAGATCTATTTCCCTTTTACCAAGCTACTGACTGTGCACAGCCCATGCATGGAGCTGTTTTGGGCTGTTCTTTTCCACCCTCCAGGCTGGAGCAGTCCATGGGGCAGGGATGGGATTCGTACCTGCTGCGGCTCCGGGAAAAGCTTCTCCTTCGTGGTGATCTAGAACCAGAAAACAAAATGTGAGGCACTTTATCCATTTATTGAGCTTTAATGGGCTGAGGCATTTCCCAACTTGTCAAACTCACTGTTGGGCCCAGGGAACGTGCCAAGAATAACTGGCATCCATCATCCAGTAAAAGGCATGGAAAGATTAGGCAGTAAAACCAAGCTCAGTGTGAACAGCACGTTTCCAACCACGAATTCACTTAACTAAGAACGCGTCAGAGCAGAGTTTGTCCAATGCAACACTTTCCATTTCAACTAAATACACTGCCCAGAACACCACACCAAAGTCCCACAGGTGGTTCCAAAAAAAAAAAAAAATAGCACAGAGCAAATGTTTTGGAACCCATGCAAGCCAAAAAGGTCCATAACAAGACATAAGAGATATCAAGTGGAAAAAAAAAAAAAAGTGAAAATGCGCTCAGTGTCAATATTGATGCCATTAAGTGCTACATTAGAACTGCATATTTGTGATTGTCATTTTTAATGCTATAGTGTGTTTAGACTATTTTCTTATAAAAAATAAAAAATTAAAAATATAACCTTAGCTCGGCCCAGTTCATCCCAAAAAATAATTGTTTTAAGTTTTGAAAACTGTTAGTAAAACCATTTAAAGGTGATAGGATTTTTCTGGCAAGGAAAAGCTACATTTGTTAGAGCCTTATTAAAAAATTTAGTTTGGCATCTCACATGCAAATATCCTGGTTTTTTTACATTATTCACAGTGTAAGAGCTTTCATATCACCCTTAAAAGTTTTCTCAAGCAACATATGTACGTTACCACTCAATTATGCACAGCCAGCCTTTGATTGAGAAAAGTAATTACTTATAAGCCGCTTACTCCTTATTTTAACCAGCAGTAAACTGTATAAGCAGGAAAAACTTACAAGTCTTTGGTTTCAACAAGCTAGAAATGGTGAGGTGAGGCTGCCGGACTGACTGCCAAGAAGAATTTGCTGAAAAGGTTTTGCCAGATGTTGCGTTGTATTTAGTTGGTTGGCGAAGGGGGTGTTGTGGATTTTTCCTGCTTTTTTGTTAGCCGAAGGCTGCTGCTGTAGTTGTTGTGAAGACATTTGGTAAATAAACAGCTGAGCTGATTGGCCGGGAATGTGTGGGCGGTCGAGGTGGCTGCTGCCGATTTGGTTAAGGTTGGAGAGAAGGCTGAGAGAAAACAGCATGCTCGGGAACCAAAGGGCGGTGCAACCTGACGACTGGCCATGCCTGGGTCATGTGAAACGACACCAGCCAAGCTGCATGGGGCGCGCTGGTCACATGACGCTGAAAGGGCTAGTTGGCTGGCTAATGCAGACTCAGAGGGTGGTGAGAAGAGACATGATGGTGACTCTGTAACGGGTTCATTTTTATTAATAGATGGACCAAAAAGCATAAAAAAAATGAAAAACAAGCCATCAGTACAACCATCTATTAGCTAACAAATACTCCTAATGTGTTATTTTTTTTTTTTTTTTTCCTCTCAACAGCAAAAGGGTAAGCTTGAAACCCTGGCTCGGGAGGACTTCACTCACCTGCCAGAGGTAAATTCAGTCCTGTAAAAACCACGGTGCACACTTAAACTGGCGGACAAACTAGTCTGGGTCCAAGAACGTGCCAGTTCCCAAAAATCCTGCTATATGCTAGAGCTGGGTTTGCAAACCTCAAGTGACAGGATCGTCACAAGACGCTTTATTTCCACGCTAACGCTAAAGTGTCAAGATTCCAGATGTTTAGAGCAACTGTTAATCTATTATTAAACAGCTGCCTGCTTGGGAAGTATTTAAGTTCTGCAAACAAAGTGGAAAAACCCATCGGTATGGAAATGCTAAACTGCTGTATGTCATGTTCTGCCATTATGGAGTAAAGGAAAGGAACAGCCTAAGTTGAAGTATGGGGAAGAAAGGGAAAGTGTGACTCGAAGATGAGCAGGTTTTAAGAGGAAGGAGGATAAGCCCAGGACAGAGGACACTGACTACCAACTGCACAGTCACCTAAGGACAAAAAGCCAACAACATTCAACACAACTCAAATTCACCTCGATTTTGTGGGAAGTCGATTTTGGGGTTTTTTTTTTTTTTTTAAAGCATTTGTCATTTCCGAATCATGATCAGATAGATGAAGGTCATCCATCAAGATGCCTTTAACAAGCCTGCTCCTAGGATGCTATGTGGTAACTGTGCCAAGAGCTGCAGCGTTGTGCTGTGCCCGGGTACCTGCGCCGAGGAGGGGGACTTCTCCTGCGGTAATCATCGCGAGGGCGCCGGCCCCACGACGGAGGGGGGCCGCGGTTCCGACTCCGCTTCTCCCCGTTGGAGAGCTCCACGCGGACGCGACACCCACACAGCGTTCTGGGAAAAGAGAGGGGAGATGGTTAGTGTTTCCAGGGAGAAGGCAGCATAGAGGAAAGAGTATATGGTTCAGAAAGGGGAAAAAGAATGGGTAAAGGTAAAGATGTTCTGTCATTCAAGCACAGTGAACAAAGCTGGCTCCTGCATGGCTGTGGGGGACCCTTCCCTGGAAGTGTCCAAGGCCAGGCTGGACAGGATTGGAGTAACCTGCTTTATCCAGTGAAAGGTGTCCCTGCCCATGGCAGAGGGTGGAAGTGGATGGGCTTCCAGCCCAAACTGTTCTGGGATTCTTTGGCAGACAAAAGGTTTGGCTGCTTCTCAAAACTGCTGTGCCAGTAAAGCAGGCAGGGAAAGAGCAAAGGAAGAATCTCCATGATCAGTTTTACCTCTTTATATACACAATCTGCAATTTAATTAGCACACACAAAGATACAAGTAATTTCTAACTTGGGAGCTCAACTGTGAAGTGCAAAATTAGCCATTACAATGCTATTTATGAAGGAGGGCAGAGTTTGATGGGATATTGGGAAACAATTCTTCCCTGTGAGGGCGGGGAAGCCTTACAGAAGCTGTGGCTGCCACTGGATCCCTGCAAGTGTTCAAAGACAGGCTGGATGGGGCTTGGAGCAGCCTGGGATGGTGGAAGGTGTCCCTGCCCATGGGGAGGGTGGGACTGGCTGAGCCTTGAGGTCCCTTCCAGCCCAAACCATTCTGGGATTCTATTGCTGCACTACAAGAACACCCTTATAGCACCATATGGATAAACAGCACATAAGAAACGTGTCAAGACTTTACTCCTGCCTTTAAGCTTCACAATTTAAAACTTGTTATATTTTGACCAGCCAAGCACACAAGCACATTTTACCTTCCATCTAGTTCTCTTACTGCATCAGCTGCATCTCGGGGATCTTCAAATTCCACAAAGGCAAAACCAGGAGGATTTCTTGCCACCCATACACTGCGCAGTGGTCCATAGTAGCCAAAGGCTCTCTCTAATTCCGTTTTGTTGCCATTGTTTCCAAGGTTACCCACGTAGACCTTGCAGTCCAGCGGACAAGAGTCACGATGCATCGCTAGGATAAGAAAAAAGAAGTTTAGGTGTGTTAAACACAGTGCATGTGCTCGTTCACTTCCAAGGGAAGTCACTCTCATCCCCCTGAAACTTCAGCAGTGATATGTTCTGATGGAGACATCGTTTGGAATGGCGGACGGGGTGGACAAAGACTGTTAAAAATCAACGAGAAAAGAGAGCCGCTATGCCGCATTGTGATTAAAATTCACTATTTCGGGGAATTTCGTTTACTTTTACGGTTTAGATTGAGAGGGAGGCCCCTGCACACCTCTTCCCGCTTAGCGCGGGGGGGCCTGCAGAGGGCGCTGCGCGGGGGAGGCTCCATTGTTCCCGGATCCGGATTAAGATCAGGGCGATCCGCGCACGAACGGCGGGAGGGGCGGGTGGGCAGCGCCATCATCGGCCGCGCCCCGCGGGCAATGCCCGGGGAGTCGCTCCGGANAACGGGCTCCTCCCGGCAAGCCGCGGCTTCCCCGCCGCCTCCCCGCCCGGTTCCGCTCAGGGCCGCGACAGCCGCCGCCCCAGGCCCGGCCTTACAAAATGGCGGCTGCTCTTTGTTTGCCGCCGCCGCGGCTTCCATCCGCCCTGCCGGGCACCGAGACCGCGGCTGCCGCCTTCCCCCCCTCCGCCCTCCGGGGTGAAGATCCTCACCGGTGCTCAGAGGGAGGGCGCGCCAAGGGAGCCCGCGCTAAACTCAGCCGACTCGACCCTCAGCGAGACGCCAGCTCCACTTTCCCTCACTGGACAAAATGGCGGCCGGTAACAACCCCGCCCGTTGTTATATAGTGCCAGTCCTGACCCACGTGATGCCAGGCGGCAGCGAATCAGAAGGTGGCGTTGCGTTGATTGACAGGTGACGTCACTGCGCGCGCGCGGGTGGGCGGGACCTTGGCGGTAATGGCGGGAGCGTGAGGCGGCCCCGCCCGGGCCCTGGGATCAGTAACAGCCCCAGAGCTGTTGTTTTTCCGGCTAAAATGAAAAATAAAGTTTTTATTTCCTTGTGTTTCTGGCCCGATGAGGTCCGTCCAGGTAGGGTTTACGCCTACGAACCCTTCAATTCTCCCAGAGCCATTTCTCCCCATGAGTTTTAAATAAGCGTGCTGAGCGAACTGCTCTAAGCCAGAATTTTTGGTAAATTTTATGTCCGGGCTTTGATACTGAGGCACAAAGGACGGAATTGAATTTTTTTTTTTAGTGCTTGAGAAAACGAGGATTTGAACGGAGGAATTTTTGTTACAGATACACAGTTCTGTTGATGTGCTTTGCCAAACTCATTCATGTATGATGCTTGTACATAAAACGTGGATTTTACCCTCTAATTAAACAATTAACTTCCTCCAAAGGGGCTGCCTTAGATACCAAATGTGATTTCGGTTATCAGGTAATACAAGAAGCCCACCCGGGCTGTTGCTGCAATAACCTCCCAAAAACCTCCCTTTGCAGCCAGGCTGGGTTTAATCCAGACTTCAACTGTTTGCCATGGGCCAGAGAAGACTAATTTATCTGGTACAGGTATAATTAATAATACTTTAAATCATATCATACACAAAAAGGCATTTTGAGTACAAGTGAATGCTCTTTGTGCTTTCCAAGCAGGAACTGTGCAGAGGATGAGTGTCCCTGTTTGCCAGAATTCCAGAAACCCAACTGGAATTAAAAACAACCAGCTGATATAATTAATTGGAATTTTACAAAAATCTTTTGCAGCATCCCCCATTATTTTTAAGAGCTTTTTCTCAGTAAAATCCTCCAAGGGCCAAAACTGGCCAAGGGACAGAAACACAATGATTTTGAGGTAATGAATGCTCCAAAGTATCTTTATTGTGTGTACAGTTGTCTGAGAGTTACCTGCCTTTAATTAAGGAAATCTAATCCATTGTAATCTAAATTAGCTGATGGCTAATATCCTGAGGCAACACAAACAAAGGAAATAATTTGAAGGTTGGAGCTGTTCACTTTGTGATTCCTTTGAGACGGTGATTTCCAGCACTCACCATCCTCCAAAGGGGTTTGCAGCATTCCTAGACTCTCCTCACATCACATAATGTACATTTCAAACATGATTTAAGTTTTGCAATAATGGATATTAAAAAAACCCAAAACAAACATTAGAGGGCAACTTGGATAATCTTTTAATCCTAACAGAACTTTTAATTTCATACCAAAGTTACACATTATGTTTGAAGATAATTCCAGGTGACAGACTTGGGAACAAAGGATTTATTCAGAAATCAGTTCACCTGCTGCAAAGCAAACAGAGCACTCAGCACTCACCCAGGACATGTTACCTGCTCTATTCAAGCACTTCTTCCCTGGGGTTAAGCCTGTCACCACTTTTTATAAACCACAGTCCACAAAAATCATGTCATCTAAGCATAATCCATTTTCACTTTGCTTTTGGCATTATTCAGAAACTAAAGGTGGCCCAGCACCGGGACACAAGGCAGAGGTCAGAGTGTTCAGCCAAATTCCCAGAGCTGGATTGGGCTGTGCCAGCACAGGCACACAACCCTGGTGTCATTCCCAAGTCAGCACTTTGATTGTCCTCCCAAAGCTGGTCCCCAAACCAGCCCTCTGCATGTCACACATCTGGGAGCTTGGTGCTGCATCACTTCCCTCCTTCTTCCAAGTGTGGGAGTGTGGAAAATCCTGCTGCATTGCACTCCCTGGCTTTTATCACTTGTGTCCAGTTTCCTTGGTTAAATGTTTTATAGCACCCCCAGACCAGGATCCAAGACCACACTGATTGAGAGTGAGGTGTTCCAGTCCAGCTGCTGTCGTGGTTTCTGAGGTTTCAGTCTCAGAAAGGAACACATTCTAGACGTTAGGATTTCGAAGAAAACTCAACTGTGTGAGCCAAACTTAAGGGATCACAGAACCACAAAATATCCTAGGCTGGAAAGGACCCACAAGAACCATCAAAAATCTACTCCTGGCCCTTCACAGGACACCCCAAAATCCCACCATGTGACTGAGAGCAATTGGACACCCCAAAATCCCACCATGTGACTGAGAGCAATTGGACACCCCAAAATCCCACCATGTGACTGAGAGCAATTGTCCAAACGCTCCTGGAGCTCTGGATACCTCAGGAGACAGATAACATTTACTGGAGAATACTTCTATCTGCAAGAGGATCTCTTAGAGCTGCTCCCCAGGCAAAACCAGCCACCAGCAAAACCAGTTATTTCATGGCACGGTTCTGCCCACGGAAAGGCTTTTGCTGGGAAATGTCCCTGCTCAAACACAACAGGAACTGGTGCAGGGGACACCTCTTTGGTCAGAAACCAACTGCACACAGGCACATCTGAGCCTGCTGTGTGAGGTTGCTGTGGGTTTGCCCCATTTTCACATCCTGCCCATCCACCAGCCCTGCTGTTTTCTGAAGAAACACAAACTTACACAAGCCCGAGCTTTAGATCCATTTCAGTGCGTCAGCTCATTCCCACACGCTCTGACATTTACAGAGCGAAAGTCCCTTATTTCCTCATTTTAAAAACATATATTTTTGCACTGTGAAAGATTTTATCTCTACCTCAGACTTTATGTAAAGGAAGAGTGAGACAACAGACTGTAATTTATATATCATGGACCTAAAGTAAGACACAGCACCAAGCAGGGGCACAGCACACAGCATGTCCCCAAGGCTCAGCACTTGGGGATTAATTCGTGTGATGCTTCTTTACCTGGGTGACATTTAACCTCACCCTCCAAGGTGTGAGGCTTCTGCCACTGCTTAGAAGAAGAAGAAGAACCCACTTGGGGTCCCATGTCTAAGCTATTGGCACCACAGTGACATTCCCTTGCAGGGGCAGATCCCAGAGATTCCTTTCATGGAGACAGGGCCCATGGCACTGGGAGACAGCCCTTGGTTGTACCCAGGTGAGGTCCTCAGGACTTCTGCAACACTGTGGAACCTGGGATAAGCTCAGAGAGCTCAGTGGGTGTTACAGAAGCAGCAAAAGGGAACCCAGGCTCTGTCTCAGCTTCACCTGAATTTGTTTTGCTCACATAAAATATTCCATCTGGAGACTATTTTGGGCAGAAAAGAGAATCAGCCCCGGGCTTGGCTTCAGAATAGATTTTGGAGGACAAAACACTCACCCTTGCTACCGTGTTCAGACAGAGCTATGAGTCCCAAGAGCTTCTGTAGATCTGGCTTGAAATCAGAAAATGGAAAATGAAAACAGTGAGCCTGAGTCACTGCTGTTCAACTCTAATTTTAATTCCCTGGAAGATGGGAGTTTTCTCTGGAATGACGCAGTACATAGTGCATCGGAGCCAGGATTTCAGACTGCTCCTGGAACAGTTTGCCCCCCTCCCAAATGGGGTTGCTGGCACCTCTCCAGATGGCACAGGGGGTGACACACAAGACCTAAAAGCACCCAGAGGGAGGAGAAGCCTGAATCTCACTCCTGAGAGCTGAACTTCACCTCTTGAAATGATGATGGAAGCCATGGATGTGCTGGCTCCTTCCCTGGGGACAGAGAGCTGGCCATGCCCCTGTAGCACCCCCAGTGCAGGTGTGATGGTGCCAACTCTTCGTGGTTTGCTGTGAGGTGTCATTTCCTCCCCTCTCTGAGTGAAGGAGGCCAGGGAGGGCCAAAAGCCCTTGGGCAGCTGCTGCTGCTCGGGCAGCTCCGGGCTGAGTGCGGTCAGAGCCTGTCCTCGGGCAGGGCGGTGCCGGCTCTGCACACCCGGCACCGCCGCTCGCAGCCTTCCGGGGCTGTTGGGGAAACAAACACAACAACAACAACCTAATAATAATAATTTCATGTCTTTGTAAAGGAAACAGGAAGACTTCCGGAGCCCACCGTCCTGATACTGGTAACACAGAACAGTACAAGGAAAAAATTCCTCAGGTCTCTCAGCCCATCTCCCTACAGACAGAGCATCCCTTTGATGTAGCACAGTCTTTGTTTAATTAAGTTTTCAAATCCCAGGCCGGAGGATCCCCCTTACCCTAACGAGGCTATTTGCACATTTACTTTGCTTTTTTCCCCTCTCCCAGTTCCTTCTTCCCCCTCAACTGGGCCTCCAGGCTTTCTCTTCCCTTTTTCTTTCATGCTCTGCAGCGGGCCATATTCCTTTCCTCCCCCACCTGGCTCCCCGGGGAAAGGACTGGAAAGCAAAACAAAAGAATTACTCCCTGGGAAACGATAATTGATACAACCCTGCTGCTCCAAAACTCCCGCTGAAGGTGAGGGAACAGCGAAAGCCCTTCCCATGCAGGGAGCAGGAAAAGCCGGAGGAAGGGAGCGAAGGCTTTGAAGCCAAGGTTGAAACCTTTGATGGTTCCAGGAATGCTGTGAGGGAGGCCCCGAGGGGACCAGGCTCTGCTCAGCCCCTCCTTACCTCCCTGGCAGAACAGGCTCCTGCTCTGCTCTGCACTGCTCGGGGCTCTCACAGAGCTTAACTCATCCCAGATAAAAATATCACCTGGGAGTGCTGCTGGTGCCATTTCCCCTGTGACATTAGCTCTGACCCCATTAGAGCCGGGAACATTTCCTCCTGGGTGGGGGCTGGAGTTGTGTGAGTGACACATTTTATATTTTCTTTAGAAAAATGGTATCTCTCATGGATACAGGGTAACCAGTGCGACCTCAGGGAGATGTCACAAAGTGACCTCCATGGTTTTCCTGACTTCTCCCGAGTCCTTGGCCAGAGGAAGGGCAGTGTGGTGTGACCATAACACTCTCCAAATCCCCTGCCCCAATCCCACATTGCCATCTCTGCCTGTGCTCACTCAGTTGATGTTTTTTCAGTTTTTCCAATAACTGCATCCAATGAAGGCCCATTGTGCACTGGAGACTTGAAAAGTTCATGGATGAATTGTCCCGGATGTTTTACACAGGACTTTGGCCAATGCTTATTAATCCTTGAAGATGTATCCAAGGTATCCACGGGGGATAATTTGGTATAACCATGGCATAAGTGCTGCCCTGGAGACTCAGACGTGAAGCCAGGCCCTGATGTACCAATACTTAACAAATGTCAGCTTTAATTGGTGATGCACTCTAATGAGTGACACTCTTCTTAACGATCAGGACTCAGGTAATGAAATCAGGAACGTTTATCAGGTGTCTCAGACAAGCTGCCTTGAGGAACATAATGAGAAGCAATTTGGTGTCCATGGAAGCTGCGAGAACAGACGAGGCTGTGAAGCCCTGCAAGGGACCTGTCTGTGCAGGGCAACGTGTCTGCATCCACCTGAGCCTGGCTTTACCAGGAACACAGCCCTGGACCTCTGGGAAAGGAATCTGTGGCTTTGGAAAACACTAAGCAAATGATCTTTCCAATCTTCTCCCGGAATTGCTCCTCAGAGATGACAAATACATTCACTGTCTTTCACTTTGAGAAGCAGGAACTGGTCCTCTCAAGTAGTTTCAGCCTAATGATCCAGCCACATCCTGAGTATCCAAATTCTACTGAAATTACCTGCTTAGAGATCATATAGTGAATATAAAACCTTGTGTGATGTCAGCTTGCAGGGTTTCAAAACATATCAGAATTTGACTTTTTTTGCCTGTACTACCATTTGGACTTCTATTGTTTAATGAGTTTCTCCCATTTTCCAAGATTTCAAACAAATTTATTCACTGTACAATCAACAGAATTAAATTAAATTTGTACTGAACATTAAGATCCAGTGGGATCTTATTTAGGTTGCAGAGAAGCAACCTAAAGTGGCTGCCCCATCCCTGGAAGTGACCAAGGCCAGGTTGGACAGGGCTTGGAGCAACCTGGAATGGTGGAAGGTGTCCCTGCTCATGGTGGGCTTTAAGGTCCCTTCCAATCCAACCATTCTGGGATTTGATTACTTACCAGCACCTGAGATTTTCTGTGAGTAACCTGAACTTGCTCGAACACATCCAGAGAAGAGCAACAAGGCAGGTGAAGGGCTTGGAACACAAGCCCTGTAAAGAATGGCTGAGGGAGCTGGGGTGGTTTGGCCTGGAAAAAGGGAGATTCAGAGGTGACCTTATCACTCTCTGCAACTCCCTGAAAGGTGATTGTACTTAGGCTGGGGTCAGTTTCTGCCCCCAGGCAACTACTGACAGAACAAGAGGACACAGACTTCAGCTGTGCCAGGGGAAGTTTATGTTAGATGTCAGAAAAAATTCTTAACTGAGTGATTGAGTGCTGGAATTGTCTGCCCAGGGAAGTGGTGGAGTCACCAGCCCTGGATGTGTTTACAACAAGACTGGATGTGGCACACAGTGCTGGGGTTTAGTTGATGAGGAGGTGTTAGGTCATAGGTTGGACAAGATGATCTTAAAGGTCTTTTCCAGCCTAGTTCATTCTGTGATTCTGTGATTCTGTGATTCTCTGATTCTGTGATTCTCTGATTCTGTAGCTGGGTTTTGTTGACTGTACATTGCAGGGGTCACCAGTACTGTTAATTTAGATTCCTCTTACCCAACACAGGGTACCACACCTGAGCCATAAGTCAGTAAGGGAAGAAAATCTATTGCCACACCAGAGACACTTCTCCTGATCAACCCTGGAACTGTTGGATATCCCCCATCCATCATCTTGGGTCACAGGAAAGCTGTGCTAGAATCAAAAGTTCTCACAGAATAGGAGAGACTGCAAAGGAAGAAGAAACTGCCTGCAAAGCTGTGATCTTTTCCTTAGTCACAGCTGAATATTTTAAAATCCAAGATTTATTATTGCTGGAGCTGCCTCATTTCCCTGGCACAAGGTCTTAGTCACAGAGTGCTGTGGAGCCCATTCCCATTGTTCCTGAGCTCTCTGGGCTGCTATAAAAGGTGGTCAGGGGCACTTGGTGTCACTGCACTGGAGCATCACCACAGGGCTGGCAGGAGACTCTGCAGGTCAGGACTTCACTGGGACACAAACACCACCATCAGTAAGTGGATAATGTTCCTTTTGTAACTGGGAGATGTTTTAATTAATGTAGAGTTTACTGTTGATCAGAGCAGCAAAGTGTCATTTCTCTATTGTGTTTGAGCAGTTCTGCATTAACATAACTTAAAATATCCCTCAGCATTTAATACACACATCTCCATGTATATTTATGTGCATGTATCTGCATTTCATACAGGTTTTTCATCAGAACTAATACCCACTTGTTATTTCACATCTAGTTTGATTTCAACATTTGCCCAAGAAAATTACTCACAAATTACTGGGGCAGGCTTATTAAGAACAAGCTTGTTACAAGCAAATACAGAATTGATTTGTATTTATGTTCTATTAATGTATAATTTGCTTTTTTATCCAGCTACTGACAATATTCAAGTTAGTATGAAGACAAGTCATTTGAGGAGCTGCTGAGCTTTTTATTATCCCAAATTTCTTCTGCACAAAAAGAATTATTCCTACAAAAAATATACAGGAATTTGTCTTTACTATTCTTACATAGCAATTTAAATACCACAACTTTTGTTTTGTTGTCCCTCCAGGTTTTGATGTAACAATTAATACAGGATTTGCTGGTAGATAGATAAAAGGCTAGGCTGGAGCTGATCCTAAAACAGTGATTAGTACCAAAAGTGAAGAAATTTTAGGGCTAGACCTGGCAATAAAGGTTTGTTAGGGTTGAAGGGATGGGTAGGTATGGGTGTACCAATTCCATGGGCAGATATAGAGCAGGATGAAATGATGACATAGATTAAAGTAATCATTGCACAATTGCATCTTCTAATTGTCCCCTCCCTAAGCCAGAAATTCACTTCTTCACAGAAAAGAAATCCAGCATCAGTCTAAAGTAATCCTGGATATTTGGGTGTCAGCATGGAAAAGTTGTGTTATTGAAGCCCCAAACCTCAGGGCTGTGAACACCTTTTAACTTGAAATTCCTGCTCCAGCCTTAAATACCTTTTGGGTTTCATGATTTTCAGCAATCCTGATCTTTGTGTCAAATTGCTGTGAAATTTCTTTTATTAGAGTGGTCTCCTCCAAGTCCTGAAATAATTTTCTGTGCTTACAAATGCACAAGAGTTCAAAATGTTATATCAAGAGACAACAGTGGGAAAGGAGATTTAGGACTCTAAGCAAGGAAATGTAGAAATATCCTGTGAGTCCTGTCTGTCCTTTCCTGTATGTGTTACAAACCCACGGGTTTGGGATGATGTGGGAGGCCCTGGGATGTTTTCTCACAGCACAGGGCTTCACTCTCACCCCTGCTCAAAGGCTGCAATTCATTTTGTCAGGTGAAAGCAAGAACAGAGGGAAAGATTTCTGATCACACCATCAGCTTCTGGTCCTGTGGAGCTGATTCAAAGAAGAGAAAATGCTCCTGCCCCAGAGATCTCTGCAGACAGTTACAATTTTGGCAATTCTTTTTTTCGCCTGTTTTGCAATGTGCCAAGACCTTGAAAAGTAAGTCAAGTTACCTTTTTACTTCACTGATATCATTAGAAATCTGCTCACTTTTGATTTCATGGGTTGTATTCTGCATTGGTCTTGGTTACTTCAGGCATGACAGAAGAAAAATTCCATGTATTTGATGCAGCACCATTTTACCTCATCCCCTCTGCAGTATAAATAAAATTAGACCAATTGCATTTTTAGATGTGTAACACGGACCACATTTCAGTTGTCACTTTTAAACACACTGTAGCAAATCACATAAGGATGTTCAACAGAAGCCATGGAGATGGCACATGCTGAAATTCCATATTTAGGTTCCCATTCAGATCCAAATCTGCAGTAGGAGCCTATAGCTGCAGTTAGATCTTATCTGAGCAGCCTGCAATCCTGAAACATTTGCATCTGATATTTAGCCTGCCCTCCTCAGTCAAGAATTGACTCAAAATTTTGGTGTATCTGAAGAAAATAGGAGTTTGCTTTTATTTCATAGGCATCAGTGGTTTCAGGTAAATTACTCCTGAGTTACAACTCTGGAAGGAAAGAAACAAACCCAAGAATCCCATAACACTGAGGTGATGGAAAGGGAACTTTATTCTGCTATTGAAACCTCTAAAGAGAATCTAAATTTGGGAAAGATCAAATTGTCAATCTCCCCCCAATTTACCCTTAAAAAAAAGAGCAGATTCAAGGCACACCTTTGGGAACAGCACAGCATTTCAGCTTCCCATCTGCAGCATTCTTTAGGCTTCCTGACAGGCTGCTGGAGCCAGAGGCACCCCCAGCGCCCCTTCCCCAGCGCAGAGAAGCTCCCGCGGTCCTTGGAACATCCCGCATCCCTGAGCGCGTGTTCCTTCCCTTGCAGCAGGAGGGCAGTGACCGAGCACCAGCTCCTGCACGACAAAGGGAGGGCGGTGCAAGGGCTGAAGCGGCTGATGTGGCTGCAGCACGCCCTGGGTGCGGTGCACACCGCCAGCAGCAGCCGCAGCCCGGTCCCCAGCGCCGGCTGGGATGCGCACGGGAGCCAAAGTCCCTCGGATTTCAACAGCAACGATGGAGATGAGGCTTCAAGCTTGGTGAAGCAGCTGCTGGAACCCATGGAAGCTCAGGGCTTCCTCCTGCTAGAAGAGCTGGATGGGAAGATCCCAAAGGGTAACTGGAACCCACAGCACCTTTTCGACCCCCTTTGATTACTCCCACCAGTGTCTGTCCCTCGTTTTATGTGCACTGCTGCGGGGAACAGCTCCAGCACAAAGGTGAACAGCAAAATGAAAACCCTGAACTGCATTCACTCCTCACACAGAACAGCTCCTCTCCCACCTGAGCGCTGGGACTGTGAGATGGCTCCCGTCTCTCCCCTCTGTGTCTGTCTTGGATGTCTTAGGGATGCTGCAGCCAGCTGGAGCTCCAGGAGCTCACATTAGGAAGTTTGGGTCATTAATCTGCACATTCACAGGCTCATTCACAGCCTAATGTCTTGAATCTGGAAGAACTTTACCTCTGAGTACAGGTTCTCTTCCATTCACACCTGCCTGCAGTAATTTCACAGTCTGCTCTGTAATCACTTTTCTCATGCTGTAGTTACAAAGGGTTTTTCCTGCTCCTTCAGCATGCAGAGTGTTTTAAGCATTTCAAACCCTCAGTTTTCCTTCGTTTTCCCGGGTAGAAGTTGTCAGTGATCCCCATTCAGCCAAAGCCCCAGACATCCACCTTGTTCTGGTGGTGGAAGAGATGGGAATGAGCTCTCAAGGTCCCTCTTTGAGCCTTTTGTTCCACACTTCCTCTCCTTTCCTCAGGTGAAATCCTCTCCCACAGCAGCAGGAAAACAGATTCATGAGGCCACCTGTGTTTCCTGAGAGGTTCCACTGGATTTTGCTGTTCACCTTTGATAATAAACTGACCATCTCTGTCTAAGCAAAGCAAGGTCCCATTTAACTGTAAAGTCAGTCTTTCAGAAATTAAATGTCATGTGTGTTAAAAAGTATATCAGCATTTCCATTGTGTAGGGACTCTACACACTGTTTTAAATCCTGAAATTCCTCTGTTGCTGATAGACTTCAATTGTGTTGAACACAGTTCTCAGTGTCAATAATGTCAATAATAAAACCCCTTTCACCATCTTAATTGCACTTGCCTTTTTTTTTTTTTTTTTTTTTTTTTTTTTTTTTTTTTTTTTGGCAGGAATATAAATAAAATTAAGCAAAACATTTCCCGATGTCTCCACACATCTGGGATCATATTTCTTTTGTCATGTCATCCCTCACAGTTCCCTGTTAGGTTCCCAAGGCCAGTTAAGCCATTATTGAAGCCAATCGTTTCCAATATTCCCAATGAGCTGGGAGGAGCAGATGAAAATGAGTTGTGCAGCCCAAGCTGTGCAGTGAGTTTGCTGAGCTGGGATGTGGGAGCTCTCCCTCATCCGAGTCAGAGGATGGAGACCAGGGGACCCGTGACAGCTGAAACCTCTGGGAAATGATCCTGCCCTGCCCACTGTGGATCAGCCTCTCTGTCCTCGTAGATGCAGTTTCCTCTGGGACTGAGGGGTTGTTTCCTTGATCCCTGGGAGGCAGAGGTGACTGTTGGTGGCTCGGTGGCCTCTGTCGCTGGGCACGCCTTGCTCCTGGGGGCATTGGTGTATAACCTTTATGGGGATGGGCAAAACCAACCTCCCCTCCACGGCGAGCCCAGGCCGTGTGCTGGGAGGCTGCAAGTCACAGCACCATTATGGGAAGGAGGGAAGTTGTGAAGGCAGCCAGGCCGGGAGGAATTACCCCAGGAGCATCCCAGAAGCACGGCAGGCAGGGCGGCACCGCAGAGCTCGCAGCTCCGCTGCCTCTGCCCGGAGAGAACAAGAACTGAGGTACAGCCGCGCTGTCCCCCCGCACCCGGGGCGGGCAGGGCTGTCCCGGGCCGGGCAGAGCTGTCCCGGGGCGGTCCCGGGGCGGTCCCAGGGCTGTCCCAGGGCTGTCCCGGGGCTGGCAGAGCTGTCCCAG
>WEIU01018180.1:96059-139826 GCA_013389925.1 Aegithalos caudatus
GCCACGCCGGTGTCACCTCCCCGGGTCGAGCCGCGGTGCGGGGACGTCCAGCCCCGCTCCGTCCCGCGGGCCCCGGGGTGATGGGGGTGGGCTTTGAGCCCTAACCCTAACCCCGACCACCAACAGGTGGTTTGGTACCGATGCTTTCTCATTTCTTCCCCTTCCCTTTTTTTTTTCCCCGCACACCATTCTGTCAGATAATTTTCCTGGTTTGTTCTTTAGGAAGTGAGAACCGCCCATGGCTTTTACTCTTCTCGCTCACCACTGCAGGGTGCACCCACCCATCTCCGGGTGTCCAGCCCCCATTTCTGGGAGTGTAACCACTCACCTCCGGGGGTGTAACTCCATAGCCAGGGATGCTCACAGTGTCATCCCCCCACTCGTGTGTGTCACTCTGAGCTGCTCTTCCATAAAGCCACGATTCCTCACATAAAGACATAATAGACATAATTCCATCCCAGAAGTCTCACAGCTGGAGATCCTCACCAGTGCCACGAGGAGCCTGTAAAGGCAGCACACACGGAGCTGCTGCCTGGGAGGGAGGTGGTTTGCAGGGCCCTGTTGTGATGCCTTGTAAAGATCTGCAAAAACTGAACAGAAAGAGTCATTTCAGTGTGTTGGCAGTGCCCAGGCTTGTAAAAATGGGAAGTGTCTCACCTATTTTGTCTGCAATTTCTAGTAATAGTTGCAAAACTCTGTTACCTTACTGTGAGTTGTGTGGTGCCCAGGAGAACCAGGGTAAGGCGTAGTTGTACATTTGAAATCTTTGGGGTTTTTTATGCATATCAGGAAATACAGGTGGAGTGCCAAATTTACTGAAACTGCTACTGACTGGGGATGCCACAATCCAGTATTTATATTCTCAGAAATAGAAAGGATATTAAGATACATATATCTTTCTTAGAAATAAAAATGTCAGATACTTAGACTAGGGTTTGGGTTTGGGGCTATTTTTTAACCTACAACTTGCTCAAAGGCAGTGATCCTCTGGATTTGGCCGAATTTCTGTGAGAAAACATCTAGTAAAAGTCCTTAAGGGCAACTAAATGCCTTTTTCACTCATTTCTCAGTTGCTCTCTTATTGGGATGACTTCCAGGATTTAGATAAATTTCACAGCAGAGAAAAGCCAGTAGGCAATTGGTGGAATTTTTTTCTGCAGAGGTTATGGGAAGAATAACTTCTGGATAAGATATTTCTGTGTGATACTCCTGAATTGTGAACATTCATTAAAGACAGAATGCGGTGGGAGCAATAAACATTTGCAGTGCTGGCTGAAATTGTGGTTTTTGAGGCACCAAGTTTCTTACGTTTCCTTCCCTCTAATTTCAGATCAAAAACGTTCAAAACAGGAAGTTTGACTTGTACCTTTCATTTTGTAAGACTTTCCCCCGCTTAGCTGAGACCGCTGATATTTGTTGTTAAAACCTGCACTCTGTGATTAAGCATCACTTAATGGCTTTGGGCTCGTGTGTGAGGATTATTTGGCATTTACAATGTTTGGTGTTCCTCCCTTCTCCCAGCAGCCATGGCCATGACAGGCCCCACGCCGTGCTTGTCCATGAGTAACCACACCAAGGAGAGAGTCACCATGACAAAGGTGACGTTGGAAAACTTCTACAGCAACCTCATTGCCCAGCACGAGGAGAGAGAGATGAGGTAAAAATCCTTCTTGTTTCCCTTCCATACTGGATAAGAGCCCGAATTTATACTGAATGAGTTTTGTTTTCTTGAGCCAAAACAAAAATAATAAAATCACAGACTGCTTTGTGTTAGAAAGGACCTTAAAGCTCATCCACTTCCATCCCCTGCCATGGACAGGGACACGTTCCATTAGCCCAGGTTGCTCCAAACCTGGCCTTGGGCACTTCCAGGGATCCAGAGGCAGCCACAGCTTCTCTGGGCACCCTGTGCCAGGGCCTCCTCGCCCTCACAGGGAAGAATTCCTTCCCAATATCCCTTCCATCCCTGTCCTCTGGCAGTGGGAAGCCATTCCCTGTGTCCTGTGCCTCCATCCCTTGTCCCAAATCCTTCTCCAGCTCTCCTGGATCCCCTTTAGGCACTGGAAGGGGCTTTCAGCTCTCCCTGGAGCCTTCTCCTCTCCAGGCTGAACATTCCCAGCTGTCCCAGCCTTTCCCCACAGCAGAGCTGCTCCATCCCTCTGATCATCCTGGTGCCTCCTCTGGCCTGGCTGCAGCAGCTCCAGGTCCCTCCTGTGCTGTGCCCCAGGGCAGGAGCAGCTCAGGTGGGCTCTCACCTGAGCAGGGCACAGAATCCCCCACAAATGCTGCCCATGCTGGGGGGTCTGGAGTGGGGCTTGTCCAGCTCTGCCCCAGCAGCACCCCAGCTCCTCCTGCCAGGGCTGCTCCCAATCCTTTCTCTGCATTTGTGCTGGGATTGCCCTGAGCCACGGGCAGGACCTGCAGGACAATGCAAGGAGGAGCACTGTGAGGAGTCACTCAGTGCTGCCTGTCACTGACCTCAGCCTGGGGCACCTCTTTAAATTCCCCAGTCCCATGTAACAAAGGGCTGAGCTGTGAATCTCCTTCAGCTGGAACCCTCTAATTTGCTGGATATCCTCAAGTTGCAGCACTGGGACTTCTGTTCTCCCAGCCTGCCATGGAGTCTATAACCAGAATTTGGGAAATGGTGCAGTGTTGGTTTGGTTTTGCTGCCAAAGCTGTAACGAGCTCCCCAAGGAGCTCCCCAATGCCTCCTCACTACAAGAGCTGCAGAAATGAGAAAGCAATTTAGAAATAAATATTAATGTGCAAAGATATTTTCTTCAAAGCTTTAAATGAGTAAAGAGATACTGAGGTCCAGTTCAGGTAGAAAATATCACTGATCTAATTAATTTCTTTCTCTTCAAACAGTTCTTGCCTTTAAAATTTATTTACTTATTGTGAGCACTGTTGTGTACTCCCAAAATCTTTTTTTTTTCTGTTTAGGATCAAGACCTTGTCTGAACAAACAGACTGGACTTTATAAGTTACATGTGTTTAGTAATAACAGATGTCTGTGGGTGTGTAATTTGGAGTTTAAATGGTGTTGACACTGTACCCTGAAGTGCAGATTGACCCTGTTGGGGATATTTGGGGGAATTTCAGCACGGCTTTGGCACCACTCAGTCCTGCTGAGCCATTTAATTCTGAGTACTGCACAGACTTTGCTACTGGAGTTGCTGTTTGAGTGTGGATTGGGATGACTGGGCAGGGCTCACTGGAAGTTGAGCAGGGGCATTTTCCTTGTGACAGATTCTGAAGTGATAACCCCAAATATTATCACGTTGCAGCAGCTGTGGAGAGCACCAGGAGACAGGAAGAGGATCTTGCAAAGAATGACTTGCAGAAAGAGAAGGAATTTTTTAGTCCACTTGTAATGTCCCAAACCACCAGTCCCAGTTCAGCCAGCTGTTAACAGGACTGGCACTGGGAAATGTTCCCAGAGAATAATCATTACAAGTGTCCCCTGAAGTCATTCCCCTTCTAAAGTCCTGCTTACTCCTTCCTTTTCTCCCAAATAATCCTTTTGTACTAAGGCTGTAAATATTTCTGATTCTTTAAGGGGACGTGTACAGACAAGTTTCCTCTTCCCAAATATTTTGAGTATCTCAGGGATTAGGAAATCTAAAATAACTTTTCTTATCCTGCATGTGAATAGTTTGAGATGCAGAGAAATTTTAAATGTGTTTGGATACAAATTCTCCCTGGAATAAGTGAAATGTTGGTGTTTAAATGCTTGTTATGTTTCTGGCCTGAAGTGACTTGCCCAGCTGTCAGAGACAAGAACAGAGCCCAGATCTCTCAATTTGTATTTGTGTACAGCAAAAATATAGACATGAATAACTTGTGAAACTGAAGGCAGGTTTAGTTTATTAAAACCAGAGAGGACAAGGTTGGAATTATAAAACTGGATTGTAGATTCTTCAAAATTAATTTCCTGTCTGAATCTCTCCTGTACATCTTTACACTCCTAACTTGCTGGCATGGACCAGAGGCTGTGGACATGTGCACCCTGTTAAGAAACAATGTTAATGATTCAACCTGTTTTTTTTTTTCTAATTTGATTTAAAAAGCAAGGTTAATTTAAGGGTGCCCTGCAGTGGTTCAACCTTTATTTTTTTAATTTGTCTCTGCTCTAGACAAAAGAAACTAGAACAAATGATGGAAGAAGAAGGCCTAAAGGATGAAGAGGTAATGAATATGGAAAAACTATCTTAATGGTTAAATACAAGAAATTTTCTTTTCTAAATGGAGATCTGGGATCTTTCCTTGGAATTGCTGTGGTCCCTGTGGAACCCACTTGCAGAACTCTCACTGGGGTCTCTTAAACTCTAGAAAAGAATCAGGAGGTCAGCACATGCACAAAAGGAGACGGAGTTCCTTCGCCTGAAGAGAACCAGGCTTGGACTGGAGGACTTTGAATCCCTAAAAGTGATAGGCAGAGGAGCATTTGGAGAGGTGAGTCCAGAAAAAAATGACTACATGTGTTTTTAACTGGCTCTGGTGGTTGTTAAAGACCTGCTCTGTTTATACAAGCAAAGGTAAGTGTAAAAACCACAGATTGACTTCAGCTGAAGGGTCAGGTGCAGCTGGTTTTTTTACCTAATAAATGCTGGTTCAAGACATCCTGTGCTTAAAGAAAACACAGTGATGTTGAAAAGGACCTGATGGACAGCTAAATACAGGTTTGTAGTGGTTTTAAAGGTGAACTTCTGGGGCTGGATTTAAGGAGAGGTGGAGGGGCCTTTCAAATTCTCTTCTGGTGGCCTTAGAAGGGGCTTTGGCCCACCTGCTTTAGGTGTGAATCTCTCAGAATTCTCTCTGTTACAATAACTGCAGCTCCTGGCATTAACAGGACTTTCTGCCATTCCTGTGCACTGCTTCTTGTGTTTTATCACCTGAGATGATTTCATGACATGGAAACCAGGGGCTCAATACCAAACTTTGCCTGGAGTTGTGCTGGGAGGATTTGCTGCAATCTTTGTGTGCCCCCAGGTGCGCCTGGTCCAGAAGAAGGACACAGGACACGTTTATGCCATGAAAATCCTACGCAAAGCTGATATGCTGGAGAAGGAGCAGGTGAGGAGCACCCTGAGCAGGAGTTGGATCACTCTGGGAGGTCACTGGGCTCTGGGCAGAGGAGGAATAAGCATCTGTGCTTTAGTTTAGTAGCTAAAAATTCTGGGGTTTTTTAATGTATTTTCTTATAGAGGAAATAAGTCAGAAAAATCTCTGAATTCACAAGGACTTCTTTTCTAGTGGGCTCTTTCAACTCAAAGTCTTGTGCAAATGATTCAATGCAGACTTCAAGGCCTGTGTTTTACTGCATTTCTGCCTTACAGGATCAGATACAAGTACCAGAGATACAACTGCTGGAATTCAGACTCAGACAAAAAGCAGCAGTTAACATTTTTAAGGCTTTCCTTTGCTAGTACTCCTGGATATATAATAATCTGGGACAGTCACATGTTCAGCACTAGGATGAAGCTCTTGTGTTTTCAAAAAGAGATCTAATGATTAGATATATTTGTAAAGAATTGAGATTTTCATATATAGGATTTATATAATATATAGGCCTACTAGGTGCATAGGTATAAAATATATGTATATAATCAACCACATGCTGAAGTTCTGATACTGTTTCTGCCTTTGTGCAGAAAAATTTGACTTTTGCCTTCTCAATATTTGATGCTGTTCAGAATTTTAATTGAATTGCCTGTGAAATAAATGCATTTACTAAAACTGACCCAGTGCACTGTGTGTGTCCAGGTTGGCCACATCCGTGCCGAGAGGGACATCCTGGTGGAGGCAGACAGCTTGTGGGTTGTCAAGATGTTCTACAGTTTCCAGGACAAGCTAAACCTCTACCTGATCATGGAGTTCCTGCCTGGAGGTAACTCTGGAATGCACAAGGGTTGCTCACCTTTGCTTTGGGGTTGCTGATTTCCTCCTGACAAATGCAGTCTGGGGTGCCCTGCAGTGGTGTTTGTATTCTGCATCTGGGAGGGAACAAGAGTTCTGCTTTTTAGGGGACTGAGGTGTGTGATAGGCTTGAGGTTTCCTGTTTGAGTCTTCAAGCTGCAGGTATTTAAACTTGGCTTTAATATTCTTCTAGTTCCTATCCTTGCTATGCCCTGGCTGTCTACAGAGCCACAGCATATCCAGGTTTGGCAGCCTCTGACCTGCTGTTTTTACCTGAATGCTGCAGAAATAGCTTTTTCTATAAATATCTTCAAACTTAGTGGGAGTGGAGCCCATGTGCTGACCTCTGAGGAGTTTTCAGGTGACATGATGACACTGTTGATGAAGAAGGACACTCTGACAGAGGAGGAGACACAGTTCTACATCGCTGAGACCGTGCTGGCCATTGACTCCATCCATCAGCTGGGATTCATCCATCGGGACATAAAACCAGACAACCTCCTCCTGGACAGCAAGGTAGGGGCTGGGGAGGAGCAGAGGGGCCTTGTGATTGTTCACACTGACCTGAAGGGGTGGAAGAAGATGGTGCTTCTTTATTTAGCCCTGTTCCTTTCAGGTTTTGAGGGCATATCTGCCAAATTGCCAGGGAAAATCCCCAAAAGCCAGGAAAGACCCCAGCTCCACTCAGACCTTGAGTTCTTCTGACAGCTGTTTAAACTATTTTTGGCTATATCAGATGCAGTTTAAAGCACGTGGTTTCAGTTCCCTCTTAGGCAAAGCTGTTTCCCTTTCCTCTCACATCTGTTTCACTCCCACTTGCCAGCTCTGGTCGTACCAAATGTGAAGGACATGGCAGTTCCAGCAGCCAGGCTGAGAATGGAGCATCTCCCTCAGGATCAGGGTGTGCTCCTGAGGGCTGGCCAGGCTGCCTGCTTATTGCAGGCACTTTGCAGAAAGCCTGATTGCTTCAGTGCCCTCCTATTGCTCACTCCAAGTTTGCCTAAAATCAAGATTTCTTAGAAAGAGTTTGCCTGCAGTAAATAATGAACTTCCCACTACTGTGGAATGCACTTTTGGAATTACTGCAGAATCCCAGAATGGTTTGGGTTGGAAGGGACCTTGAAACTCATCCTGTTCCACTCCCTGCTGCTGTCCCATGTTGCTCCAAGACACATCTAGCCTGGCCTTGAACACTTCCAGGGCTGGGGCAATCACAGCTTCTCCAAACAGTGTGTCCAGTTCAGATTATTTATATCTAGACATGAACACATTAGGACTTTGAAAAGGAAGTCTGTATGTGTGTGTATATATACATAGATATATATATACAAACACACACACATTAAAAATTGCATGTAGTCAGTGTGGTCACTTTATGCACCAGGACAGATTCAGTCACTGAACTGAGGGTGTTTTTTATCTCTTGGGGCCAATACAAAACCCAGGGACTGCAGCTGCCTCTGGAGGAGTTTCCTTTCTCCCTGAAGAATTTGGGAACTTGCAGAGCAAAGGTTTCCTGAAGTAAACTGTCACTGGGCTTTTTCTTTGGAGTAGCAATGGAAGTACTGATGGCTTCATTCCCTGTACACATCCAGTGCTAGGTTTAAAGAAGGAAGGCCAAGGACATTGAGGGGCTGGAGCATGTCCAGGGAAGGAGATGGAGCAGGGGAAGGAGCAGCTGAGAGACCTGAGGGGGCTCAGCCTGGAGAAAAGGAGGCTCAGGGGGGACCTTCTTGCTGTCCCTGACAGGAAGGTGCAGCCACGTGGGGGTCAGGCTCTTGTGCCATGTCTCCAGTGAAAGGAGGAGAGGAACTGCCTTTAAGTTGTGCTGGGGAGGTTCAGATTAAATTCTACATTGTTTTTTTTCACTGCAGGAGTGGTCAGGCATTGGAATAAGTTGCCCAGGGAGGTGGTGGTGTCACAGTCTCTGGAAGTGTTCAAGAGGCATCTGGATGTGGCACTTGGGGATCATTTAGAGGTGTTGATGGGGGTGTTGGGTTCTCTTCCAACCTTGCTGATGCTGTGATCATGTCTTGTATTGGGTTTGGATTTGTTTTGTTTTGTTTATTTCTAGGGCCACGTGAAACTCTCAGATTTTGGTCTCTGTACTGGACTGAAGAAAGCCCACAGGACAGAATTTTACAGGAACTTGAATCACAGTCTTCCCAGTGACTTCAGTAAGTTCTTTGGCTCCTAAGGGTATCTGGTTGGTTGCTCTTGGGTCCTGACACAAATCTCAGTGTGATGATGTGGCTGCAGTGGGGAATCTAATAATCAACTTTACATCTTGAGGTGGATTTTCATTTTCTGTGAAATAAAAATAATTTCAGTTACTTTAAACCCATTTTCATTTCCAGAAGTTTGTCTGTGAAACAGATTTTGTTTTAGCCCTTTGCATGTGTAATAAAATGAGAACTCAGTGAGTTGGTAGCTGCTGCCTGGATCTCAAGTGTTACTGAAATTAATAAACCAACAGAGTTTCTGAGTATCCAGGATTATTTTCTGAGGAGAATAACTTGGATCGTGGAGTTACATCATCCCTGGTTTGCTAATGAAAGGCTCAATTGGGAGTTGCCCATATTTCATAGGTATGGAAGTTGCTGAGAGGTTTAGGTTTGGGGTATTGACACAAATCTTAAATGAGACCTTAAGTGTAATGGTTTAGGGGTAAAAGTATATTGGGTGATCAGCAGGATTCATTCACAGCTCTTGAATCTCCTTCAGCTTTCCAGAACATGAATTCCAAAAGGAAAGCAGAGACGTGGAAGAGGAATCGGCGGCAGTTGGTGAGTAGGTTCCACCTGCTTGGGAATGTTCCTGCTGAGATGTTGCATCCCAATGGAACATGGATTTACATGGAAGTTTGTAATGTATCTGAGTTCTGGACAATCCTGAAAGAAAAAGATTCGGGCATTTTTTTAAAAAGAAAAGGAATGACTCTAGTTTGTCCTTCATCCATCTGCTGAACAGCTGGTGACATATGTGCTAGAGATAGCACTGCCATAATTATTTACATGGATATCTGGAGTCTCCCAGCCAAAACTATCACTTCTTGCCACTTCCAATCTCACAAAGGGCTGCTGACCCTTTCCAAAGTGACCCATTCCAGGACAGTGGTGTCATTCCCTTTTTTCCTGATGCTATTTTAATAGCATCTTTCACATGAAGATGTTGATTTTGTCTCTACATATCTTGGAAGAAATGATTAAAGGAAAGGATTAAAGGAAAGGATTGCTGAAGGATCTCAGACTGGTTTGGGTGTCTTCCTCAAAATAACCATTGCTGTGTAAGTTCCCATGTCCATGTCAGGCAGTTTTCCCTACAGATGCATAACTGCTGGTGTTTGTTCCAGGCTTTTTCCACGGTGGGAACTCCAGATTACATTGCTCCTGAGGTGTTCATGCAGACTGGATACAACAAGCTGTGTGACTGGTGGTCCCTGGGGGTCATCATGTATGAGATGTTGATTGGTAAGGAACAGGCAAGGCAGGGCTCTAGGTGGGAATGGTGGAGCAGGACATCAGCTGTATTCATAGAATCCCAGAATCCCAGACTGGTTTGGGTTGGAAGGGGCCTTAAAGCCCATCCAGTGCCACCCCTTCCATGGCAGGGAACCTTCCACTGTCCCAGGCTGCTCCATGCCCTGTCCAACCTGGCCTTGGACACTGCCAGGGCTGGGGCAGCCTATTTCTGTGCTTGGGGTCAAGTTCTCAGAGCATCCACTCCTTGCCTGGTCTCTGAGGTGTGTTCTGACTTCAGGAATTAGTTTTCCTTGATCCAGGATTGTGTTTTTGTTTCTTTTCAGGTTATCCACCATTCTGTTCCGAGACTCCTCAAGAGACCTATAAGAAAGTGATGAACTGGAAGGAGACCCTGACGTTTCCTCCAGAGGTTCCAATCTCTGATAAAGCAAAGGATCTTATTTTAAGGTGCCAGCCCCATGGTTTGCCAGTTAACACAGCACTGATTTTCTTGTCTTGTCTCTATATTCTGTGCCTCTCATGGCTTGTTTCACATGGAAAAACCCTGATGCTACAAACTTACACACGTGCATCAAATGCATTTCTTTTGTCTCTCAGGCCATTTAGTGGTTCCCTGACTAAACTGTGCTAAAAAGGAGCTCCCATGGAAGTGCTGCTACTCTGGCAAAATGTTTCTGCTCCTTATTTTGCCTGCAAGCTTCTCATGGAAGGACACAAATTCAATCCTTTTGACAGAGCTGACTTCTTGCAACAGCAATGATTTTGCTTTTGTATGCACTGGAGCATACAAGTGTATCCCAGTGCTTGCTGACTCATTTGTACTTCAGTGTCTGTTCTCAGGACAGAAATACAAATGTCTGGCTTTTTAGGCTTTATATGTTCTCTTGCTCTACTCTAGTTCTGAAATAGAAAGGTCACATTATCCTGTTGTGAAGGAATAGCACATCTTAACTGTGGCATTGGACACAACATTCCTATACATAACTTTGTGTGTTGGTTTTCCTGTGGAAGTTCTTAGTCTGCTCCATTTATATGTTAAGAAACTGCAGCAGTATCAGTTCAGAAAGCTGTTCCATTTCTGGATGGAATGCTTTCATTTTCATTCTCCCTTCATTTTCATTCTTCCTTCCATCCCAGATTTTGCTGTGAATGGGAGCACAGAATTGGTGCATCTGGTGTGGAGGAAATAAAGAGTAACCCATTCTTTGAAGGGGTTGATTGGGAGCACATCAGGTAAGATGCTTTGCAGAAAAGCAACTGCTCTTCTCTAGGGACTGCTCAGGCCAGCCCTGGTGTGCAGCAGGGAGCAGCTGACTGGCATTTACCATATCCAGCTGTGGGTGAGAGCATTTTGCTCTCTACCTGAAGCTTGCTGAGGTTTAGGTACCTTCAGTCTTGATTATGTTAAGAAATGGAAGGTGGCTGAATCAATCCTGCTTTGTCTGCCTTTGAAATCTCAATGCTCCATCTGCTCTTCTTGGCAGAGAGAGACCTGCTGCGATTTCAATAGAAATTAAAAGCATTGATGATACCTCAAACTTTGATGAATTTCCAGAATCTGATATCCTTAAACCAACAGGTAAATGATTGTTTGATTCTCTGTGCAAACCTTCCTCTTCTCCTGTAGAATAATCCCTCCTGTTAGTCAGATCTTACCAGATGCTGATTTTTTTTTAATCACAACCAAATAGCTTGGAAGCCTTGTTGTGCAGGGGGTGCAAGCTGGAATTTGGGTTCCAGGAGAGCTTGTAAATGATGTGGGAGTTGCCTGAGAAAGGGCAGATCTCAGAGCTTCCAGAAAATTCAAATCTCAGCAGGGCCTGAGAGCCCAGTGCTGCAAGTTCCCCTTGGTGCTGATTCCTGCTGGCACTTGGAGCAGGGGTAGGGAAAACTGAAGGGATGTTTTGGTGTGAATCTTTGAAGGATCACAGCAGAGTCACATGTTTCTCCATGAATTTAAAACCAGAATCCCAGACTGGTTTGGGTTGGAAGGGACCTTAAAGCTTCCATTCCACCCCCTGCCATGGGCAGGGACACCTTTCACTATCCCAGGTTGCTCCAAGCCTGTCAAACCAGGCCTGGAGTTCTTCCAGGGATTGGGGCATCCACCACCTCTCTGGGCAACCTTTGCCAGTGTCTCACAGCTCCCATTGTAAAAAATTTCTTCTTTCTATGTGGTCTGAATCTACACTCTTTTAGCTTAAAATGTTTGTGCTGTGTCCCAGCAGTTTTCCTGAGGGTGAAGCATGAAGCTGCATCCTCCATTTAGGATATTTTGTTCCTTTAGAAACATTTATTCAGTGTTCTGTATGAAAACAAACTCTGCAGTTCCAAAGGATAATTCTATTCTTCTGTGTCTTCCCAGTGGCAACAAGCAACCACCCAGAGACTGATTACAAGAACAAAGACTGGGTTTTTATCAATTACACCTACAAGCGTTTCGAGGGCCTGACAGCCCGAGGAGCAATTCCATCCTATATGAAAGGAGGGAAGTAACACAGCTTTACCTGGGACTTCTGAGCCATGGAATTCTGTTGCTGTACTTTGGGTTTATACCCATAAAAGAACTTGTTCTTTTTTTATTAAAGAAAACTTGAGGGCTATCAACTCTTGGAGAAGACTTCAGGACTCTGTTTTGTTACACACCTGGTTGTTATTAAGGATTTTTTTTTTCCTGCACCATTGAAAAATTCCACATTTGTATCATCTCTGCTGCCAGCACCTTTTGCTGCTTCAGGAACAAGAGGTTTTTTAATATTCTTTGCCAGACTGTCCAGTCCACTGGGAGATGAGAGCAAGCTTTCCCTTTGGCATTGCAAAGCACGGGACTCTCTAGGACTGCGTCCAGTCCTGCATTAAGTGACAAACTCACTCTGCCAATTCTGCCAGCACTGTTTGCCCAGTAGCTGAGGACTCCAGGACAGAGGAAACAAAGCAATAATTGAAGGTTGAGACAGACAACTCTCCAGGAAACTGTCTAGAACAAGGACACAACTCGGATTGCCTTAACCTTACTTTGTAGTGCTGTTTTTATGATGCTCCTTGGAAGCCTCTTCAATAGCATTTCTCAGCTCTGTCGCTGTGGTCTCCAGTTCTGGTGCACTTTTCCTTTGGTACTAAGTGACCCTCAAGCCATTTAGTATTTTTTTCTAAATCAAAAGATTTTGCAACACTTTTTCTGTCCTAAATAGAGGAGAAAAGGGCCATTTCCTCAAGTGAGCGCTGAGTTTTTGGTTACCGTGTGTCAGGATGGATCCACAAACAATGCAGATAAACTACAGCTGCTCACATAAGTGGGTCTGGAATTAGAGCAGAGGGAGGGAAATGCCAGGGAAATGATCCTTGGTGGGCAAGTTGTGCCCAGCTGGGCCAGCCCCGAGGCTCCCCAGGCCAGCTGCTGCTGCTTCTCTGAGCTCTGCTGCATCTTCAGTGGTTTGAAGGCCAAACCCCACCTTCTGTGGCCTTTTTGCTGTTGGTTTTGAGCAGAACAGGATCAGATTGTTGCTGATGGAGGCCTGCCTGGTGTTCCCTCACAGAGCTGTCCTGGCTGTACCAGCTGGACACAGTGTTCCATGGATGGTGCCTCCTGGGGTCACTCTTGGGGCAGTGGAACCCACCGTGTCCACTCACTGATTGTTGCCTACTCTGATTTATAAAAATACACTCAGTTCTGCTCAGGGTCTCTCCAGGAGAGCCCCAAAGTGCCTTTCCTTGCCTAAGCCTCTCTCAGAAGATGTCAGCATTTTGGGAAGGAGGATTCTGCCTCAGCTGAGCTTTTCCTAATTCCTTTTTGTAACCACAAGTTTCACTTTGTGCCCGTTTTTAGTTAACTCTGCACTTCCAGGGGCAGGTGCCATTAACCCTCTGGCCTGCATGGTTCCAGTCTGGAATTTACATTCAGATTCTAAAAATACAATTCAATGAGGTTTCTAAAAGTGTGTCTCAATTCAAATTGTCTTGGATTCCTGGAAACTTCTCTTGGTGCTGAACTCTGGAGTACAGACAAGACAAAGCTCCAGTGATGTCTCACAGGAAAAAAAACAACAAAAAAGGCTTCCAGGTCTGTTTAGTCCTGACTTTCTTGATTAGAAAATGAAACAAGATGGATTTGTAGTAGAATTTTTATTTTATATAGGTGCTTTTAGGGAATGTTTACCTAGATGTCTCGAGTGCCATCCTGAAGGACTGGTGGGGGCTGCCAGTGCTGTACAGAACTCGTCAGGGTCCTCCCTCACCAGCCCTGTGCTTTTTGGACATGTCCTGTGAGTTCATGACTTGCCATAAGCAGTTCAGACAGCAGCTGGATCCTTCCAAGCTGAAATGCAAACCCAGCCTTAATTAAAGTCCCAGGATCTCTGTAGTCTGAAGGGCTCCCTTGGATGAATAAGGGCTAACAGAAGGAATGACTTAGAGGATCAGGCTTCCATCAACTCACCCCTACATCACATTCTGCTCCCTTTTGACTTTGCATGAAGGACTGATACCAGCTTCTCAAACTGTTCCATCCTTACCCTGAAGTTTCTTCTAGCCATTTGAAAATGTTGCCTTATAAACCATTGGAATTAATGTCAGACCGTTTTTCTTTTTCAATTCCTAACAGCTTAGTTACTGCCTTAAAATAAAAACAAAAATCAAAATCCTTTGAAGCTGCTGCAGATTAGGAATAAATTATTTTGAGATAATAGCTTCATTCTTAGCCCTTTTCTGAAAGGGACCAGCATTTTTATTTATAAATACCAAAGATGAAGAAGCTAAACAATTTTTAGTTGTGACAAGTTGCTGTAAAAACCCAACTCTCTAGTACTGTGTCTGGTGCATTTTTAGTGCTGTGTTTGAAGTGGGACCCCTCACGTGTGGCACTGGAGTCCAAGGTGAAGTTTTCAAAGGCACAAAGAGCAGTTGGGACCTCATTCCTGTTGTCTTCCAGCAGAAGTTGGATGTCTTTGAATCCTTTGCAGCAGGAGGTTCTGTATCCCAGGTGCATTGTGAGCCTGCATCCTGTTCCAGTTTTTGATCAACATTAGGGAAGAAAATGTCTCCTCCAGTGTCTCCTTCCCAGGATCCATACTTCACTGCTAACAGCAAGGATTTTGTATGCCTGTTACATCTCCCACAGTAGCCAAACATTTTTACATTTTTTTGTGTTTTGAGGATGTTAGAATCTTTTACTTTTTTTTTTTTTCTTTTTTTTTAAGATGCAGTTGCTGGATTTGTAGAAGTAATTCCAATCTGAATTTCCAATGGATCTGAACACCTGATGCTGCCAGTTCATCTCTGTATCATGCCTAGCACAAAGCTGCACTAAGTGTTTCTTATCACTGTGCCCTGACTCTGCCTTAACCTCTGAGTTGAAAAAGTGTTCTGTAAATATTTAAAAGCTGTTACAAACTTGCACTGTACAATTTGGCAGGTGTAGTCAACTTTTTATGGAGCGATCTCATTGCGTTGTGTAAATAAATTCCTCTTAGTAATCCTCGTGTTGGTATCTTGTGTTTTACAAACAGGAATCAGGGAATCCTGGAATGCTTTGGGTTTGGAAGGGACTTTAAAGCTCATCCATTCCCACCCCCTGCCATGGGCAGGAACAATTCCACTGTCCCAGGCTGCTCCAAGCCCTGTCCAGCCTGGCCTTGGACACTTCCATGGATCCAGGGGCAGCCACAGCTGCTCTGGGCACCCTGTGCCAGGGCCTCAGTGCCCTCACAGGGGAGGATTTATCCCCAATACCCCATCTATCCCTGTCCTCTGGCTTGGGAAGCCATTCCCCTTGTCCAGGTCCTGATGAAGAGTCCTTCTCCACTTTCCTTGCAGCCCCTCCAGATAGTGGGAGGTGTTGTGAGGTCTTCACACAAATCCCACCTTATTCAAACTCTTAGTGCCCTTCCCAAACTTCATCAAAAGAAGCCTGGAATATCCAAGGCTGAGGATGGAAATCAAAGTCAGACCTGCTCCAAAGCTGTTTTCTTCTGAAGACAAGTGGGTGGAAATGGAGAGCACTTTTCACAGCACTGACCAAAAATACTGGGGCTTGTTAGAGATGGTGCAGCCTGTGGGTCAAGGAGTGTTTGTGCTGCCTTTAGAACATCACTGCAGATGCAGAACATCACTGAGATGTAGGGATGAAGTGAACTTTGAGGTCCTCTCAGCCCTAACACTTCCCTGCCAAACCAGGCTCTGATGCCAAACTACTCCTAAGACTTCAGAATCACAATCCACACTTACTTAGTGAAGCAAGGAAACAAAACCTTGTAGCTTTCTTTGCCCTGCTTGTTCTTCTACTCCACATTTAAAACAATTTTTAAAGGAGCCAAACAAGTCACATATAATTTATACTTTAATACAGAAAAGAAACCATACATCTGGGGTTCATACACAGCACAGGAGCACTTCAGTACATCTAGAGTAAGACAAAAGTTGACCTTGTACTTGAAGTAGGTGACTGTGAGAGGAGGAAAAGCAAAATTTGATTCAGTGTTCCAATGCAACTCACTCTACCAACAAAATTTTAAATCCAAAATTAATAATTACTTGGGAAAGCCAATAAACTACAGTGGGCAAGTGGTAAAAACTGCATGGAAATCATGGGAGCTGGATAACATCCATCCCATGCTGCAGGTCCAGTTGATTGCACAGGGAACCACAAGCTCCTACAGGCTTTGACAGTCTGTAGCTCCCAAGAGGGCCTGGTGCAGTTTAATAAACTGAGTCCTTCCAGAGGCTGAGCTGGCCCTGGGCTCAGGGACACACTGGGATGGAGTTGGTTTGGCTGGATATGGTGCTTTAGCTGTCAGATCCCAAAAGGTGCCATGGAGGTGCAATTCCCAGCACCTGATGCCTTGACACATCCTGAGGAGGAGCTCTGAACAACACCCACACTCCTTCCTTAGAGCAGAACGTGTGGAACCTCCAATTCCAGCTCAGCTGGGCAATACCAACACTCATTATTTAAACCTGACACTTCTGGGGAAATAAATACACACTGAAAAACACAATCACAGAGCCTGGGGGCCAGCACTGCCTGGCACTCAGGGCCTAGGGACAAGTTCCACCACTGCTGGGCTCACCAGTGCTTCTGTTTGTCCCAGGAACAGCTCCTCACCAAGGCAAGGAGTGGGCTTGCTCTGGCCCCTGGTGGAGGTTCATGGTCCATGTGTCCTCCTTTCTCTGCCACATAAACAGCAATTCATCTGGAGCAATAATGGAGTGTCTGCACATCACCCCAGCTCTGTGCAGGCACCAAAGGACACTTCATTGACCCAATGACACATAGGGAGTTTTCAGAAACAGTCAGGTGGAATTTGGGCATCTGAACACCTGGCATTCTTAGGAGGTCCTGAAATCTTCCCACAGGCACTTCTTTTTAGAAGAGATCTGTTTGCTGCACTTGGGAAAGAAGCTAAGAATGGAAACACTGAGAGAATGGAACTTGTATCCATCCTAATGGAAACTAAAACGTGCCTTGGCTGAGATTTGTTACTTGCAGCTAAAAATTTCTGCTTGATCTTGTTATGTTACTTGCACTGAAAAGCACAAACACCAACCAGCAGCAAACTTCACTGCTCAATCCACCATGCTCTTGGCAGTCAGGAGGAAAACAATATAAATTTGCTTGATGTTGCAGCCCTGCCAAAAAAGGATTAAACTTTCTAGGGCCAGACTCATACCTACACCTCAGTTTTGCCAAGTTGATCAGGTAACTCAACACCCACACAATCCAGGTTTCAACACCTTTGCCAGAGCAGCACTGACTTGCCCAGCTTTGTGAGGAGCTCTGTCCCTCTTTCTCCTTGGATGGTTTCAGCTTTTCCTTGCACCAGCACCACGTTTAAAATCTCTGGTTTGGGTACACAGAGCCTTTACACTCCCATCAGAAGGGATGGCTTTGTGAGGCAGCCCCAGTTGGGTGCCCTCAGCTCAGCTGGAGCAGTGCAGAACTCACTGTGTGCTCATCAGGGGCTAAGCCAGTTCCTACACAGAACTCCCACAAGGAATTCCTACATCTTACTCCCACAGGGAACTCAGTGCTGCAGGAACAGAACCAGTGAGGCTCCAACCCACCTGAGCTAAACCAGCCTGGAGTGTGCCTGTTCTTACAGTCACTGCTTTGTTGGCCCTGAAGCCAAATTCCCAGAGTCTTACACAGATCAGGATAATACACCCAGAGCAGCAAAGGAGAGCTGTGCCCAGGTAGGTGCATTTTTCTCTACTGAGGGCTGGTTTAATATTGGTATTTCTTACCTGCCTGACAGCAAAATGTCAGTTCCAAACTGGGAAGAAAGTAGCTGGCTTTTTAAAGCTGCAGCAGCAACTCCTTGGAGTCCACAGCAATTCTGACTGACTAAGGTTGATGAGACCAAGGATTTTACTCAGGTAGTAAACTGGGAGCTCCTCCACTGGCTTTGTTTTAAAAGGGGGATGGAGAAGACAACTCAAAGTCTTCAGCATGCACAGTCACCTCTAGAAAGCTTCTTACATCTATTTGGCTATTAACAGATTTATTTTATTGGTAAAATATCAGCTACAGTCACTTTTTGGGTTTTCCTTCAGCATGATCTACTCATTTTACTGAACTTAACAGAAAACATTCCTAAAAACAACGATTTCATCTCACGGAGAAGTACAGATGGGGAATTCCTGTGAGCAGGCATATGCTTCCTATGGAACTGGATCCTCCTTCCCACGGGCAGCAGTACACCACGCTGCATCCAAAGCCAGGGGGCAGTGCAAACAGATTCCTCCACGCTCAGGGTTTTGCTGTCACACCGTGCTACATTTCTGCTGGTTGATATAGAATATCATCTGTCCTGCTTTGATGTTCACTCCTCCGTATCTCACAAAAACAAAGCTGTACCTAATGGTAAAGGAAAGCTTTGTCTTGACAGGCCCAGAATTTCCTCTCTCATGTCAAACAAGACGTTTCTACACACTTGTGCTCTTCTTTCAGAAGTTTAGATAAAATATTCAGCACCCACAATCCAGAAGCCTCGGTAGTAGAAACAACATTTCTTTTTGTCTGAGGAGACGTTGCTTTTGATTGCACAATTAAGACTATGGAGTGTGGCTCTTTATTAACATGCTTGTAATATGACAAGGTAGTAAGAGCACGAACGAGGACAAAGCACCTTGCAGGAGTCTGTGTCCCACAGCTGGGATGAAACTACGGCAGAGGTTCCCACATCCAGCAGGATTCTCCACCCTGAGCCAAGCTAATCCGGCAGATCGTTAACAACCATTTGGGAGAAGGGGGCGTTCAGCCTGTCCAGCTCATCCACCTGGGGGGGGTGATGCATTATCACCTCGTGGTCCTCTGACACATCATCCCCCACCGTGACCAGGTTTGTTAGGGATTTGCTCCGGACACACTGGAAATCAACGTGGCGGCTCTTGCCCTCCTCCTTCTCCCAGGACATCTGGATGAAGGGCCGCTGCACGTAGTTGTAGATCACCTCAGAGCGCCCACCCGGCCTCCTCTTCACCTTCTCCTTGCAGGTGGGATACCCTGGAAACACAGACACACACTCAGTGACACTGCACCTCTCTGACTCACTAAGGGACTGCAGGATCCCAAAACATCCAGGTAGCACTGCCTGGGGGGTCAGGGTGGGATATACACCACACACACACAGAGCTCAGTAGATAAATGCTCAGATTCCACATTTAGCATTATTGGCTTGCAAAGGACTGTTCTCTTTTCCCCTGCAAAGGAGTTCTGGAAGGCTAGATATCCTTCAAGAAGGAAAACTTAAAGCTCCAGGAAGAGGTCATCCCCATGTGACAAAATGAGCCAGTCAGGATGAGAAGGAAAAAGGGGCAGATAAATCAGGAGGATTATGAGGATGTTGTGGGGAGAGAATGAGGAGTCAAGGCTGAACATGAGCCCAGGGGGGCAACAAGGTCAGGGGCACCTGGGCTGTACCAGCCATGGTCTGTCCAGCAGGGCAGGGATTGTCCCCCTGTGCTGGGCACTGCTGAGGCACCTCCAGGACTGTGTTCAGTTTTGGGCCCCTCACAACAAGAAAGACCCTGAGGGCTGGAGCGTGTCCAGAGAATGGAACAGAGCTGGGGAAGGGGCTGGAGCCCCAGGAAGGGCGGGGGAGCTGGGAAAGGGGCTCAGCCTGGAGGAAAGGAGGCTCAGGGGGGAAACCTCTGGCTCTGCACAACTCCTGACAGGAGGGGACAGCCAGGATGGGGTCAGGCTCTGCTCCCAGGGAACAGGGACAGGAGGAGAGGGAACAGCCTCAAGCTGTGCTGGAGGGGCTTAGATTGGGTATCAGGGAAAATTTCTTCACCAGGCTTGTCCAGCCCTGGCACAGGCTGTCCAGGGCAGGGGTAGAGTCACCATCCATGGGAGGATTTAAAAGATGTGTGGGTGTGGCACTTGGGGATGTGGTGGGCTCAGCAGTACTGGGTTAATGGTTGGACTCAATCATCTCAGAGGATTTTTCCAACCTAAATAATTCCATGATTCTCTGAAAAGAGGGTACAGCACTGTGTGCAGTCAGTCTGCAGGTGCTGCACAGCACCAGCCATTCTGTGAGCAAACAAAACACAAATCAGTATCCCAGGACAGAGCATTCCTGAGCTCCCTAAGGGAATGCTTGGATCAGCAGGTGGAAGCATTTGGCTCCTGTTTCCTGTTTACTCATTCCTAAGAGGACAAGTCTTTCTTGTACATGTACCTCTTACTTTCCTTTAACTTTTAACCCCCCTGGCCAATTTCAGTGGAACACAGTAGGGGTAAAGCAAAAACAAGCTCAGTTTTAAATGGTTTCATAAAGATAAATAAAAAACACAGAGTAAACAAGGAAATGTCTGAGTCCAGAAGAAATCAGGCTTTACTGACTGTGGAGTCACCTGGTTATGCTTTTCCCTTGCTGAAGCAGCACTTTACCTTCAATGCCAATGCGAATGTTCTTCAGGCCCCGCTCCTTTAACACAGCTTTTGCCACGTCCCTGTTCTCGATGTACTTGAAGAATCTGTACAGCTTGGAACTGTAAAGGACTTGAGAAATAAAAAGGGTGATTAGAATCTACAAAGAGGAACCTTCTCCCTGCTTCTGACATGCCCTGCTGTGCCAAAAGCCAGGTGTGGATTCCAAAAATTACTTCAGGTGTCTGTTTTCCTCACTGGGATTAACTGCACTTCCTTGTGGGAGGGTAGAGATGCACATCAGAGTCTGGATAGACTGGGTGGTGATGGGAGTGTAAAGCAAAGAATATTCCCTCACTAAGGAGCCAGGAAAAGGCTGAGGGGGAGGCAGAAACAGAAGGAAAAGTGCAGTGGGTGCTGGGATCAGTTCTAACTAGCCAGGCATCCTGCCTCCAGCAGCACCAGCTCATACAGAGCACACAAATCAGGGCTCCACATGCCAGCATCTGCTCCTGGAGGAAACCAGTTTGGGAACGTGTCCTTTCCTTCTGTCTGGGTGTGTGTGGAACAGAGTGCAGAGCCCTTACTTTGTGAATACTCCTCTCCCATGGGAGGTGGATGATCCTCATCCCAGTCCACGGTGTCCTCGTCGGTCAGCACGACGATGTGACACTCGCGCTCCCCCTTCCTGGCGCTGTCCACCATGATGGGCAGGATCAGCTCCTCCAGGTAGCTGTCAAACTGCTTGTGAGCCCCATCGTTGGAGAGCTCGTGTAACAGAGCACCTGAGGAGACACAGAGCACAGGAGCTTTGCTACAGCAGGACGAGATCTCAGCTCTGCACTTCCCACATCCATCCAAGAGCACAGCCAGAGTTCTTCTCCAGACAAAACGCTCGACATATGTTCAGACACATCGACAGCCTCCAGATCCAGAACTGGCAAAGTCAGAAGTGCAGACTGCATTTCAAATGGGATGCAAATTGCACTGCAGAACCATTCCATTCCCGTTAAAAACCCACCAATCAATACAGTCAAACAGTAACAGACTGAATAATTAATTCATTATGATACTTGAATTTCCAGCAACAACTTCTGCCTTTGAAAATGTATTTTGCTGCCTTCTCTGTGATCACTCACCAGAGAACAGGGCAGGAAATTCCACCCACAGCCTGTGTTATGATACCACACACCCCATTTTGGTAAAGTGCCTTTCATAGAGCTGTCTGTGTTAAAAGTACTTCTCTTTGCCAGCATGCCCACTAAAAAGCTGCTCCCAATCAAATCCCCTCACAACCAGGAATTCTACTACTTTCCAGATTTGGTATCCTCGGTTCCTGCTCTGCCCATCAGCCTTTAGCTTAAATTATTCATGATTCTCTGGTACATTTTGGATAGGGGTTATAATCCTGCTTTTAGCCTTCATTTTGTTGGCAGTAACAGCAAGCTCTGCTCAGCTTCTATTAGGAAAAGAGACTAAAATGTTTATAATTTGCTTTTGAAGCAAAGTGCCTGTGTTCTGAAGGATTCAGTCACTTCACTTTGGATTGAAACAGCCATAAGAAAGCTGTTTAAATGCAACTTGAGCCCCAGTGAAATCCATGTGTTCATGCTTAAACTAAAGCACAAGATTAAGAACTGCAGTGAATCAGGATCAGAGTGCTGAACGCCCTGGAGATGATCTCCTAAGAGCTGATTTCTCTTCATACTTACTTAAATCTTGACATTTGATTGTGTTGAAATCAAAGTTTATGCAGAGGTAATCACATGTGTCTCGAAGGTCTGGGATGGAAATCCCATCAGGGCAGTTAATGATTCCGGTTTTGTAATAATCCTGTGAATAAAAGGACAGCTTTTCGTGAGAAAAGAACATCTTGGACTATGATAAATCCTCATTACTTCTTTATTTTGTTTACTAATATTGGAGAGATACTGAAACTATTTATAGCTCTGTATACAGTAAAACAGCCCTGCCTGTTTGTGAGAATCTATATCTTTTTGCAGATCCTCTAGGGTCTGATAAATGATGAGCTCCAGTGAAAACTTCCCCATGGCACAGGGTTTCATAACATCTCATATGCAGTATGTATTTATATGCAAACACAGGGTCAGGATACAGCTCAGGAATTACAACAGCAGGACATAGAAAAGGTAAAAGGCAACACGAGCAAATATCTGAAATGTGGACCTATACCAAAGCCTGCTGTATTTTTTTCCTTAGAAATCACAATGTAAAACATAAAACCAGAACATCCCAGGGTGTGCAGCTACCTGGAGATGGCTCAGCTGTGCACATGTACCAAACAGATTGTTTCTTTCTTTCTTTCTTCCCTCCCTGCCCAGCTGCAGAGCTGCCCTTACCAGCACGGTGCGGAACACGGCCGAGCTGATCCCTTCTGCGATCTCGTACTCGCCCTTCTCATTTGGCCGGGTGAAATTGTATTCCCTGCCTGGCCCAAACATTCTGAAGAGGTAAAGAACAGTGTAAATGTACAAACAAGATTGAAATGAGTTTATTCCAGAGATAAACAGGTGCACTGGGGTTAAAAAAAATTCTCTGTGAGGGTGGGCAGGCCCTGGCAGAGGCTGCCCAGAGAAGCTGTGGCTGCCCCAGCCCTGGAAGTGTCCAGGGCCAGGTTGGATGGGGCTTGGAGTAACCTGGGACAGAGAAAGGTGCCCCTGCTCATGCAGAGAGTGGAATGAACCCAGCTTTAAGGTCCCTTGCAGCTGAAGCCATTCTGTGATGAAGCCCAGCAGGGACAGAGATACAGTAACTTAAACCTCCACTCCTATCTCTTCCTTGGTAAATAAGGACAGGAGCTGGCTCAGGGAGGCCTGGCCTCTGTTGCTATGGCTACTGCACTCTAAGGAACAAGCCAAAGGAACAGATCATTCAGTCCTGGGGAAGAAAATCCCCTGGTAATAAAGCCCTTGCACTGACCTACACCAGATAACTCCACAGGGCTTTAGATGCCTTGTTTTACACAATAACACATGCAAGGGTCAGTGACCCAACAGAGCCCTTTGGTCAGAGAGGGAGAAAAGTGCTGGCAATACAGCACATGAGGATTTCTTGGTGCAGCAAGAAGCTCCAAGCCCTCAGCAGGAGATGAGTGACTTCTGTTTTGGGGGAGTATCAGGAGGTGGCAGCAGGAGGGGATGGAACATTATCATATTCCCCATTCAGGAGGAAGGTTATCAGCTGGGGACAGATGTACAGCTTACAGACCAGGCAAACACTTGGGGAGAAGGCAAAAGGAGACCACCTTTGGCCAGAAGTGTGCATTTTTTGATGGATGTGGACCCAAGGGAGACTTATCTAGAGAACTACCACCTCTCCATCTGCTCACGTCTTCTGGGCCTCACTCACAGCCAAATTCTGACTGAGGTCATTGTGTGTACAGATGAAATCACAAACCAAACATTACATGTTTATTCCATTAAAAAAAAAAAAAAAAAAAAAAAAAAAAAAAAAAAAAAAGAAAAAAAAAAAGTAGACTGTCCTGAGGTACTTTGAAGGTAACAGAAGTGACCCACCTGCCCAGCATGGTGTCAGGGTGGGCAGTGAAGATCTGGGGGTTCACTGCAAAGCGGGTGCCATCCACCACCAGGGTCACCTTCTCTGGAGCTACAGTCTGGGAACTGCTGCTTGAAGACAATGCACAGCACCCATGGCGTTCCTGGCTGTTGAAATATTCCAGCTGTCTCTTGCTTCCATCTGGGATATGGCAGTTGTGAGGTTCTTCAGGAGCAGACAGCATGCTACTGATCTGGGGACTTACTGGGCAAGTGTTGTGTCGACATTCAGAATCCAGACCTGAGGGACACGAACAAACATTGCAAAGGGAGGAGAGAATTTATTGAAAAGCATAATTTCATAGTAACACTTCCTACTGAAATGAGAAAACTGAGTCATGCAATAATTAAGGATGCCATAAGTGTCAGGGTGATGTTATATGACACAAAATTAGGCTGTTATTGAACTGAACCAGCAGCTGGGTGTTTTGGTGAGCTGTGGTGCTTAATGTTCCTGGTTAAAGCAAGATGGGTTCAGGTGCAAAGGGCAGGAGCACAGGAATTAAACAAGGACAAGAACACAGAGCCAGCCTGCTGGCAGGGCTGCCACAGGAAGCTGGGCAGCAGCACACATCTCACCAGAGTGCTGCAAGGCAGCAGTGCCCAGTGCCAGTCCCTGGTGGGCACACAGCACTGTCCAGATGCCTGCAGTGATCAGGGACAGCCCCAGGCTGGCCAGGGCATTCCTGTGGGATGGGCTTGGCTTGGGCCAAGATGCTGAACTCTGCTGTGAACTTGTGTCCTTTGGAGCAGCCTGGCACAGGCAGGGCACATAGCACCCAATACACACTGCCCTGTGATACTGGAACATTTTCCAAAACAGAACACCCCCTAAAGCCCAAAAAATAATCTCCCTTAAAGACTACAAGGTTGAGGGGATTATCCTTACCTTCAGTCCTGGGAACTGCAGGGCTGTGACCTCCTAACACCACAGAACTTTCTTCTGACTCATGGGCTGCTAGAGTTCTGTTTTCCACAGGACAACTGGAGTCCAGATTTCTCAACCAGTCTGTGCCCCCAGCACAGTTGCCATTCATGCTGGGCCTCCGTGCTGTGAGGAGTTGCTGGCGTTTCCTGAGAGAAGAGCTGCAGAGAGAGTCCAGGTTGTTAGTTTTGGAAGAAACTCCCAAGCAATGAAGTTCAAATCCCTGTCCCTCAGGCTCAAAAGGCATTTCTTCAGATGTTTAATTGCTTCAGAGGCTTATGGTGCTAGTTATGCACCTACCCTCACTTGGGAAGATGGGAAAAAAAGATTTTAAAGTAATCAGGGGTCTATTAAATCTATTTAATCTATAGATCTTCACTTTTTAAAAGCTATGTCTAAAGCCACTGATGTGTTTAAATCACTTATGTGTTCCTGCAACTACCTTCTTGGCAACTCCTCCAGACCTCCACAAGCCTTTAAAAATGTTTATATTCTTGATTCCCAGTCCTGGCCAAATGAGCTGTATAATATGGTTACAGCCTGAAATATAATGTTTTCCCATTAACAGCTCAGATATTGCCTCTTGACCACTCTGAGGTTTGACCAGGAGGTTCCCTGCTCCCAGTCATTGCTTGGTTTTGGTTCTTTCTCCTTGATTTCTGCCACTGTCACCCAGTGCTCCCCCTGTACTTAACCCACTACAGTCCCACAGCAAACACCTGTACAGTGCAGAACAGCCCTGGCTGGAGCAGCCCCACACACCTTGGATGCTTTAACCACTGCCCTCACATCTGCCAGCATGTGCAGAGACACAGCTTCCTTTTATTCCAAGTAAAATTCCTTCTTCTTTCTATCTCTAAGACCCACTTCACTCCTTTGCATCTCCAGATCAGATCTCTTTGCTGCCTCTTTCCCTCATTCTCTCTGGCATTTGTTTTGCCCTGGATAAGAACCAGCTCTCCTTTCTTGGCTTCAAGTATTTTCCTTTCACTCTCTCAAACATAAAACACCAATTTCCTCATTAATGAATTTTTCCAACTTCCCCCCTGCAGAACAATTGTCCTGTATCTTTCCCTTGGCTGAATGAAGACTGCAGGGCCTGTGGGTGCCATCTCTGACACCTGGCAGAGACAAAGCACATAAAACAGCACTAATAAAACAGCAAAATGCCAAGTCAGAGTTGCTGAGTTTTCTGGCCAGCACCTGCTGAGGGTGAAAGCCTTAACAAGCAGTTCAGTGGTGGATTTCAAGCCCATTGTTACTGGCAGTCTGAATTAAGCATTTTATTCTTAATGAGAATTTTAAAAAGGAGTAACAATTCATTCCTTTTGTTCTGTAAACCCAATTCTAAGTTGCCAGCATTATTGTATCTGTGTATTTTTAAGAAATCTGCTGCTTACACATCACGTGATGGTCATCCAAAAGAAGATTTTTGGCAACAACAATTCCATTTCTTTCTTTAAAGGCTCTGGCTGGCAGCACAGTGACACAAAGAGCCCCCAGGGTCACCTCAGTCCCAGCAACCTGAACAGCACCCAGAGCACTGCCTCTGCTCTCACCAGAATACCCAGTGTGGGAAAAACCCCTCTCCCCACACCTTCCAGGCTGCTTTCCTGTCCTGGCTGCCTGGAGAAACCCCTCAGCAGTCCCACCAGAAATCCCTGTGAATGCTGCCTTGTACCTAGAAACAGACCCAGGGAATATATTGAGTTAGAGGAGAACCTGTAGGAGAGGATTGAGCACCTCCCTGCTGCTGCAGGACCAGCCACAACTGACCTGTGTGACCAAGCCTCTTCCAGGGACAATCATGGAATATCCTGAGCTGGAAGGGAGCCCCAGGGATCACTGAGTGCAGCTCCTGGCCCTGCACACACAGCCCAACAATCCCACCCTGTCCCAGCTCCTGGGCCTGCACACACAGCCCAACAATCCCAACAATCCCACCCTGTCCCAGCCCAACAATCCCACCCTGTCCCAGCAGCTCTGGCTGTCCCCATTCCCTGTTCAGTGCCCCACCACCCTCTGGGGGAGGAACCTTTCCTGACACCTTAATGGGATGGATGTGGTCACACACAAACAAATCTTTTACTTGAACAAAAGTAACACAAACTCTGTGAACAACCTGAAATCCTCTGCCCTCTTCTCTCGTGTGTCAGAGCAGCAGAGGGGTGGTAGAAAGTGAAGCAGAGCTGGGCAGTGGGATACAGGGGTGTGGAGGGAAATCTAAATATGAAATCCCACGTACTCTAAAACACTTTGGAGGGGAAAAAAGCCCCAACCACCCTCCCCAAAAGCCTTTAAATCAATTCCAGAATTGACAATGTCCAGTGGAACAATGTCAACTACTCTGTTTCGCAGCACTGTAATTATTGTGAGGAAATGGAATTTTTCAAGACTGCAAATGTTAAAGCATTTATACAACTAATATTGTGATTTGGAACACATTCACTGAATAATTACATTGTATGTTTTGACCCTGAAATTAGCTCAGTTTTCTGGAGCATGATGCTGATAACACCAAGGTTGTACATTCAATCCCTGCATGGGCCACTCACTGAAGAGTTGGAGTTAATGATCCTTGTGGGTCCCTTCCAACTCAGAACATTCTGCAATCTGTAATCTGAACCAAAATGCTTTAAAATTTGGTAACTGCACTGAAAGCCAAAACCTGTTTTTTAAAAAGGCAGTTTGATTTACTTAGGGAAAAGTATTTTGAGATGGGGAAAAGAATACCCTTGTTGAGCAGATAAATAATCAGAACCCTAATCCTAAGGGAAAACCCTTAAGGGGAGTCATTCTTGAGACTTGCTGGCTGTCAGGAGGAACCCCAGAACCTTAAAGGATCTCAGGGGACACCTCCCTTTAGCCCAGGCTGCTCAGAGGAACAGGCACCACACGGGGTTGTGGTTCAGGAACTCTTTTCCCCCTGCATTAACTTTCCTATATTGAAACAATATCCCTGACAAAGCTGGTGCTACCACACTCACCAGGGAACAGAATTTTGCTCTGTGAGCTGACAAGAACTCCATTAAGCAAAACAAGATAAGCATAAAATTTACTTCTTGGGCCTCTTTCTTCCAGGAGTGCTCAATTGCTGCAGCTCTGCCAACAACCTCCCCTTGCAGTGCCTGAACAATCTCTTGATTATTTAATGCATTACGCAGCAGAGAGGAGAAATTAGGCAGGAAATCAGATGAATAAGCAGAGTATATGAAGGCAAAGAGCAGCTTTATTCAGGGACACTTAAGACTCCATAGCTTCCCCAGAGCTCTGCCTTACAAGCCCCACTTAAGTGATGTCAAATAGCACGAAACACCAACAGACTGAATTTCACAACAACCAAACTGGGTTGGGTGAGTGTTGAAATCTTCCTTCATCACCTCAAGCTCTGAATTAAATGCAAAGACCCTGCACACCCTTCAGCAGAGTCCTTAACTACAGCAGCTCAGAAATTACTTACAGAACTATCACCAGTTATGCAGGAACTACAGCACATCAATTTCCCCTCGTCATTCCCCCTCTTCTGCTGCTTAATCTGCTAAGCAGGATTGTCAGGGAGAAAATGCCCTCTTTGACACCTTTCTCCTCCTTTTCTGTTACACAAAGCTGAGCACCAGCAAAACCTGCTAAAAACAGCTGCTCCTTGCAATATGGTGCCTGTCCTGAGCATAAGATCTGACTTTCCTCTTTCTTGGAAGTGGCACATCCAGTCCTGCTGATCATCTGACCCAGCTCAGGCTGATGGCATTTCCCTGTCTCCTGGCCCCCCTTGCATGCCAAAATCCTGCACACAGTGTGTCAGCAGAATTGAGGGAAATGAGAAAAGTCCTTTTGGCACATCTGACTGGTACAATAAATCCCCAAACTGGTCATTTAACGTGACAAATATATTGCAAACACACCCAGAACCCAGTGGGGAAACAAGTACATAAAGACTTCAAGGCCAAACTCCTGCCTGACCAGCTTACAAATGTCCTGGTTTCCTTTCATACCCAGGATCAAGGAGAACTACCCTGGTGGGAATGAATGCCTATAAATAATAATTAGCACCACTCAGCTTCAAAGCTTTTTACAAATATTAACTGCTCATTGCTCCTAAGAGCCCTGGGAAGCACTGCAGGGAAGCATTTTATGAGAGAAAACAGGGACACAGAGGCAGAGAGCTAATGCTGAGGATCAGAGCAGCCCCACTGCCTGCTCAGGTGTGTTACTCTGACTTGGAGCACGTTCCCTGCTCAGCTCCCTGCCCCAGCAGCTGCCCTGTGCCAGCAGGACAAACATTCCCAGCTTACCACCCTCCTCACAGGGCTCCTTCCATGCCCTTTCCACCCTCTGGGAAAGTATAAATTGGCTGGCAGCACAGAATGGCTCAGCAGTGACCAGGAACCCTTCTCTGTGACCTGTTGGAGTGCTCAGATCCTGAAGGATCAGGTAAGGACCACTCCACAGAGGAGCTGGAGCCTCACAGCTGGATTGTGGGAGCTGGACACTCAGGAGCAGCAAAAGCCCTGTTCAGCACTAAAGGTCAGAGAAAGAGCTCCTCCAGCCACAGAAAGGCTGGGATTTTAATTTTTTTTTTTAAAGGGAATCAGTATCAGAATCAAAAGTCAAAATTCCCATCTGGCCCTGGCCGCTGGGTTTGCCATACTTGGAGCACGTGGGCCCCTCCTTCCTCTGGAACACAATGTCAAGAATGAGCTGTGCAACTGCACAAACATCTCTGTTCTCCTGTGCTGGTGGTCCCACTGAAATCATCTCTGCTTGAATTTGTCTAGAGCCTTGTCTTTTGTTGAGGGGAAAAACATGGAAGTCATATTTAAATTGTTTTTAATCCCAAAGTGGAAACCCTTTAATTTTGCAACGCACCATTGGTACAAACAATTCATGCTGCAAATGCTTTGCAGAGATAAAGAGGCTGATCCCTGTTCTTTGCAATCCTTAAGGAAGTGTTGTGGAATGTAAAGAGGCTGTGACATCTTCAGCATGTTATCCTTCCCCACCCTAAGGAATCTAAAGCACATCCAAAGCCACTTCCCAGTGCATGCAGACTGGAAGAGCTGCATGGCTTCACTTGCACAGAGCACCATGAACAAGGTGCTGTGTGCCATGAAAGGAAACTCAAATACTGCAACGTGGCCAGCAGAGAAAACCCATTTAAATCCAGCACATTTATTAAGCAAGATATAACAAAAGCATCAGTACAAATGTGCTGGTTTCTACATTTATTTATTGAATTACATAAATACAATGTTTTATTGTATTTATAAAGACGTACTCCTCATCACTGGAATTTTTTTAAGAGCCATTAGAGAGTATTTTAGGTATGAAGAACTTCACAAAAACTTCAAAGAAAAAAGCCTAGCTGCCAAAATTCAGTGAGGAGTAAAGCCCTTGCTGTAAGACCTGACAGCTTATACAGGGTCTCACTGTCATCTGGCAGGGCAAGAGAGAAGGTGTAAGAGAGTAAAAATAGTAGAAATGAGTGGGTTTACTTCACCATTTGGTTTGCAAACGGTGAGGAAGGACCAGCAGTGAGTGAATCAGCTGGTGAACAATCCTCCCATCTTCCTAAACCACAGCCTAACCATCACGACTGAAATAAAACTCCCAACAGCTCATTTTTAGGGTGACAACACTCCTTTGAGCCTACAAAAACATTCCCATGTACAATTATTCTCAGAAATCCGAGCAGGCAGGAACCAGGCGTGCGCAGGGCGTGCCTGACCTAATTCTGCACGGAGAAGGAGATGGATTTCTGATGGAGCTGCACGTCTCTCCACGCTGCCTAAAGCCTGCCTTGAGTTGTGTCCTGCCTTAACCCCAGATGGGAACTGAGCCCCAGACAGCCACGTGCTCACTGCTGGGATAGGGAGAACTGGAAGAGTGACTCGTGGGTTGAGATGCAGAATTCATGGGATTTTAACAGGTAAAGGAAAAGAGAAGGTGGAGTGGAGACCTCACAGATCTGAAGGGGCTATAGGGAAGCCAGAGAGGGGCTGCTCATAATGAACTGGAGTGACAGGACAAGGGGAAAGGCTTCCCACTGCCAGAGGGCAGGCTTAGATGGGATGTTGGGAAGGAATTCATCCCTGGGAAGGTGGGAGGACCTGGCACAGGGTGCCCAGAGCAGCTGTGGGTGCCCATGGATCACTAGAAGTGTCCAAGGCCAGGTTGGACTGGAGCAATCTGGGATGGTGGAAGGTGTCCCTGCTCTCTTAGAGTCCCTTTAGGCACTGGAAGGGGGTCTAAGGTCTCCCTGGAGCCTTCTCCTATCCAGGTTGGACACCCCCAACTCTCCCAGCCTGGCTCCTCAGGTCTCTCCCAATAGGGGAAATCAGGATTTCCAGGCTGAGCCCCAAGCACTGCCCTGTGCACCTGAACCAACAGAGATGCTCAGGGCAAGGTGAGACTTGGCAGGTGTGGGCTTGGCACTCCCTGGCACCTGTAGATACACCTGGAGCACTGGAGAACAACGTGGAAGTGCATTCAGCTGGACTGCACCAGAGAGAAAAACATCCAACTGCAGCCTTCATGTGCTTTTCACAAACCTCCTACTGATCCTCATTTCATTTTCCCAACACAAACATAGGGAGACAAGAGAAGCTGATTTATAGGTTGAACCAGCACAGGCACATGACAAAAAGCTTTTCCCTTGTTATGAAATAACTCTATCAATATACAGAGGATTCATTTTCCATCTGGCTTCAAATGATAGATGGAAAATAATGTCCAGCAGGCCTGATGCAATGCAGGACAGCCTGAAAATGTTGGCAAGAGACAGCAAGGAGGCTGATGAAATGCTTGATTGTTTCTCCCATTCTGTGCATAGTGCTGCACTGTTAGCAAAGTTTACTGACTTACTCATTTACTTGAGGCTGAACAAAAATCCACTGTTTCTACAAATGCAATTCAAAACTACAGTTGGCAATGTGTGTTTAAGGGTTTAACACTGCACTTGCACACCTTGATTTAAGACCCAGGGGTCACCAGGTCCTTCTGTCACCACCAGTGCTCAGTTTATGCACACAACTGACCCCTCAGCAGTGCCCTACACTGACAGCAGCTTTTCTTTTGCTCATTTACAATCACCAAGACTGACAACCTGCAGCAAAATAATGGAGATTTATTAACTGGATGTAACCTATTACAGACTTTCCCAAAATAGGAAGGTCACACCATGACAGCAACAGAAAGATGAAATGCATCCAGCAACGTCCCACCACGGGAGCAAAATTCCTCAGCACAGCACAAGTTACTGCTTTTTATATTTCCTTCCCTCTGAGGCCCAGGGTATTCATGTTAGAGAGCAAGCCCAAGCAAACTGTAAAGGGTATTTCCTCACAATACTGGAATAAAGACAGACATCTGAAAAATTATATTTGATCTCATAAAGAGCTTCTTACCACTATGGCAGTGGCAGCTTTGCCAGTGCTATCTGATTAAATACAGCACTTTTAATAAAGCTGGCCATGCCCATATAGAATATACACCTCCTTCCTTGGCAGAAGGTTGGAGTGTGCAGATCTGATCAGGGAAAAGGGAGAAAAACTGTGGCAAAAGATGAGCTGTTGCAGGGTATTCTTCTCTAGAGACAGGAAAAACAAATGTTTCCTGCTAAAATAAACAATACTGAGCTAAATAAAGTTTTAAGGCAGTTGACACCTGTGAGTTACACTTTCTCTTCACCTATGTTAAATTAAGCTATAAATATTTAGGTGAAAGCCTGCAACAGGAGTAAGTGCTGTAGACAAGAGTTTGGCTGTGTTCTCTGTTCTACCATTTGCTGCAAAAGCATTTATAAAGCTTTCAGGAAATCCCACACACTTCAGCAAAGCATAAAAGCAAGAGCTGCCTTATCCCTTTGGAATTAAAAAAGCTTTTATTTCTCAACTTTTGTTCTTAGGCAGCTCAATCCAACTCGGTTCCAAATTCCCACGATTTCCACGGCTGCATTTATATCACGAGCAATCCAGCCTTTCAATTATAAACTGCAGCAAGCAGCACAAGGACAAGAGGAATTTCTCAGGGAATTCTAACAGAGAATCTGATCCACCTGCAAGCACTAGAAGCTCTGAGCAGGACTGATCCCCCACATTTCTTAGTGGAACTCTGGAGCAAACCCTCTGCCAAGCACCCCTCACTTACTGCCGGCTCATCCGTGCTCCCTGCACCACCACGATCCCGAAATCTTGCCCGGAGCACAGGGAAGCACCCAAAGCTTCGAAGTTTAAACTCTTGGAGCAAGCAGTGGTCACTCCCCCAAAGGCCTGGCGGCTGATTCATGTAAATATTTCAGGTTAAAAGTCCCGAGCAGCTGATTCATGGGAAGTTTGAATACAATCTGTGTGGTAACAGCTTTACGTCTCCAGTTAAAGCCTCCTGAATATTCTCTTCCAGATTCCTCATTCAGACAGTTTTTGCAAGAATTGTGTGGTAGAAGATGGAGTTTTATTAAGTTCAGTTTTATTAATCCAAGTTAACACTCACCTGTCACACACACCCCTAAGACAGGCAGAGAGGAATTAGCCACCAGAATTTTTGGTTATGTACAGAAGGATGTGCACATGGATTCCCAAGCCCAGGAGCCCTAGGACTTGGCCCCAAACAAATTTCCAGTAACTGAGGATAAAATGGGTTATTTTGACACATAGTGCATTGCTAAGAGCCTCAATAAGAACCAACTCAGTGCTCTGGTGCTATGGCCAAGGCAGGACATGTTTATGTCACCTGGGAATGTCACCCTCTGTCAGCTCAAATATTAAATCAATCCATTCTATTTCTTACTGCTTTCCACTAAGATTCAGCTGGATTGTTCAGAGACTGCTCCAAACACAATTTCACAAAACAACAGAATTGAATATATCACATATCATCAATAATACATATTTTTTAATGCAAAGAGAGTCTAAACAGGCAGGAAACTATTTTCCTCCTGACTCATGCCAGTGATAAAGCACATGTGTCCTGACAACTCTGAATGAAAGAGAGCTGTTAATTAAAAACAAAGCAAACAATACAACATAGGAAAAAAAAATCCAAGTTACTAATTTACTAACTTTTGTGTGCAAAAGCTTGTTAGTACTTTTGGTCTGGGGGCAAGATTTTATTTCTTTAATGCCCAATTCTCTCATCTGTCTAGATACAGGTGTAATAAAGCACCTGTGGCCTGGTAAAGAGGCTGGAGGAATGCAAACAGCAAGAACCTCTAATCACCAAGAGGTTGTCCCACACCAGGTCAGGCTGGTGACCATCATCAAGACAAAGAATAGATTTATATATTTTTATATATAATTTACATAATTTGTATATGCACAATTTATAAATTAGCTTTTATAAAGCTGATTTTTGTTTTTAAAGATAATATTTGTTTTAAAGCTAATGTTTGTTTTTAGCAACTGTACAGCGTGGATCTCTTGAGATGTGCATTGGTGTATAATCAGTGTGGTTTGAATTGCAAATTTAATTTAAGGAAATTTTAAGTAAAATTTAAGTAAATTTAATTTAAGTAAAAATTAAAAATTCAGCAGACTTGGTTGGTCTCCTAAACCAAAATTCCCCTCCTCATTGACACAGCTTTTGGTTCACCCACAACAAAGAGCACCTACTTCTTCTGACTCTTATTTTAGAAAGGCTTTGAGCAGCTCCAAACTCCACCTTCCTTGTCTGGAAGGGATCCCAACAAGTAACTGCTCACTCCTTCCCGTGCTACAACCCTGCCCTACAACTGCCATTCATTTCTAACCAATTACAGGCAGCAGCTCTGAAAACTAACAATAGGTGGCACATTTTTGAAAGTTGGATACACTTACAGGAACTTTGCAAATAATAACAACGAAAAAACTCAAAGCAAACCCAAGGAACGAACGCGGGGAGGCTGCAGCGGCACGCGATTACATTTGCAAGGAAATATTGCCAAGGAAATATTGAGAAGGAGGTTGAGACTCCGGTTTGTGCCCGGTGTGGAAGGGCAGGACCAGGCTTGGAAAAAGTCAGGGGTGCTCAGGATCTTGCCCCGGGTGTGGGAGGGTTCAGGCTGGCGTGGGTCCCTGCCAGGGGCACGATCTGCATCCCCACGGGCACTGCCCTCTCTCACCCGGAGCTGCTGGGATAAAGCCACAGCTGAATGTTCCTAGGGAAGGGCAGGGATGCTCCTTTGAGCCCAGGCACAAAGAGAACATTACCAGTGCTGTCCTTAGAAAAAGAGTCCTCCAAATCAGACACGTGGTTTAATTCTCATTAAGATACAGATAATAAGAAAAAAGCAAAACAAACATAAGGTTCCTTTCACGCTACAGCTGCATTAGTAACTGCAAGTAATACTGAGTAATCCGAAACCAAAATAAACACGGGAGTTTTATTTAGCACGGTTACAGCTCTTTGGAAAACACCTCCTGATTTATTTTGAGGAAGGCAAGAGCAGGGGCTACAATTTCATCGAGGTGAGGCCAACCATTGGTACTCTGGTAGTTCATGTCAGCAGAGAACCTGACACCTTATTTTCAAGAACCAAAAAACAGTTCATGATTTCAAACCAGCCAAGGTTTACAAGGGGACATTGGCAAGACACCTCTTGCTTTGTTTACATGCCTGGATAAATATTTTACATGTCAAGCATAGTTATAACACTTTCTAAGAATATTCCATTACATTCTTTCTTCTATGACTAACCATTCTTCCACAAAAATATTTGGCTAGTGCTGTGTTACAGCAAAATTAGCCAGGGACTGGGGCCATATTTTGAGGGAGTAAAAACAAAAAAAAAAAAAAAAGGAAAATACCACAAAAAAATATATGAAATTGGAAAAGCAGAGAAGATGCCTATTTCAACACATGTAATGAGGTGTTTGTGCTGAGGGAAGGTGCCCATTTGGGTACTGGATAAGGTCACCCCTGAAAGGGGAAAGTTCTAAAATTGAAGTGTATTCCAGAACAGGACTCTCTGCTTGTTTTTACCTTGACAAGCAAGAACCCAGCAACATTCTAGCCAAAACTGTAGCTACTTTTTTGTTTATCTCAAAGATAAGGTGCAAAAGAAATGCCAGGACTTTTTAAAAGTTACTTATTTCAAGGAAATGGTCTTCAAAGCCTGTCCTTGTGAGGAATAGTCACTCTTCTGCTGAATAATCCAAGAGATTCTCAAATTAAGTAGCATCTTCCAGCTGTAGAGCTTATGTGTGATTTTAATAAATCCTTAACAAGAAGAAAGGTTTTCCTGCAGAGCCTGCTAATTAAAGCCTGCTATAAATGTCCCAAAAGCAGCTCCCTCTAACTCAAGGATTTCTGACCAGAGGTGACCACACCATGACATTTTAGAGCTCTTAACTCAGCCTGCATGAAATGAAGTGGCTTTTGTCATTCTGGCTGAAGACACAAGACATCAATCACCTCTCACTGCTAAACCTGGAGCACCTCTCCCCTAAGCACCAGCCCCAGCAGGGGAATGTTGATGTTTCCTCCAGCCTCGAGTGCCAGAAACGGCCTGGGCAGCACGAGGGGCTGGAATGCTCCTCCTCAGGCCTCCAGCTGCTCCAGAAGTAAAACCTTTAAAGCTCAGGGCTCTGAGTCTGGTTCACAGGAGGTTTTGTTTTGAGCTGTTATTTTTGCTTCAGCTGTGACAGCCTTCTAATTAAAGCTAGCACTAAGTGTCTGCAGCACACAGGGTGACAGGCTGGAGAACACTCTATTTTCTGCATTAAGAACTGTTTCATCTCTCAGAAATGCAATCATTCCACTCTCCAAGTGGTGAAGTGGCATTTCCCATAGCTGTTCATACCACCTTTAAAATGCTCTTGGAATGACTTAACAGCACAAAGTCAAGACAGGTAGAGGTGCCACAGCCACGGCATAGTAACCAATTTTCTGAAAACCAACTTTAAAAAGGAGAGCCCTGTGATCTTGGCAAAGAACATTTTGTAACAGGGACATTTGACAGCCAGGACACCATTTAAATATAGCACAGTGCTAATGCACAAAGCTCTCCACAGCTTTACAGTTATCAATAAATAAACCCAGCCAGCACAAGGTAACAGAAATCATTAGACTGGTTTCACTTCAGCATCTTGTGCAGAGCTGACCTCCTCTAATCCAGCTGTTTATCAGCAAACCTGCACATGAACACAGCTCCTTGCCTCAAATCACCCATTCTGGTCTTTGTGAGAGCCACCTGGTCCAGCCCTGCCAGGGGACTTCCACCCCCAGGACACAGGGAGCAGGGACAGAGATGTCACAGCTCCCTTCCCACCCACCCAGCACATCTCAGCACCCCCAGCCTCAGCTCCAGTCCCTTACTGGATGTGAAGCAGGAGAGGATGCTGGCAATGAGCAAACACCTCTCCCACGTGCCCAAGAAATGCTCCTGATCAATATTGTTCTCCATTAGGGCAGCATCCAAATCGATGGCTTAGCACTCAAAGGGAGCTCTGAAATGGCTGGGCAGCACAGCTGAGTCCAGACATCAGCAGCATTTAGAGAAAAAGCTAAAACCTGCCTGTCCCAAGTGACTCAAACATTAGCTGATTTACACATGCTTAGCATGGATCTCAGCAAAGCCTGGATATGGGCAAAACATTATGGGCCTTAGGTGCTTTACATTAAAGCTGAACCACTTCTCAAATACACCTGAATCATCTGATTTGCACATGACTGAATAATCTTGTGATTTTTCATATTTGTAACTTGGCCAGTCTGAAAGGAAAAAGAAAATTTAGATCCTATAGAAAAAGGCCAGGTTGTACTCATATATATGAGAGAAACTCCATGGATTTAAGAAATCAAATTTTAACAGTAAATCAAACCCTGAGATTTTAATAATTTCTATTTCTTTTCTATTCCTTAGATGGATTCCTATCCCAACACAGGCAGTAAAGTCTTTCTTTCCAAAACCCCTACCAGTTTAAAGGCCTTTGCTAGGTACACAGCCATCTCCTGAGGCTGTATCAGCCCCTGCCATCTGACCAAGGGCTTCTCAGCAAGCATTAGACTACAGGGAAGCCTGTGAGTGCCTGCTGGAACGTTTCTGTCAATGGATTAGGGAACTCATTCATAACCACCAACTGCCAGAGCAGATAACATTCCAGACAGACAGAAGCTTTTCTGTGGGTAGAGATTATGTAACACCACGATTTTTTAATCCACTTGCCCAGAGGAAGCAGAAATGAGCTCACTTTCACCGAGGTTAAAGCCACCTTATTCTGGTTTTCTCTCCATTCTTTGTTCCAGTCATGTTGAGCTACCAGATGATACTGAGCATATGAGCTGAGGGACTTGGAAAATCCACCCTGCTCATCTCCAGTCCATCCAGAAACTCTGCTGCTGCTGCTGCCATCAGTTTCTCTCTTCCTGCCTTTTCCCTCCTCACATCTTTAGTGGACCTCTCGCTCCAATTTATCCGAGTGACCAGAATAACCTGAGAACTGCAGTCATTCAGTTACAAAACAGGCACTACTTAGAGAAAAATAATGTGAATGGTTATTAAACTGAGCATATTGCTCAAACTGGGGCAGATGCTTAATCCTGCCAGTTTACAGGACATCCAGTGGCATCACGTGGACTCACAGATTCATTTCAGGAAACGTGACCAGCTGCTGGCCCAGCACAGAGAGCCACAGGCACTCAGCTATGCTTTCCAATCCAGGAATGACATTTATTGAAAAGCCCTCTTTTATTAAACATGACCTTGTTATTTACGTCTTCCTCATCTGTTTTGCAAAGCTACATCCCCAAAACTTTGCATACAAACCACAGCAATCATTAACTGTTACACACCACTTCTCACTGCTGTCACAAGGGGCAGTTCTCCTGTTTTTATGGCTGCCAAATTCTGCTTCCTTCTGAAAACTTCCTGATTCAATGGACTAAACTCTGACACCCAGCACAGGTCAGGGACATAGCACTGTTTGATGGGAGCTGGTTGGGAAATGCATTCATTTCCCAGTTCCTGGAATACACTCTGTTGCCACTGAAAGCAGGACTGACTAATACACTCAAATCGAAACTATTAGATTAAATAATTAGATTAAATCTAAACTATTAGGTCTCACACATTCTCATTTCTCTATCTTTAGTCCATTTCCCTCACCTCTTTTTTATTGCTTGTTTTGGCTATTTCTGTATTGAATTTCAGGCAGCTTTTTCTCCTTGCAGTAAAAAGCTGAGTAATTCTCAGTCACTCTGACAGTGGGATACATATGACTGCTACATTTTATAGTTCACAAGGGTATTTCTGTATTTGTGTGTTCAGTAGCAAAACCAAAGCAATGGCTGAACATTCCTGCTCCCAGGAGCAATCCATGGATTAACACCATTTTTAATAGCTGCCTATAACACATCTGAGGTTGTTCTGAGGGCAAGGAGAAAAAAACAATCACAAATTGCAGAAGAAATTACTGAATGTTGAGTTTCAGCAACTGCAGCCCATGTTCAGTGCTGCTTCCAAGACTAACAGACATTGATTTTCCTTCTCAATTTCAGGCCTGTGCTTATGGACCTTTCCAAAGTCCTTAGTCCTCTTTTGTGCTCCAAAAGGTCCACAGGGGCCAGTCTGAGGCTGGAGGACACATTGTGACTGCAAATTAGAACTGGAGCAAGACACAGGAGGAGAAATGCTTGTGAAAATTCACGGAATAACAGAAGGCAGGCAGGTTCCAGGAATTCAGCTACTTCAGTCCCTGTAGTTATTGCTCTGTAACACTCCCAAAACACATCCCCTCCCCAATTCCTGGATTACAAGTCCCAGTTTCTCTGCACTGCCATGGCTCAGAGCAGGGAGGCTGCTCAGTGAACAATTCACATGGCAAGGCCATCCAAAAGTACCCAAAATTGTACCAACCTTGGCAAAGATGGTCCAGCAGTGCTCCCCGACTGTCACGATGGACTTGGAGGGGACATTGGGGTCAGAAACCTGAAATCAGAGTGGCTTTCATCAGCAGCCTGGCCAGGTCTCCCCAAAAAGCACATATTGCAACCACACTGTTCCCTCAGAAATGTCACCAAACTGCTAATTTCTAAACTTTATGTTAGCTCTGGTTATGCTATTTATTAATAGAGTGAAGAAAAAAAATGCTGCTGGCTCCCCATCCTTTTACATTTTCCCCCATAGAAAAGGTGTTTATTGTGCTGCTTGTCTGGATGTGGGTTAAATTAGCCAGTAATGCACTGATCCTCTGGCTAAATTCACTTTTTATTAAGAAACTCATTTAAAAATCAGGAGATCCTTTAGACAGCTCAAATGACCTTTATCAGCAAACACCAACTCAGCATTTTTCTTGTAAAGAAAGAGCTCATTATCCATACACTCCTCTGGGATCTCCAAGCAGAACACAGCAGTCCCAGAGTCCATCCCAAGCTGAAGCTTTCAGGAGATTCACTTTGCATTTATGAGGCAGATTTGACTTTCTAGAAGGAGGAAGAGTTCCTGACAGTGGCTTTGGCAAGCAGAGGCACCAAAGACAGAGCACACAGGTGCTATTTCAGCAGTGCTGCAAGGCTCCTTCCCCCAGTTACTTGGCTGCTGAGCTGGCCTTTCATCATGCAGTGACTTTCCAAACAGACTCTGCAACTCTGTGATGCAATTATTAATCAGTCCCACTGCCTGGTCAATGTCCCTTGGTGATCACAGCTTTTGGCAAGGGGGTACAAAGGTGCTGTTAACTGCAGCACTGGAGCCTTACAGCAAATTCATTACACAGGGTGAAATCTTATTTACTTTTTCTCTACACCCAGATTTTCTACTTATGGGTTTTCAGGTGTTTAAGCAGAATTAATAGCAGGAATTTTATACAATATTATACTTTGATTCTCCTGTCTGCACTGCTACACAGTGAACTGAGCACTAGGCTGCCTGTCATGGGTACATGGAATGAGTTCAAGATGAGGTCGAGTGACAAACACATCCTGGCATGGCCCAGACTCGGGGCTGAAGGCATCAATAAAATGAGATGATGATTCTTACTTCTCGTGACCTGTAAGGACAGACTGAGTCACCACACAGAAAATGTTACAATATCCTGAACAGAAAACTCCAAGCAAGTGGTTATGAAAGCTCTTGGATTCTGAGAAGGCAGGACTGAGCATGCCAAAACATGAAGGTACTTCAAAGAGACTGAGGTAAGATCAGATTTATGATCAAATCTGTGAAGTAAGAGAGTTTCTCAAGTCTGATGGTTAAAAATACTTTGGGGATGCAAATATCAATTGCTGGTGTGTAGAGCTCAGGTAAGGCCACCTCTGGAGCACAGGAAAACAAAATGTAACTTAACACATCCAGTGACCCCAGATGGATGTGATACATTTCTGTTAGCACAACCAGTGACGAGGCTTCTGGAATTACTATCTCATCTACCACTTCAAGAACTGTCTCAAAACCTTTCCAGAACATAAACAACCCCAAGAAAACTCCATATTCACTTTCTCTGCCTGTAGGTACATGCACTTTTGAGCATCAAACAGCTCAAATTACTTTGCTACTTAGTTCTCACCACTGTTGAGGAGAGAAATAACCAGTTTGGTTCTTTCATCTACAACTTCTTCCAGTTGCCCCTGCAGCTTGGCTGAGCTCACTAAACTCCACTCATCTGTAGAGAGTAAATACAAAACAGAAAGCTCCCCCAAAATAAAATGATGTCAGGAATTCCTATCAGAAAAAACATTCCTTTCAAGCCCAAAACAAACACTAAACTCATCCCTTTAATTCTCGCAGTAGAAGACAGCATCAAAAGATATCAAAAAGCATTTCATGTGCTGCAAATTAGTCTGTCTTGAAACAAACACCAATAAATCAGCACACACCTATTTCCATGACAGCAGAACTTACTTTAACCTGTCCTTATGTGCTTTAAGATAAGCTGAAATAAGTCTAGACACAGGCTTCCCTTGGTTTACATAAGCTGCTGCATTTCAGCTGTAAGATCAGAACATGGATGTTATTATAGAAAATAAAGATGATTGTTGTACAGGCTGCTTTGCAGAAGAGCATTTGTTAGTGATGTAAATACATAGTTATGCTATAAACAGTGCATTTATACTGCTTCCCTAAACAAAATAATAATAAAGGCACATGGAAATCCAGTCTGGAGAATAATAAGCAGGCAGCTTTGCCTACACACTAACCCACAGCTCCTGACCCCAATAATTCACTGTATTGATGCTCAGATCACTGAAAACACTTCTGAGCACTGAGGTATTTATAACCCTCAAAGCCAGGTGACTGTGAGCAGCCTCACAGCCCCTGCACAGGGTAAACAAGGACACACCAGAGCAGGGAAAGCTCAGCCTTCCCTTGATTCCCAGACACAACTTCCTCCCAGGGAGCTGTGACTGCTGCTATGCCAGCAGGAGGGACTGGGGCTGAGGGGAGGAGGAGGCTGTCACAGGCACCACAGGTGAACTTGCTGCCTTAAAGCCATCATCTGCAACTACAACACGATTTGGGTTGCAGCAACCCTGGAAAAACAATTCAAAACACTCTCCCTACAGAGGTTCTCAACCTCCCAGGTTTACAGAGTCCCAGAATGGTTTTGGTGGGAAGAGACCTTAAAGCTCCTCCTGTTCCACCCCCTGCCATGGGCAGAGATTCCTTCCACTGTCCCAGGTTGTTCCAAACCTGGCCTTGGACACTTCCAGGGATGGGGCAGCCACAGTTGTCAGGGTCTCAGCACCCTCACAGGGAAGAATTTTTTCCTAATATCCTAAAATCTACTGTCAGGGTGAAGCCTTCCCCCCTTGTCCTCTCACTCCAGGCTCTCCACCTTTCTGCAGGCTCCCTTCAGCTCCTGACAGAAGTGTCACCCCAAACCTTCTCTTCCCCAGCCTGAACAATCTCAAAGCTCAGCCTATCCTCACAGCAGAGCTGCTCCATCCCTCTGATCATCCTGGTGGTCTCCTCCAACAGCTCCATGTCCTTCCTGTGCTGTACCCCAGGGCTGGAGGCAGCTCTGCAGGTGGAGTCTCACCTGAGTAGGGCAGAGGGGGAGAATCCCCCCCTGCCCTGCTGCCCACCCTGGGGGATCAGCTCAGGGCTTTGGGGTATCTGGTGATCAGGACATGTCCAAGCAACTCATGGCCAAGTCCTTCCCCCAGGGCTGTTCTCCAGCTCTTCATTCCCAGCCTGGATTGACACTGGGGGTTGAGCTGACCCTGATGCAGCACCTGGACCTTGGTGTTATTAAACCTCATACCCAAGATTGTTTGCATTATCACCCCTTCCCTGAAGAGCCTCAGGTCACTGAGATGGTAGCACAGACACAGGCAGGATCACAGAAGACACAAAAATGGGCCTGTGAGCTGAGGTGGGCTGAGGTCTCACCCACTTCAGTCTCACCTACTCAGACATTTAGGAGAACACCTTTTACAAACTCCTGCTCCTTTCAAAGCACAATGGGGTCAGAAAGGGGGGAGGAAAAGGAAGGTTAACTCAAACCTAAAAACAGGTTTAAGAATAACACTGCAGCAATCTACAGCCCCAGAACGGGCGTAGGAGGGTGGTGTGTGACCAACCAGCACCCCAGGGGGAGGCTGGGTCCATTCTGGGGGTGCTGGGCACAGCAGCAGCCTCCCCACAGGACACTGGGCACAGTTCTGGCCTCACACACAGCCCAGGAAAAGGTGAACACGGCAGGGACACAAGGATGCAGTGCTAACCTAGGGATGACAGTCCCAGCCCCCTGCCAAACACAGAGTGTGGGAGACACTCCAAAAACCCCCTTTGCAAGCAAACACTAAAAACATGGCATTATCCCCATCCCCACAGCTGCCCTGTGAGTGCACACAAGGTGCTGTCCCCAAACACACTCAGAGCAAGCCCCCAGGCCCCTCCAAAGCACATTCACAACAATGGAGTCCCCTGTGACCCCCAGACACCCCCATAGCCCACTCCAGCATATCCTCTGTGACCCCCAGACACCCCCACACCCACCTGTGAACCCCGGACACCCCCTCAGCCCCACAGCCCACTCCAGCATACTCTCTGTGACCCCCGGACACTCTCTCAGCCCCTCA
>WEIU01018180.1:140202-196385 GCA_013389925.1 Aegithalos caudatus
GGTGGGCGGGGCCTCGCCGCTGAGCACCGCCCACCGCCCACGCCGCCAGGTGATTGGTCCAGAGCCGTGATTGGCTTTCCCAATTGGCCAATGGAAACAGGGAGAGCATGAGGAGGCGGGGCTCTAGGGGGCGGGGCCTGCGGGGAGCGGAGCCCGCCCAGTCCAGCCCAGTCCCCTCCCAGTCCATCCCCGTATATCCCAGTGCCCCCCAGTGGTTCCCAGAGCCCTTCTAGGGCCTCTTTTGTTCCCAAAAGTACTCTTCTTGCTCTTCCAATCCATCCCAGTGCCATTACAGTTCACTCCCAGCGCTCTTTCGGTCTGTAAAAGTGGCTCACAGTCCTCCCTAGTCCTGTCCAATCTCTCAAATCCCATTCAATCCCCTCCAAGTCTATCCCAGTAACTCCCAGCTCATCCCAGTCTGTCCCAGTGCCCTCCAAGTCTATTCCTGTCACTCCCAGTCCATCCCAGCCTACTCCACTACCCATCCCAGCCGCTCTCAGTCCCCTCCCAATACCCCTTTTCTTCGTAAAAGTGTATTTTTGTCCCTCACAGTCCCTTCAAAGCCCACCCAATCCCCTCCCAGTTACCCGCAGAACCCACAACGTGTGTGTCTACACATCCCGGGGTGTGCGCGGGGGCAGGTGAGCCCTCTCCAGGTGTGCGCCCACCTCCCGTTGCTCCGGTACCGGGGCGCACCTTTCCCCGGCCCGCCTGGAGGAGAAAAAGGATGAACCCCGCTGTTGGAGCTGCTCCCGGCGTGTCTCGGGACCCCTCCGCGGACCCCGGGAGAAGGAGGTGTCCCGGTAGCGGGCGGAGCGGGGCGAGCCGCGGGTTCACGGCCCCGGTAGGGNGCGGCAGCGCCGGGCTCCGGCGGGCACCGGGCGGGGAGCGGCCGCTCACGGTCACCGGGCATGCAGGTAGGGCAGCCCCCGGACCTCGTCCTCCCTCCTCCCCGTCCCCCTCGGGGTGGAAGTTCATGCCCTGGAGGGGTGATCCCCGCCCAAACCCCACCTCCGAACGGCTTCACGAAGCCCGGAGGACCCGGGAGCCTCTGTTCCCCCGATTTGGTCTGAGCAAAAAGCTGCTCTCACACATCTGGGGGTTCCTTTTCACTCCTCTTTTTCTCACATTCCCACTCGAACAGCCCCAAGGACAGTATTTCCTCTTGAAGCAAAGAAAAGCCGTCTCGGAAAAGTCTGAAAGCAGCTAAGCAGGGATAAAAGCAAGGATGTAAAATTAGTATAACGTAATAAAAATTCAGAATGTATCTCAAGGCCTAGAAATCTTTAGGAGCAAGAAAAATACCAGATTTGTTCTGGTTTTACTGTAAATCTCGTTTGTAAGAGAGTCACAACGATGGGAGAAAATGAAAAAAAACCCACAACTTTTAGACAGTTCCAGACAAAATACACTGCTAATTTCTTTCACTTTTATTTTCCCCATAGCTTATTGCTTAGAGTGAATCTGAAAGACAGTTTGCATTGCTGCCAAGCCTGTTCAGAGTTTATTCTGGAGTCTCACTGTTCTTCTCATGCAGTGTCATGTAGTGGCCTGCTTTGCTAAATCCAACCCAGTGACAGCCAGTGACCACCAAATTGTCCTCCTGCTGAAGAACCCCCCTCACCAGCCTGCTGCCTTTCCTCCTGCTGTCACTCCCAGGGAAGCATTTTTCCCTGGAGTGATGCACTGTATTGCTCCTGTCTCCTGTTCTCCTGATTTTGGGAGCTTCAGCTTTGCATTTAAGATGTGTCCAACTCCCATCTCCTCACCCCTCATTTTCAGAGGGCTCAGCTCCTCTGCCCACACACACAGTCAAGGGGCTCTAAATCACCTGCAAAAGCCTGCCTGAGCCTGAAGTGCTCAGAGTTGGTAACTACTTCAGAAAATACCATTTGACAGCAAAATTGTTAATTTTCCAGTGAGTGAAGCTGAGAAATTGCTGGGATTCACATTAATAGGTTTTTAAGGGGAAACATTATCTGCTTGGCTGCCAGTAATATTTCAAGATCTAGATGTAGCTGGAATCAGGATCTGAGCTCCCTTCTGCCTCACATGCTCTGGCTGAGGGGGAAAAATAATTCTTGAGGAGCCAGAACTCCATGTACAGTGAGCAAGGTGAGTTTACATCTCCCTAAACCATGGGATGGCCATTTCCACTTATGCCCAAATGATCAGTGGGGACAGAGTAAGAGACCTCTCTCCACATGGTGTTTTCAACACAAAACCAAAGCACTATTGCCAGCTTTATTTTCACAGCTCTAAAGAACTGAAGTGCTCTCCTAAAACCTTGAGCATCCATTGAGCATCAGAGGATCCTGCAGGAACAGGGAGCCAGCACAGGCACTGCACTCTGCCAGTGTTAGCTCCATCTTCTACTTCCCTGCAGCTGTGGGGATGGATAACCCCCATCCAGAGCCTGAATGAGGGCAGGTTCCTCTGCTAAAGAGCTGGAGGAGGAGAGGGATCTCTGGCTACTAATATGGGCAACCAGGGGCTGGGATGAGTAAAAGTGTGAGGAAGAGCTGCAGACAGCACATCATCACATCACATCATCACATCAATCACATCACACTGCTATGAGAAACCTGTTAGGGAATACTGGAGCAGGTGGAGGCATCTCCAAAGCAAAGGCAGGACCAGAGCTGGGAATTTCCTCCCACTGATGATTCTGACCTCTTCCCCAGGGCAAAGTGTCCATCAGCTCCTCCAGCCCCGTGGTGGCAGTGTCCTTACCACCCCCAGCCCAGGCCAGACCCTCACCCATCAGCACTGGGGAGATCTTCAGGCTTCCAGGGAGGCTGAGTGAGTAGACGTGGAACAAGTCAATGCTGCTCAAAAAGGAATTCCCATGGGGTGGGAGAGGGTGGGTACAGCCAGGGTGTCCCACCCTGCTGGCAAAAGGGGGACAAGGTTTTGTCAGGGTTCATTTTCTCTCTTTGTGGTGTGTTTTGACCCATGAGCACTTGGTATAGAGGGAAAGGTTGGGGATGGAGAAGAAGCCCCCCCTGCCACTCAGCAGTTTTGAGGACAGAGTTGTTTCAGAGGCTGCTCCTGGTTTCAGGGATCCAGCCCTCCCTGTGGAGCAAGGATGATGTGATCCACTGGCTACAGTGGGCTGAGAAGGAATATTCCCTGCGGGCCACTGACAAGAGCAAGTTTGAAATGAACGGCAAAGCCTTGTGCATCCTCACCAAGGAGGACTTCAGACACCGAGCTCCAAGCTCAGGTTAGACCCAGGGCAAGGGGGTTGTGAGCATTATCCCAGTGCTCTGCTGAGGGGGTTCCATGGGACCAGGTGCTGTGCTGGAGATGAGGACAACTCTTCCTTTCTCTGCTCCATCTGAACTGCAAATGCTTGGGGATGGGGAATAATCCCATCCTGTGTGGTTCAGAATCTCAGCAACATCAGCTGAGAGGGATCATTATCCAAAGTTGTCTGAGCAGAGTTTCCTTCCCTGCAGGGGATGTGCTTTATGAAATACTCCAGTTCATTAAGACTCAGAGAAGAGCTCTGGTGTGCAGCCCCTTGCTGAACTCACCCTTCAGGAAAGCCAGGAGCACAGAGGAAGGTATGTTGGGAGAAAAATATCCTGGGAGGACAGCAATGTCCAGCAGGCAGAACCTGCTGAACACACACCTGGCTGAAACCATCCCACACCACCTGAGAGAGGCAACCAGGCCCAGCAAAGTCCAGGTCACCTGGGAAGTTTGTAGTGGTGGCAGCAGGGCAGAACCAGTGCCAGGCAGCACCAGGGGCTCTGTGGCAAACTGGCAAGGCTATGGCTACCCTAAGGAGCCTGCAGATTGAGATTTGGATCAGGGAGGGTCAACAGCCAGGCAGAGGCACAGCCCTGCTGGAGACTAGTCCTGCAACATAGCTGGGAAGAGGAGCTGGGGCTGAGCTTATACAGAGCTTCTGGGTCAGTGGGTGGGGTGGGGAGAGGGCCCAGGTGAGGCTGGTGTGGGCCAGTGAGGCTTTTTCATGCCCTTGGGGGTCCCAGGTAGGAGTTAGGGTGGGGTTGGATTGGTGTCAGAGGCTGCATGCGTGTGGAGGAGGATCTGGGAGCACCTTCCTGGGCTCTTCTGCTGGTTCATGTGCAAGGTAACGAACATATTAAATCCCCACAACAATTTACCAGGGGGTGCCTGTGCTCTGGGGCATTTTCCTATTCCAGTTTTTCTTCTGCATCTGACCCTTACCCTACCTGGAATCTCCTCTAACCCTCCTGGACTTTCTTCTGCTCCAGCTTAGGAAAATCCCAGGCTTTCCTCAACACCCTCCTCCTCTGCCTGGGCTGGTCCCAGGCTGATAACCACCCCAGGCTGTCCCTCCCCTCCTGTTTCAGGGCTTTGCAAGGCCTGGGACATGCCCTAATGAACCACAGAGTGCTTATTGGGGTTTTTTTGCAGGTGCAGACTGCAGTGCTGAGGCTGCCCCAGTTGTTTCCTCATGGCTGAGCTGTGCAGAGCAGCCCCTGTTTCACAGCCACACGCAGCCACTGAACCTCTCCCACCACAGCTCAGAGAGTAGCTGCAGGCCAGGTGCCATCTGCTCTTTTCCTGCTACCCTGTCGGCCCCAGTGGATGGGAAAATTGCAGGTAATTATGAATTTATTGCCTTGTTCCTTGGGGAAACGAGATGCTGCTTTGTCCTGTCTGCCCATCTGTCTCCCTTCTCCTCCTTCCATGCTTTTCCACCTCAGTTTCCCCCACCTGAAAACCTGTCATTGCTCTGAGACCTCACACTAAAAGTGCTGTGAGTGAGCTCTGGGTTCTTCTCACATTTTCTGTCGCTGCTGCCTGTGCAATCCTGCTGCTGGGCCAGCCTTGCTGGAGCACAGTGGGGGCTCTGTGACCACCAATTCCCCCGTGCTCAGACTGCAGGCTGCTGTGGGAGTACGTGTACCAGCTCCTGTCCGACCGCCGCTACGAGCCCTACATCAGGTGGGAGGACAGGGAGGCCAAAATCTTCCGTGTTGTCAACCCCAATGGGCTTGCCCAGCTCTGGGGCAACCACAAGGTAAATGCAACTGAGGAGGAATTTGTCATGCCTGGGCTTCTGCATGTCCCTGCCATCACCTGTTCCCTAGAGCTGGTGGTCCAGGGGTGGGGAGGGGGACACAGGGGTGCAGGGTTAGTGAGAGATGCCAGCCTGGGGTTAAAGAGGGACTTTCTCATCCCTTGGAAAGCAAACCATGAAGGCAGTCTGAGTTAGGGACCCACACTACAGACCCACAGTGCCCCAAACCACCCCAAATGTCCCATGTGGGGCCCTGCTGCACACTCACCCAAACCAAGTGTTGTTGCTCTCTTTTGCTCAAGATCCCACAATTCTTTTTTCTCTTTCCAGAACCGGATGAACATGACCTATGAGAAGATGTCACGAGCACTCAGACACTACTACAAACTCAACATCATCAAAAAGGAGCCAGGGCAGAAGCTGTTGTTCAGGTGAGGTGAAGCAGAACAGAGAGATGAGCAGCCTGGGACAGCATGGATGGGGCATGGAAAGGTGATGAGCCCCAGATGTTGGCAGCTGCTTCCCCCAGCAACGTCCTCCCCTGCACATGCCCCAGTGGGGCTGTGTCCAGGCTCTGTCCTGTGCCAGCTGGGAGCTCAGTGCTTCCTGGGATCCTCAGCAAAGCCCAAGGATGGCAAATCCCCTCTGAGCTCCAGAGCTCAGCTGATCACAGAATCATGGAAGGGTTTGTTTTGGAAGGGACCTTAAGGCTCATCTCATTCCACCCCCTGCCACAGGCAGGGACACCTCCCACTGTCCCAGCCCCATCCAGCCTGGCCTTGTTGAGGGCAAAGGCTCCAGCATTTACAGCCTGGTTTGGGGCTGGGTTTGAATGTGCCCTTAAAGTCATCACAAAAACATATTTCAGGTTTTTGAAGACTCCTGGGGAGGTTGTCCATGAGAAATCCAGCAAACTGGAGCAGCTGGAGAACGAGGACCATGAAGATTTGAAGGAAGACCCACTGGAGGTTTCACCATAATAAACCTTTGGAGGCTTCACTTCAGTGCATCACAGGGACTTGTGCTTTGCTGGGTAGTGCTGGTGTCTCTTGCCTTTTCTCTGGACAGAAGGCCACAGAGCTGGCCTGGACTTCAAACCCTGCTGTGAGCCACAGCTGGGACATCTCTGAGGCTCCATTAGCAAAACACACCCAGAAGTTGTCCCCCAGCCCCAAAAGCACAGGTGGACATGTGGGCTGGTCCTCTGCTGGGAGGGAATGTGATAATTTTGCTCTGAAATTTTGATGCTTGGCTTTAAGGTCTGAACTTGTGGGAAAGTTCCCTCTGTTCTTTGTGCTGAGCAGAGCACAAACATCTGCTGCTCTGCCTTGGTGCTGTCCCCAGCTGTGAGCATCCTGCTCTCAACCTGAGCCTTTTCCCCAGCTTGAACATGGACTGGCATTGCAAATGTGCTGCATGCTGCAATCTCAGTGTCCTGTGAGGTTGCTCCTGGGATTAAGGTTAGGAGTGTGCTGAAATACCTGCCTGGATCAGGCCTGGATAAAGCCCCAGGCTCCATGGTTGCCTGTAGCTGGTATTCACTTTAACTCCTTTCCTTCCAGGTAATGACTTTTGTGATGAATTTTGTGATTAAATAATGTGAAAAGAAGCAAAGCCAGTAACAAATATGACCCCACATGTGGTCAGTTATGTGGTTATTTGCTTTCAGTTTGAAGCAGGAATATCTGAAATGAACAGAGTGTCTGTGTGTGTGTGTGTGTGAAAACAGAAAATACCCACTACTATTTTCATTTTGCTTTCCACAGAGGAAATAAAATGCTGTGACTCTAAGGTAGAAAATCTCACTTCTTGCTGTTTGAAGGTGTGAAACTGGGAAAGTCAAGCTTTCCTCATTTGAAACCAGCTCCTGTGGGCACCCAGATCTCGTCCCCAATATCTTTTGGCAGCTCCTAAAGCAGAGGTCACCAGTCTGAGCTGCTCAGCAGCTGATGGGTGAGCACAGCACAAACACATGGTTTCACCACGAGGTTTCCACCAAAACTGGTTACTGCCAACCTGAAACCATAGTCCCTTTGGCTGTAACTGATCTTGGTCCTGCAAAACTACTTGCAGCTGCAGCCTGGAGATGCTCATGGGCAGTATCCTGTAAAAGACAGTGGTGGGATGGGTGGTGGATGGATGGCAAAGCTTCAGCAGCACATCTCTGGAAAACTGGCTGAGGAGATTCAATTCCAGAGAAAAAAATCACCAGCTCGTTGGTAGAACAGAGGTCCTTGAGAATTTGAGTGGTGGAGAGGAAAGGAAGAGTTTTAGTGGGGCAAATGAGTGAGGTCACAGCCTGGGGGAGATCCTGGTGAGGAAGGGAGGCCAAAATCCCTGCTAGGAGAGTGGGCTAAAGATTGCCCAGCACCCACCAGCCTGGGAATGCTCCACAGCAGGAAGGGGCAGTGAAACACCCAGACCTCCTCCTTCCTGCCACAAAGGATGCTTTTTGTCCCAGGGAAAAGTCAAACCAAATCTTTTCCAGGGTGAAATCCTTCAGCTTTGGCAGGACAGCAAGTCCTTGGGCACTGTAACATCCAGGCTCTGTGCTACTCCTGGGATGTGCACCCATGGGTGCACTTTTCCTGATCTCCTCTTTCTGTTCCACTTTCTTGCAACAGAAACATCCCTGATGGTTCCTGAGGATCCCTCTGCATCTTCCACCTGTGTGTTTGTTTTGTTGGAGCAGGTGACAGTTGGTGGCCCTGGTTCTTGTGCTGTGCTCACAGGGAGTGTGTGAGGTGACCTCTCTTCATGACTAAAGATCAGTCTGGGCTTGGCTGGGGATTTCCTTTCCTGGCTGGGAAGATGCCAAAAGTCCTCAACCCCCCTTGTGCCTCCCTGAGAAGCTCCAGAGGGGTTTTGGGGGGTGACAATCCAAAAGCACCTTTGCAAGGATGGGTTGGAATGATTTCTCCAGGAGGTACATGAAGTTTTCATGTACCTCCTGGAGAAATACCTGTCTTTCCTTGTGACAGAAGCAGGAGGGCTGTAAACCTGCAGCTTTCCTGGAACAGGAACCCATCCCTGTCAGTAAACAATGGAATAACCATGGCTTGTGCCAGGGAGTTTGGTGTGGGAGTGTGGGGAGGGACAGCACACGGCTGCTGGTGACTTTTGGCATGGCTGGAGTTCAGGGGCTGTGAAACACAGACAGGTGCCTCATGTGGGCTTTTCCAGAGGTTTCCATGTGCTCCATTCACTGGAGAACCTCAGCCACCCTTCAGCAGCCCCACATCTGCTGGTGTTTGTGCTCATCTGCTGGGGGAAGCAGCTCAAACCAGCCCAGGGCTGGAGGAAAAGAGGATTTGCTTTGGGGGCTGGTGCCCACCACCCTCATGGATCAGAGGAACAGCAGAAATGGGCTNGCCCCCTTGTGCCTCCCTGAGCAGCTCCAGAGGGGTGACAATCCAAGGGCACCTTTGCAAGGATGGGATGGAATTATGAGCTTTGTCCTAGGAAGCTTTCATGTACCTCCTGGAGAAATACCTGTCTTTCCTTGTGACAGAAGCAGGAGGGCTGTAAACCTGCAGCTTTCCTGGAACAGGAACCCATCCCTGTCAGTAAACAATGGAATAACCATGGCTTGTGCCAGGGAGTTTGGTGTGGGAGTGTGGGGAGGGACAGCACACGGCTGCTGGTGACTTTTGGCATGGCTGGAGTTCAGGGGCTGTGAAACACAGACAGGTGCCTCATGTGGGCTTTTCCAGAGGTTTCCATGTGCTCCATTCACTGGAGAACCTCAGCCACCCTTCAGCAGCCCCACATCTGCTGGTGTTTGTGCTCATCTGCTGGGGGAAGCAGCTCAAACCAGCCCAGGGCTGGAGGAAAAGAGGATTTGCTTTGGGGGCTGGTGCCCACCATCCTCATGGATCAGAGGAACAGCAGAAATGGGCTGAGAGGCTTCCACTGAGGCTGCAGCAGGGAGCAGTGGCAGCCTTCAACACCCCTGCCATGGTTCAGGTGTTCCCCCCAACACCCCTGCCATGGTTCAGGTGTTCCCCTCCACACCCCTGCTATGGTTCAGGTGTTCCCCCCAACACCCCTGCCATGGTTCAGGTTCTCCCCTCCACGCCACCATCACGGACCAGGCCTGCAGCTGCTGTGTTTTTGTGCCCAGGTTGATGGCTCCTGGCTGGTTGATGGCTCAAAGGGACCTTTGTGGTCACCATAAAACACAGTGGCTTCTCCTACACCACGTCAGGTTGGCTGTGGCTTTGGCTGGCCAAGCCTAGAAGCCCTCCAAGGTGGGAGACTCCCAACCCCTCCAGACACCCATTTGAGATTTTCCCAGCTTCCTGCAGAGTTTTCCTGATGCCCAATCCCAGCCTGTGCCTTCCCAAGGAATCCAGGTGCTTTGACCACCCTCCTGCCTTCTGAACCTGTTGTTGCCCTCTGCACCTTGCAGCTCCATGTAGGGAATGCCCCTCCCTTGGTTTTTTTTTTCCCTTCTGAGGCAATTTCTGGCCCAGAAGCTGGTTATCCCCTGCTGTGCTCCCATAGGTTTAGTTCTGCTTTTCCCCCCAACATCACTGGCCTGAAGATGCCAACCCCAGCACTGGGTGCTCCTCCCCCATGACAACATTTCCTGCTGGCTTCTTTGTTCTCTCCCAGCACTGATAAAGAAAGTGGATGAAAAATTTGGGGCCAGATCTCTTGCCCCTACTCTGGTAATGGGATTTTGGTTTATCTCAGTCTCCTGCATCTTTTTTCTTGTGCCTCTCTCCCGTTAGGTTTGAACATGTCCCAAATCCCAGGAGGGATCTGAGCTTGGATAAAGGTCTCGGTCCTGAATCACATTTCAGGTGGAGATTTTTCCTGGAGATTGGCTCTCCCATCTTCTGGCTGTGTCTGGAAGAGGCCACACATCAATGCTGATTCCCAGCTGAATCATGAGCAGGGATGGTGTTTGGACTCAGCCTTGGGTAATCTCCAGCAGAAAAATCTCCAAACTGGATGGAGATGGCCAAACTACTCCCATGGCCAGAGTGGAAGTGGGGTTTTTTTTGTTTGTTTTATGGAACAAAATAGATTGGGAAACTCCTCCTCACCCCCTGCAATCCACTAGTTTGTGGAAGGATGTGGACAAGAGCTGGATGTGGACAAGAAGGATGTTCCACAAGAAGGATGTGGACAAGCAGCCTGGAAGCTCCTCACCCATTTATCAGTAGATGGGGGTGTTAAAAAAAGGAGCCAGGTAATTCCTAATCAATACCAGACAGCCTCAGCCGTGTGGGCTCAGGAAAAATGGAAGGATGTGGTCTGGATCTCTCCCAGTCACAGGAGATTATAGCATGGAGAATTTATAGAAAGAGGAATAAAACACGTTCTGACTGCAAGCTGAACTCTGTATCAGGAAAAGAAATCTTTTATCCAGGAGACACCTTGGCTGAGCATCACTCCGGCTGCAAACAGCGCTGCTCCGGTGGAAATCTGCCCGAGGGGTTTTCCAAAAAGGGATTTTCCAAAAAGGGGTTTTCCAAAGCCTGCGTGTGTGCAGCTGCCGCCCGGTCCGGCCCCATCCCTGCAGAGCTGCAGTGCGGGATTTTGCCATCAGATGGCAAAGCTGCGATGGGGAACAGTGGGAAGCACCTGCCGGAGGATGCCACAAGCACGGGAGGGGACACCGAGGTGGCCGTGGCGCCAAACGGAGCTTTGGTGTCGGATTTGCTCGGCCCGGGCGCAGTTTGGAGGTGTTGGGTTGGGCAGATCTGCCTGGTGGGAGATTTTCCATCCCTGGCTGAGGAGCCACGGGAGTGGGAGATTTTCCACCCCAGAGTGAAGCTGAGTGGAGCCACAGGAGTGGGAAGGATTAATTCAAGAGCTGATTCATGTTTTAGGGAGGGAGCACAAGCTGTCTGAAGGACCCCAGGGTGGGTTTCAGGGATGTTTCAGCCCAGCCATGCCCAGGGTCCTGCAAGAACCTGACAGTGCCGTGTCCCACAGTGTCTGTGGTCCTACAGGAGCTGCCTGGGAACTCCAGGGATGAGAGCAGGGCTCACAGCAGAGCTCCAGGGATGTGAGCAGGGCTCACAGCAGAGCTCCAGGGATGTGAGCAGGGCTCACAGCAGAGCTCCAGGGATGCGAGCAGGACTCACAGCAGAGCTCCAGGGATGCGAGCAGGGCTCACAGCAGAGCTCCAGGGATGCAAGCAGGGCTCACAGCAGAGCTCCAGGGATGTGAGCAGGGCACTGCTCCCTGCACTGAAACCCTGCTCATCCGAGAAAGTTGTGACTTCCCCTCACAGAAACAACCCAGAAGAGTCAATTTCGGGAATCACACCCAGTAAAAAACAATAAACCAAACCAAACCGAAAGGCAAACATCTGCCTGAGATAGCTGGTCTCAAAGGGCAGTGCTTACAGCAGGTGACAGGTGATTTTATGTTGTTTTGCTGCAACTTGTCATAAGGAAGTTGTTTTCTCCTCCAGTGAAACTCACGCCCATTGATCTCCACCACGAGGGTGGTGATAGTGGGGATCCCAGGCGGAAGCTTTGGCTGCTCTCCTACCTGAATGGCTGCTAAAAATAGGACTTAACTCAGCCACCAGCTTGGGTATAAAAAGGCACCTCCCAGGAGAGCCTGCGATCCCTCAGCGCCCGTGGGCCAGGAGCTCGTCTTCAACTATGTCCAAAGGAGCAGAAATACTGATGGAAAGGTAAAAACCAAACCAGCAAATAACCAATGTTGTGGCCAATGTGTTGTTGGAATCAAAGTAGGATGGGGGTCGTGGCTTTGCCATGATTAAATTTAGTTGGAATGATTTTTTTTGTTGAGTATTTGGTGGGCTTTGGTGTTTCCTTGGGTGAAAGGAACTTGCCTTTCTGATCCCAAAAGCAGGCCAAGGTGGGGTGGGTGAGCTGTGTGTTGTGATGATGATCTTTGGGTCTGAGTAGAGGCTGATTCCCAACTCCAGGGTGCTTTGTACAGCCAAGTGTGCCAGATTTCAGTGCTGGCTCCCCGTGTGCTGTTCAGGGGTGGAGAAGTCTGTTTTGGGTCTGGTTCTTTGAAGAGTGAAATTAGTTCTGGAGGTAAAACCAGCAAGAAGCACCATCGTGGCTCTCTGGTTTTCCAATAGCAGCATCTTTGGTTGAATTTTGCTTGTAAATGTAGAGAAAAAGGGTGGTGGGAAAGGCAGGGATGGGTGCTCTGAGCTCCATTCCCAGCCCTGTGCTGGTGGGAGCTCTCAGAAGGTCTGTGTCATCACAAGGTGTCCATTTGCAAGAGCCTACATCCCTTGGCCTCTCCAGGGGCTGGAATGACTTTTAGCAGCCAATACTTTAAAGGGAAATACTCTAAATTCTGTGTTCTGTGGCTCACTGGGTGCTCCTGGGGTGCTGTTTTCCATTGTAGTGTGGCAACACCTTGCCATGGGATAATGGGATGGTGTCTGGGTGACGTCCTGGCTGGATAAAACCCGCTGGGTGACAACCAGGCTCCTCCTCTAGGATATACCCAGCCCATCTCCCCCCTCTGCACAGTTTCGGTTCCTTTATCAACAAGTCTGTGGTTGTAAAACCCCATGTGGGCCGTCTGCATCAGGAGCACCCAGATAACGACCATAAAACTGACTGCTCATTAACCAGGAGCATAAACAACCCCGGGCACCCACAGCACCCCTGGGTGCCAGCATGGGGCAGGTTTCCATCCTGCCCAACCTGACCGTGCAGTGGCCTGGGGAAGGCAAAAACCAGGCTGAAAATGTTGTTTTTCTCCACAGCAACACGCGGGCTCCGGCTGAGGAGATGCCTCGGTGGGATGTGGGGAGGGAGCCTTTGGGCAAGATCCTCTCTCTGGACAGGCGAGAGGCCAAGAAAGTGCTGGAGATTTATGTCAAGCGCTCGCTGAGCTGCCATGAAAACTCACTGGTGGCCAAAAAAACCCTTCAGGAGAAAGACAAAGGGGAAGGGAGGAAAACAGATGGGCTACAACGGTCGGAGAGTGATTTCTCCACGTACTCGTGTGCCAAAGCCAGCCCTAGGAAGGAGCAGGAGGAGAGACTCAAAGCACCAGACCTGGAGGAGCCTTTGGGTGATGAAAGCAAAGCTCCCCAGGAGGTGCCTAAAGAGGGGCCAAAGGCCAAGAGGAAAAGCACAAAAAACTCTTCCCAGGGCAAAACGCAACACTCGCCTTCAAAACCAACCTGGCTGAAAGGTTTCTTAAATCTCTTCAAGAAGAGCCCTGAGGACCAGAAAGAAAACGCAGGGCAAAAAGCAAAGGAGAAAGATGTCAAACCTCCTCAGGGCTCCAAACCAGAAGGAGCCAAAAAATACAGAGTAGACTCAAGCACGTCCCCAGCGCTGGGCAGAGCCCTGAAGAAGAAGCCCAGCCTGAAGAAGGTTTTCTCCCTGAAGAAGCACGGGGAGGAGGAGCGGGCAGAGCCGGGCTCGGGGGCTCGCAGCAAGCGGCCCAGCTGCCTCCCCCTGCGCCACGTCCTGGCCCCGGCCCAGCCAGGTGGGACCCCCCCCGCCCCGACCCACCCTGCTTTGGGGGGAGCCACGGTGTTCAGTGCGGTTTTTAACCCCTTCCCTGGGTTTTCTGGAGCCGGGGAGAAGTTTTGGAGGCTCCGATCCCCACCTTGAGCACGGTCACCCCAAGGCAGCTGTCGGCAGTGATCACCCAAGCGTGAGCTTTCCTCCTCTGGCAACCGAGGGTCACGGTGGTTTAGTTAAAACCTGTATTTAACACCTGAGATTAGACCCTAAGCCACTCTAGGGCCGGCGTTAAGCTGCTTGAGCTTTGCCTTGGGTCGGGTGCAGGCAGCTGGGGCGGCAGAACCCGGGACACCCGTGCCTTAGCCCAGTCCTTCCCGTGCCAAAACTGCCCGGGGGATTTCTGAGCAGCTTTGGCGGATTCGGGACAGCTCGCAGCTGCTGGGCTGCTTCCATCACCTCCGGGATGCGCTGAGCCGGGCCGGGCGGCTTTGCCCCGTCAGATCCAATCCTCATTTCTGGATCTGTGTTTGTGTCCCGGCAGAGGCGGAGCAGCCCGATGGATTTTACGCACAAGTGTCCGAGGAGGTCGGGCTGGTCGTGCAGGGCAGCGAGAGCCGGGGGGGCAGAGCAGGAGGACGCGGGGAGCCCCCGCAGCCCCCCAGCAGCGAAGGGGTCGGTGAGTGTTGGCCTTGGACACAAAGGAGACTTGATCCCTGCATGGGATCCAGCCCTGCTTCAGTCCTGATCCCGGGGCTTTCCTGACCTCCGGGGTTGGAGGGAGACTTGGCGGGAGATTTTCAGCAGCAGGGTTTGACTGGGAGAATGTTTTTTGGGCTGGAAAGTACTTTAAACACCACCTCATTCCAGCCCCCCTATCATGGGCAGAGACACTTCCACTAGACCACACAAAAAACAAATTCAGAGGTTAGAGAGTATTTTTGCTGGCTGAGGGTAACAAGGCAGTTAACAATATGCTGAAATGGGTTTTGGAAGGATGGAAGTGGATAAATATTGCTCAAGGAATTTTTCCTGGGGACTAAAAAGAGCATCTGGATGTGTGAGGCTTGGGAAAAGGGCTGGAGATAACTGGGTGTCTCTCACTCCAGATGAAGCCATCAGGAGAATCGTTGCCCTGCTCAGGAGTGCAGGAGATGAGCTGGACAGGCAGGTGAGAGATCTGTGGACAGCTGGATGGGGCTGAGGGAATCTGGGCCAAGCTCTGCCCTGCTGTAAAAGAAATACAGCAACGCCATCGATTTCCCCGGGGCAGGAAAAAGAAATCAAGGAAATGGCAGCTTTTAATTCCTTGCCTGGGTGTGGTCCTGCCTGGCTGTCTGTCCTCCACCAGCTGCAGCCCTGGTGTGGAGTGAGGGCATCAGCAGGAGGCTGGCACACGGAGTCATTCCCTGACTCACCTGGGGAGGCCCTGGAACCCCTTGGGGCAGCCCCCAGGGTCCTCCCCTGGAAAGAAACACCACGAGTTTCCCTGCCTGGGCTGAAAGAAGGGACTTTCCCCTTGGTGCTTTGCACACTGTGGTCTCTCCCCATGCCCCTGATTCCCGTGGTTTCTCCTTTCCCCTGTTTCCCTGTTGGTGGTGGCACCCCGGGTGACCAGCCCAGTGTTCTCTGTAGGTCACTGACCTTGCCCTTCCCCCTGTACTGCCCCCCTGCCCTCAAACCACTGACCCCTTACTTAAGCCTGTGCATGGCCTGGCCTTCATTCCTGATATCCCTTCAGTGCCTGGAATAAACCAGGCTGGAACTGACTCATACAAAGGCCCTTCCTGCCTCTCTCTGCTGAGCTTAGCCATGGTGTGTGTGTGGATTTGTGAGCTTGATTGCTTTGCCTGAATTCCTCCCAAGCAGCTTTTCCACAGGAGATGCCTATTGGGATTGAGACAACACCTCCAAACCTAAAAAACACAACGCTACCCTCACTTGTGTCCCACCAGGTGAGGGAGGACGCTCGGCTGCAGCTGTTCTTCAGGGACATGTCCTACAGCTCCTTCAAGAACCTGGCTGATGCCTACATCCAGAGGGAGCTGACAGCCAGCAGGCCCAACATCAACCCCCAGGAGATCCAGTTTGCCTACACAGTGCACCTGACAGCCACGGTGGCAGGGATCTGCAGCCAGGCTGTGAACAGGATCATGGGCTTCGGCAGCCGCTACCTGGACGATTCCTTTGCGCCCTACGGCAAAATTCTCCAGGTGAGGAGGAGGCTGAGCCCAGGGCTGAGCTCCCAGCAGCAAATCAGGGAACAAGTCAGGGCAAGTGACCCCAGGAAGCTGTGGCTGCTCATCTGGGGAAGTGTTCCAGGGTAGGGTGGATGGGGTTTGGAGCAAGCTGGGGTAGTGGGAGGTGTCCCTGCCCATGAAAGGGGGTGGAACTGGGGCAGTTTTAAGATCCCTTCCAATCCAAACTATTCCATGATTCTAAGAATTTCTCCTTCTGGATGACTTTTAAGATCCCTTCCAATCCGAAGTATTCCACAATTCTAAGAATGTTTCCTTCTGGATGAGTTTTAAGATCCCTTCCAATCCAAACTATTCCATGATTCTAAGAATGTTTCCTTCTGGATGAGTTTTAAAATCCCTTCCAATCCAAAGTATTCCATGGTTCTAAGAATGTTTCCTTCTGTCTCAGCAGAAGAGAGAGAAGCTCATGACAGACCACTGTGACAGCCCAGACTGACAGCCAGGGGCCTGTGGTGCCTGGGAACAAGGATGAACTTTTAGTGGTGGGAGGACAACCCCTGGTGGTGACCTGGATGTGGGATGAACTTCAGAGCTGTGAATTTAAAATCTTTCAAGGATAACCCCCATGACAGTGCCAGCAGTGTGAAATACTTGAACCCCACCTAGCTGGGGGCGAAGAGTCTGCAAATCAGAGCCCAAATTTCACCCTGTGTTTGTATTTTAGCTCCTGCCAAGTGCTTGTGTTGAACCTCAGGGATTGTTGCTCTTTGTGCACATGTATTTATTTACCTGCTTTTGTAAATATATTTGTGAATGTACAACATCATTTTTGTAGTAATAATAATTTTGTAGTTTGCTACCAGCCGAGAATCCAGTTTGGAAAAAAAAAAATCAAAAACTCAAATAAATTGGTGCCTAAATGCCAGCCAGGCCTGTCTGCTGGGAGTTGTGTTGTGAATGGAATAATGTTTGCTTTGCTCCAGCTGCTCTGGGCTGCTCCTTTCCAGCCAAATTCCAAGTGGCACAAAGGACTCTGAGAGCAGATACACAGTTTTGTCCTGCCATTTTTACAATTTATAGGCCTTCCCTTTCCAGCAGAAGGAGATTTACTACCCAGAGCAGCTTGATCTGACACCAAGAACTGGGTAAAGCTCATCCCCAAGCGGTGCAGGAGCTGTAACATCCTCGAGGACTGAGGGGATTTATGGCTGCTGGGGTCTCACCTATGAGCTCTAAGAAGATGTGAAATGCCAAAGCGATTTAAACCCTAATCTCTGGGAATGTTTCCAGCTAATCTTTGCTCAGACCCCTAAGTAGGGCCATGGATTAAGGCAGCTCGGGGCTGGGCGGGGTTGCCAGGGCTTGGTGTGGTGGCACCAGCAGGAGCATCTCCTCTGCAAGGCTGGACCTGCCCTGGGGTGAGGGAGGTGAAGTTTTGGGGTTTGCATTGTGCAGGAGGGGTGTTCTGGGGGGTTGAAGGTGATGGTGGTGGCAAACAAACGTGTGGGTCTGTGTCACTGCCACGTTTGGCGTGACAGTCCCCTGGGGTGACAGCCCAGGTCAGTCCAGCACCTCCTGTCCTAGAGGATCTGACCTTCTTGGTCCTTGTAAAACCCAAAAATGGGGAGGCAGAGCCCTCACAGGACAGAACCAACCCTTCCCCACCCAGACCCGCATCCCCAGAGCCTTCAGGGCTGTAACAAAGACAGGATTGAGTCACTGCCTGCCGAGGGAGGGGGGACACCTTGCAGGCTCCATCTCATTCAGCCCGGGGTAATTAGCAGTGTGGAAAACATTAAATCCCACTCCTGGGTCCTGCCAACCACGAGTGCAGCATCAGCACCACGATTCCTTTTGGCTGGGAACCAACCCAGGAGATTTTACTGTGGGAGAGGCTGAAACCACCCTCGTCTGTTTGCAACAGCCCCGACATTCCCGTTCCCTGCCCAGAGCCTGTGGGGATGTGCTGGGCTGGGAGCAGGGCTGGGCCAACTGCTGGATGGGGTTACAGGGTCACAGGATGCCCCAATTTATTTTGTATCTGAGCTTGTGTGGTGCCAGGGATGGGTTGGGATTTGCATGGAGGAGAAAAGGGCTCTGTTTCCTCACTGAGTTCCCGGTGAAAAGTCAAATATCTTCTGTCCCAGAGGATATCATCTTCCATCAGCACGTGGGATGGACCTGACAGGTGAAACATCAGAGAGGAAAACTCCCATTCCCTTCTCCTGTGCCATTCCCAAAACCACAGCTGAACCAAACACTCTCCTCTGCTCACTGGATCCTTTCCCACCCATTGGGGCAGCCGTGCTGGAGGAGCAAGGAGCCAAACTTGCCCAGCCTCTTGCACAAGAGGCTCCTGCTCCCAAAAAACCCAACCCAGTGTGTAAGGGATGCTGCTCCAGCTGGGCATGGTGGGATGAGGTTGGGAGCAGCCACAGCTGCCTCAGTGCAGCACCCCAGGGCTGGTGGCTTTGGGAGCCCAGCTCCCTTCCCTGAGCAATTCCAGCACCTTGGATTAATCTCCTGGTTATAAAATTGGGCCTTGATTGCCTGTGGCCCCTGAAGATATTAAGAAGGTTTTAAAGAAGGGTAAGTTATTAGTCCTGGGGGTGTGAGCTGATTCCAGCTCTCGGCATTACCTTCATCCTTCCCTAAACACCCTGTGGTGGCTTCCCACAACAATCGCCTCGCACGAAAATCCCTGGATCACGGACACCAACCATCTGGGCTCTGATCCTGCCCGGGCAAAACACAGCCCTGCACAGCCCCCAGCCCACCCAGGGCTCCTGGGAGCTGGGGGCTTTCTCCCCAGACCATCCCAGGCTGCTGCAGGGATCCTGCATCTCCGAAGCCATCAGTCCCCACTAATCCTGCTTTGGAGAGCCGGGGGGGCAGGGCAGCTTAGAAAATCAGCCCGGCACTTAATGAGCCAATTAATGCAAAATTTGCTGTCACTAAGAGGATGATGACAAGGTTTCATCTCACGGGAGCAGGGAACTGAGCCAGGCAGGATGATGCCTCCTGGATGCTGTCCCAGGCCGTGGTGCTGGCAGCTGGGGAGGGTGCAGGGGAGATTTGGCACCTTGGCCGTCCTGGAGAAGCCCCCGTGACTGACTGCTGTGTGGGGACACAGGAGGGTGTTCCCACAGCTCACATGGGATCATTGATACCTTTCCCAAACGTTGGCAGTCAGGGCTGGGAGGTGAAGGGCTGAGTGAAGCAGGAGCATCCTACACCTCTTTATGCAGAGCCTGTTGGAGTCCCCAGGAGCCTGAGGCAAACAACAGGAACAGTTAATGCACAGGAAACATGGGAACAACTCATCCCAGCATACAAACCTTCTGCACTTCCAGTGCCCTGGCGTGTCTGGACCAGTCACAGCAATAGGTGATAGTTTTGTCCTTCATGAACTTGCCAGTACTGGAAGAAAATCCTCTAAATGAAGGGATTTGCTTTCCCAAGGGCTGGAGGAGCCAGTGGCATGATTCACACAGATCAAGGCTTTGATATCTCAAAGGAGAGGAGGCTGGTGGAGAGGCTGGGGTGTGTGGGAGACTCACTCAGTGAGGGGATCATGAGAAACATCAGACACTGGAAATACAAGAAATTAGGGCCTAATTCAGGCAGTTGTTCACCTCACCCATTCATTATTAGATGTATCTTGGTGCTGGCAACCTCCTCCTGTGTGTCCTGACATCCAGGGAGCACCAGAGACCAGCTCTGGCCAGGCTGTGACATTTACCTGGGGGGTTCCAGGCAATGTCCCCCTGCTGGGGGGCAGCTCCTGGTGACACTTCAACCCAAGGAATGTCAATGTGAGGGACTCTGCTTTGATTCCTGTCTTGGGGACACAGTCACGGCTGGAGAAGGCAGGGAAAAATGCATGAAAATTTGGGGTGAAACAGCACTGCAAAGGTGGTGTCAGGATGCTGGGACCATGCTGTGGTTCCCTGTGCTGTTGTGGCCAGGCTGGTGCATGGGCACAGGGAAGGAGAGCTTTGTTCCTTACCCACATGCCCACGTTGTGTTGTATACACAGCCCTAATTCTAACCCACGGAATGTTTCCTCTCAGTGTGCAGCTCTATGGATTTGGACAACAGAAACGACACAATATTTACCAGTACTTAATAAATGCATCTGTTAAAATGGCAATTTTTGTTCTGTATGTTGGCAGCAGGGTTGGATCATTAAGGCTGAAAAGACAAGAAATCCACTGTATTTCTCCCTGGTTTTATAACTATCCCCCAGGCAATGCAGGCAAAGGCAGCTTGATTCTGGTTCAATAACCACCGTTTTGGATGACATGGTGCTGCTGTAGGGCCTTATTGAGAGGGGAGAGAAAAACAAATCCAGGTCTTAGGCCTTTGGCCCATGCAAACAATATCCAAGAGTCAGGCAAAGACAAAACCCTTCCAACAGAGAGCGAGTATGAGGAATATTTCCAAACCTAACCCAACGTAACGCCCTGCATCCACCCCTTGTGTAACACCCTCTGGCTTTAAGTGTCTTATACAAGCCTTTACTCACTCAGCACTGAGCTGTGCCTAAGCTGGGATTGATGGAGAATCCAATTTAGGAAAACACCCTTTGATAAGAAAGCATGAAGCAAAGAGGAATATTTGCACAGACGTTCCCAAGTGTGACAGGCACAGTAACACCAGAACCCTCTCTGGGAGGGCTCCTGGGGCACTGCAGTCCCGTTGGCATGAGAGGGGAACCCTGATCCAGCCCTGAGCATCCTAGCTGGCTGTGGTTGAGGATTATAAGAGCTGTTTTGATCAGAGGAAAATTTCTGTTTTTAGCACAGGCGGCAATTAAAATAGCTCGCGAATCTCAACGCCTCGGGGAGCTGTCATAAAAGGAGGCAGAAAATCCTTCTTCTGGACTCCCCTGCAGCCAGACATGAGCCTGGAGGCAGCAAAGGAGAAGAGACCCTGAGGTTCACCTGGTGGAGAAGGACAACCCGAGACCTCGAGCCAGACCCGCTGCTTTGATCCCAAGATGGGCGTGGAGGATCTCCGGGCTTCCAGCACCCCGTTCTCCCTCTCCTTTTCGGGCAGCGGCTTCCTGGCCCTCTACCAGGTCGGGGTGGTGCAGTCCCTGCTGGAGTTGGCTCCCGAGCTCCTCAAATCTGCCTGCAAGGTCTACGGCTCCTCGGCCGGGTCGCTCATCGCCGCCGCCGTCGTGTGCGGCGTCGGCCTCGGTAAGGAACCCGCGCCCCGAGTGCCCCCGGAGCTCCTTTGTTCCATGGAGCCAGGGGGGCTGCCCCGGGGGGCTGGAGGGGCTGCTGGGGCTGCTGGAACTCTCCTTTCTCACTCTGTAAGCAGGCATTGTGGAAAGGCAAGGTGTTGGCAGCCTTGGCAGGCAGAGTGGCGCGGTTTGGGGAGGTGTGAGCTGAAAAAGCCGGTTCCTACGGCCTCGGCGTTCCCTGGCTCAGCTGCTGGGCAGGAATTACAGGGGGGAATCTGGATGTACCTGTACTCCTTTGGCTCCTTTTCCTGCTCCTGCTGGAGGAGCAGATCTCCTGCTCTGAGGTCTGAGGGGTGCTGAGATGTGTCCCAAAGCCAGTCTGTGTGGCCTCGGGGGCTGGATTTGCCCATGTAAAACCTTCTTTTCCCTATGGATCAGGTTTCTTGGGATGTGTAGCTATGAAGGGACATGTGTGGCTGTCACACAGGTATCTACAGAGATGACAGCCTTGTTTGCATGTCTCTTTAGCCTATCCCACTCAACCTTCCCAGAAAAAGGGAGATTCCCAACTCCAGGTGCACCTTTCCCTGTGGCTCAAGGTTTGTTAACAGGAACAGCATTCTGCTGCAGCCTGGGGCTGGGATTCCTCTTATTGCTGCTGAAGGGGTTTTCCTCTGACCCTCTTTCAACAATGTGGAAACAGGCCCCTCTAGCAACAAGAGGGAATTGTGTAGAATTAATTCAGAGTAGTTAATCCACTTTTAATAATCACATCCTCCCATATTTCCAATTAGTGCCCATGTGTAAACAAGCATACACAGGACTTAAGGCTCTAAAGCCTGATCCAAGTTCTGCTTCAAGTAATGGGGACATTTAGGAGGAGCAGAAGGTTTTAGGGACCAAATAATGATGGAGGAAGCTGGGAGGGAACATACAGTTCCTGAAACCTCTGGTGGATGCTGGAACTGTTCTTCTGCAGCTAAAAATAATTCAAAACATCGGCAAAAATGTTTAGATGAGGCAGAAAGGAACATTTCTGCCCACGTGGGGATGAACTCCTCCACAAACAAGCAAAGGCCCTAAAATTTCTGATTGCTCCTGCTGGTGTAAGGGATGGGTCTGGGGTTGTCCAGCAGCAAAAACACATCTGGCAATTGCTCTTGCTGGGACCACCAGTCCTGAACTGGGCATCTGCTTCCCTGGAGGTGGAAAACACATCCACTTTGAGGGGTTGAAATGATCTTGTGCCCAAAATATCTTCCCCAGAGGAAGAAAAGACACTTTGGATAGTGATGACTCTGGTCAGGTTTCTAACAAGGAAAATGAATGTGGCACAAACTCTGTGATGTTCATCCTGAGGATGAGAGGAGCAAAAAAGGTGAGGGGTGTTTGGTGTCCCACGGGGTGGCTGCAGTCAGGTGTCCGTGCCCTGCCCTGGGCTGGCTGAGGAGCTCTGAGCTCCCAGAGCCAGGCTGCCCTCTGTGACCCCACCAGTCACATCGTGGGGACATGCTTGTCACCAAGCTGGTTCAGGCAGGGACAGTCACATTGCTGCCAGGCTCATCCTTCACTCGCTCCCATCAAATCCCCATCCACAGCCCGCAAAGCTGGGCTGGGCTCTCACCTCTTACCCGGCAGTGTGTGGGCAGGTTTTTTGTGTTTTCCCCCCATTTCCAGGACACAGAGCAGCCAGACAGTGACCTGGGCGTGCCCCACCTCCCTGCAGGTCTGGGTCTCTCGGCATCCCCGCTGTGTGAACCCGCCCGGGGTTAATCGTTACCCCGGGTGGCCTCAGCATCCTCTCAAACCCCTCTTAATGCCTGTGCTGCTCCAGGTGCCTTCGGGACACTCCACCTAATCCGTCTGTCCGTCCACACAATCCCGTGAGACTGCACGGAAGCCTCTGTCCCTGCAGAGCCTTGGTGCTGAGCCCGGGGCCTCGAGCTGCTGCAGGGTCCCGGGGAGCCCACCCGGGGGCAAGGACAGCTCTTTGCAGCTTTGGTGCTGGATAAGCTCTCACTGCAGGAGTTTAAACACCCCGAGGTGGGATATGCCCTCATGTCAGCTAAGGCACCAAATTCCCTCTATGGGATCAGGCTGCCTGCAGAGTTTGCTGCACTCCTCTTCCTCCCCATCACTGTGAAACCTTCAAAATCTGGAGTCTCCTGAGCCCTCGGCTGGGGCCACGGAGCTCTGCAGCTCCTGGGATGTGCAGACACATGTCATGGCTATCAACACCTCCCTGGAGGTTGCCAGGGGAGCTCAGGTGAGCTGGGAATCCCATCAATGTGGAGCCAGGACACCTGGCTTGCAGGAAAGCCCTGAGCAGAAGAGGTGCCCCCCATCCTCACCTCCCTGTAATGCCTGGGGCTGCCCACGTGGAAAACCAGAGGTGGAAGGCAGGAATGAGCTGTGCAAGTCACACTGTCATGGATAACTCAGTGTCCCCCTTTCTGGGGCTCCCTGGAGCCTTCCCCTAATCCCAGCCAGGAGCATCTTGAGGCCCATCTGTGGTGCAGGTGGGGATTTCACCAGTGGGGTCACACAAAGGTATGATGTCCTATGGGGGTCATGGCCCCCTTTCTGCCCTGCCACATCCCCCACTGTAGCAGCAGGATCATCCTGGGGTAACACAGAGGGGATGCAAGGAGCTTTATTTGTGTGGAGCGTTAAAAATAGGATTTTAAATATAACTATTAGCACAGCAGGGATATTGACTCGATATTGATTCGTCTCCATCTTTCCCTCACCTCTGTTTCAGATGACCTAAAGGAGTTTTTCTTTGCCCTGGCAACAGAAGTCAGGAAAACCCTCCTGGGCCCCCTGTCTCCCAAGTGCAGCCTGCTGGCCAACCTCAGGGCTGTCCTGCAGAGGATGCTGCCAGAGGATTCCTACCTGCTGGCCTCGGGGAGGCTGCACATCTCACTGACACGGGTGGTGGATGGCCAGAACGTCATGGCCTCGGAGTTCAGCTCCAAGGAGGAGCTCATCCAGGTAGGGAGAGCTGCCTCTGCTGCTGTGGGAAGGTCTCCACTGACCACCTGGGATGGGCATACCCAAGTGTTGGTGGCTTTAGCTGCACTGTGTTCTACAGTGGGGAGAGAGTCAGGAGGCTCTGTCCCACCACCATGAGTTTGGAGGCAGGGAGGAGGGTTTGAGTTCCAGGATCAGATGGAATAAATCAGGCTAAAAAAGCAGCAGGGTTGTTTCCAGCCTCATACAGTTGGAGCTCTAATAATGACTTTGCAAAGAGCCCTGTCAGTGCTGATGTGACCTCTCAGCTCTCCCTTCAGCCATCTGGCAATGGTTTTCCTTGTTGCCTCAGCACTTTCCTGGGAGGAAAGAGCTGAACAAAGCTGCTGCTGAACAATAAGCAGCTCATTAACCAGTAAATTATCTGCTGGGAGGAGAATCTCAGGGTAAAGTCTTAACAGAGCTGACCATGAGCTCCTGGGTCCCTTGTCCCAGGGAGACAGTAGAGGATGGAAACTCCAGGAGATGTTGGAGTTCACCCCATGGTGTCTCCTCTAGGTAGCCCAGGAGCCCAGGGTGCTCATTCCCAGCTGGTGAGATTGATGGGAAATGGTTGTAAACACCCCAGCAGTGGCTTTACCACTGACAAATCCCAGCAGGATTTGAGGATGTCTTGTGAGGGTGTCTTGGTTTTGTCCAAAAAACCTGCAAAGATGGAAATTGGCCCTAAAGCTTCAGCTTGCCACCACCAAAGGGCAGTGCTGGACGTGTCAATTTACAGCTATTAATTCTGGCAGCTATAAAATTTTCAAAAATGCAGTGTTGTGCCCTGCTCCAGAGATGTTTCCACTTCAATGAAATCAGATGTTTTCCCTTTCTTGAAGCTTTTCTTGCCACAGTCCCCAGCAAAGTCCAGGTGGCACCAACAGCCTGCTTCCAGATTTTCTCAAGGCTGAATTTTCAACAGCTTTTGTCCAGAAGAACTTTGACAGGAACACTGACTTCTGCAATCCCTCTCCTCCCCAGGCTCTCCTTTGCAGCTGTTTCCTTCCAATTTACTGTGGATTCATCCCTCCATCCTTCCGAGGAGTGGTGAGTGATATTTCCACTAAAACACACGCTCCCAGCAGGGTGTTCCTGGGTTTGAACTTCACATTCCTCTGACCAGGGAGGGATAGGTGTGTCCAGGCTTTTCCTTTAGCTGATGGATAAAGCCTTTCAGCTTATTATTCCCCTCACCCCAAGACGACAGCTGGGTGGAATTGCCCTCTGGGGAGCCCTCTCCTGCTTTGCCCATGGGCAGAGTGTGGATGATCTTGTAGTGAGTGAGATAAGGGGACTCCCACAGTGGGGACCTTGAGACACAACCCAGTTATCCCGGGCAGGGCCTGTCTGCAGTTCATCCCCTGGCTCAGGTGCTGACTTGCAGTGCTGAGACATCCAGAGCTCGTGGGAGGATCCTCCCCCAGCCCTCAGCATTTCCATGCTCTGCTTGTCTGAGGGGAGGAGAGGAGGAGCTCAGTGTTTTCCACTGCATCCACTGCCAGGATTGGGGCAGCCACAGCTTTTCTGGGCAACCTGTGCAGGGCCTCACCACCCTCAGGGAAGGATTTCTTCCCAATATCCCATCCAACCCTAATAGCAGTGGGAAGACATTGCCCCTTATGTCACTCTATCCCTTTTCCAAAGTCCTTCTTCAGCTGTCTTGGAGCCCCTTCAAGTACTGGAAGGTACTCTCTAAGATCCCTGCAATGTCCAAGGCCAGGTTGGACATGACTTGGAGCAAGCTGGGATAGTGGAAAGTGTCCCTGCCAATGGCAGGGGGTGGCACTGGATGAGATTTAAGGTCCCTTCCCACCCAGCCCATTCCCAAGTCTGTGATTGCTCTGTGAGGCCCCTCTGCGATGTTATTTTATCAACTTTTAATTCCATCAGCTGCAACTTCCAGTCCCACTGAGGTGGGTGGTAAATCCAGATTCCTTTAGGAATAGAGCAATTGACATTTTCCTTGCCCAGTGAGTAATCCCCCATGAATCTGCAGGCAATTATTAAAGGTGGGGGCCCTACTGCTCGAGCTCAGGACTTGAAAGTTTTACAACACTGTGCATTCGGTGATGTCTGAATTGGCTCTTGACTGCCAAAAAATTGTTGTACAAAGCTTTGCAAATGAAAATAATTATATTTCCATTTTAATAACTGCTGTGGATTACAATGCCTGGTCAAGGAGCTGGCTGGGTGCCACAGGCAGGGCAGGGGAAGGAGCTGGCAAAGGGATGAAGAGCACAGGTGGGACAAGAAGCTGTTGGAAGGGAGAAGGGAGGACAAGGTGGGATGGGCTCACAACAGGAGTGTCACCAGTGCAGCTGCTGGCTCCTGACTCAGTGACACTGCAAAGGTCCCCAAAGCCAACCCCTGTAGCCCTGAGGTGTTTTGGTTTTCTGAAATTCTTTTCCCAGAGAAGTTCTGTGCATAGTAATGTTTTTGAAGCTGTACCTATGTTATTCAGTCCTTCTCACAGCAGGGATTTCTTCTTGATGTCCCTCTGCTTTGACCAGTGTGATTGAAGAACTTTACCTTTGTTTCAGCATTCAAATTAGTCTGTGTAAAATAGCATATAAGGGAGATGCATCCCTAAATAAAGAGTCATTTTTAGCCTTCTGACCTCAGACTCCTGTGTTGTTTTAGTGTAAGACAGAACCAAACCCTGCCTCTGCTCCCCCCGCAGCGCTACGTGGACGGCGGCTTCACCGGCCTGCAGCCCGTGTCCAGCCTGGAGGAGCCCGTGATCACCGTGTCCCCTTTCACTGGAGAGCTGGACATCTGCCCCCGTGACTGCCCTGCCATCTTCTTCTGCTTCCAGATCTTCAATGGCAGCATCCAGATCTCCATAGAGAACCTGTGCAGGATCAGCTACGCTCTCTTTCCGCCCAGCACCATGGTGAGCCCACCAGGGCTTCTCACAGATTGGTTTTGGTGGAAACATTAGTGCTGCTCCTGCCTTCTCAGGATTTCAGGTTCAGCGGAGTCTCCACTGTTAATTAATGGGATTTCAAAGGGAGGGGGCAGCACCCAGTGTTTTTGCAGTACATTTTGGGGAAGGGACATTGCTCATGGGTGGCCAGCTTGGGATGAGGTCCACAACCTGCAAAACCAGGTGACCTCTAAGGTCCCTTCCAACCCAAACCATTGTGTTTCTCTTTTGGTGCTGTAGTGGTTGGAAACCAACCAGTACCTCCTGCCCTTCCAAATGGGCCATCCCAACCCTCCACAGTCAAACAGCTTTGGATAGATCCTGTAGGACTGGGGTCAGGGCTCTTTAGTGACTTCAAGTGTTTCTCCTTGCAGGTCTTGAATGACATTTTCTCCCAGGGCTACCAGGACACTGCCCTTTTCCTGTACAGGAACAGTAAGTGGCACCCAGCACCCGAGAGGCACCTGGGTGTGACACAGACAAACATCATCCCTTTCTCTCCCTGTGTCTCCCAGATGCTTTTGGCTTTAATTACTTCGATGGCAATTTCCGCTTCGGCAGCACCTGTGGGAAGAACGACTCTGGAAAATCCCATGGGACACACCCCGGCCTGTACAAAAGGGTCCCCCAGTGCCTGACCCCTTACTTCCTGCCAGGTAGAGGATTTGGGGTGCTCAGCTTGGGTTTTAGGGCTGGGGTAGCCTCCAAGAGCAGCAGTGTTATATTTAGGACATTATTGAGTTATTTATTAAATATCTCTGTTGCAAAGAGACTTTGTAAGAGTGGCTCCAGCTGGACTCTGGCCTGGGCTGGACAAAAGGATTTATTAATGTATTTATTGCATTAATTCCATTGTTTGTCATTCCTGGTCTTTCTTTCCTTCTGTGCTGTCATTCCTGGTGCAGGCTTGTGGAAGAAGGAGCAGGTGAATGGATTGCAGGACCCACTGGCAAAGGTCCTGCTGCAGCCTTACAGGCTCCCAGCCTTATTCAGGAAAGGGTAAGGACATCCCAACAGAGGCACTGGGGAATGGCACATGAACCAGGGGCAGTGCCTTTAGCAGTGGTGGGGCAGCTGAAGGGACACATGGAGGGATTTGGTGTTCCCTGAAGGGGAGATCCAAGGGAGAGCAGGTACAGCTGGTGGGAATGGATCTCCTGCCTTATGGAAAAGATTACTACAGTGTGCATTTACTATGAACACCCTCCCCTTTTTGCTGCCTTTAGCCCTCATTAAAGTCAGCCCTTGTACTTATTTTTGCAGGGTGAAGAAGGTGTGGGGGCTGCTGGAAGGTGCCAGCTCCCTGGTACAACAACTCCACCAGCTCCTCCAAACCCTGGTGCCTGGTTGGCTTAAGAGAGCCATGGACAGGAGGAGGTGAGGGGCAGGGGCTGCAGACCCTCAGCATAAAGAGAGCAGGGAAACCTTTGGGAACCTCACCCACTGGGTCACTGATGCTGAGTGTGGCTAAAAACTCCAAATCTGGAGTAGCTCACATTAAAAGTAGCTGGTTTTTTATCCCTGTGATATTATTTTGATATCACAAAGAAGCTACAAACCAGCTTAGTGCCACCTGCCTACTGCAATACATTAATTTTCCAGATATTTATCTGCTGGGCTCTGTCCTGGCGGGACACCAGGCACATTCACCAAGATCCTGAGGGATGTTCTGGCACTAAGCTCTCAGGGATTTAAGGCATATCCCCTCAAAATCTGCCTGCGAGTTCCCTCCTGTGCAGCTGCCTAAGAGACTCAAAATGATTTCACCCTGAGGCAGCTGCAAACTCCTCAGGTGTGAGAAATCCCTTTGGAGTCAAACATTCCTGGGGCTGCTTATCCCTGTCAAGGACCTCGACCTCAGCTCTCCTCTTGTTCCCACAGGTAACAAGGATTATCCCAGTGAGCCCTGGGGGTCTCCAGAGCTGCCTTGGAATGTGGTGGGCGACACCAGCACGGCTGCTGGTCCTCCAGGGAATTTTTGGGGAGCATTTTATTTTTCTTCAGAGCCTGTCTGGTTCTGCCTGCAGTGCTGCCACTGCAGTGCCCCTGCTCTGGCCTCACCTGCTTTTCCAGGATGGCAGAGGCAAAGCTCCTGAGCTGCTCCTGGGACCCACCCCAGGCTGCAGGGGCCACAGGGCAGCCACACCTGCAGAGCTCACAGCCCTGCCCACTCCATCTCCTCCCCTCCAGCTGCATCCTTCCCTGCTTTAATGCAGATTACGGGGGTGGGGGCAGTTGCCAGGAAATGCCGTGGTTTAAGTGTTTTCCTCCCACTCAAAAACTTCCAGAGAGATTCCTCAGAGAGAGAGAGAGAGAAGCTTTAGGGAGCATCACACTGGGCAGGAACTAATTTTTTCTACAGTTCCCTGAAGATTTTTTACCAATTATCAATTCTTGAGCTTCACATCTCCTCACAGCTCTGCTTCTCCTGCCTGTGGAGGTGGGAGTGCATTTGGATCCCTCTGGAACTCACAGATGTGCAGAAGGATGGAGAAAACTAAAGATTAACTTCCCTCTTCAGAGTCCTGCAGGCTGCATCTGCTGACATTTCACAAACACATGAATTCTTCTCCTGCAATTGTCTGTAACTCACAGCCACACACAGGGCATGGCCCAGGCAAACACACCCTGTGTCACTGGTCTGCACACACAATTAATTGGCAGTGCTCTTAAATATCCCAAATCTGTGCTGTATTTCTGAGGCTGTGGATTGGCTTTGCTGTGTCTCCCATTTGTTGGTTCCCTACAGGCAAAAAATGGCTCCCAACAGCAGCAGCTGTTTATTAGAGGAAATAGCCTGTTTAATTGCACAAAGGAAAATGGAACAGGGGGGAGTTTCATCCAGAGGGCTGTGGAGAATACAGAAATGAATGTGGGGAGTAGATGAAGGGAGCTTTGATGTAAGCAGACTCAAAGTTAACTAGCAGTGCTGTGTGACAGAACAGTATCCCGTGTTTGTGGTTAGGCAGGGAAAGGCGCTGGGAAGACATCGCGTTTTGTCACGAGAAGGGCACAGAAAAAACTCCTCCCACCTCCCCGAGATAAGATATCAACCCAGGAATGTAAACCCCCCCTCTAACCGAACACCAGTATTTTTCCATTCTCCCTACTAACCCAAAAGGTGTAACCAGACCCCTCTGACGTAGTGATAAGACCCCAGAGTATATAAACTGTATGCTTAAGAGAATAAACGCTTTTTGGATCGTCTTCCACATTGGAGTGAGCGTGTCACTAGCCCGAGTCCCACACAGAGAATGTGGTGACCGTACTGCTCTCTTAACCCAGGCCATCAGAGCTGCAGTGACCAAAACTGCAACACGTGTTCTGCCATTTTTGGTTGAAATCAGTGACCTGGGAATAGTTTCTCTGGAATGAGTTTGCTAAAAAAAAACAAAAACAAAAACAAACTGGATGATTATTTCACAGAATCATGAAATGGTTTGGGTTGGACAGGACCTTAAAGCTCATCCTGCTCCACCCCTGCCATGGCAGGGACACCTCCCACTGTCCCAGGGTTCTCCAAGCCCCATCCAACCTGGCCTTGGACACTGTCAGGGATCCACTGCTTTGGGCACCCTGTGCCAGGGCCTCAGTGCCCTCACAGGGATAAATTCCTTCCCAATATCCCACCTAACCCTTCCTGCAGTGGGAAGCTGTTGAACCTTCTTGTGTCCCTCCAGTTCCTGATGAGAGGTCTCTCTCCAGCTTCCCTTCAGATCCTGGAAGGGGCTGTGAGGGCTCCACACAACCTTCACTTCTCCTGGCTGAACAGCCCCAGCTTCCTCAGCCTGTATCCACAGGGAAGGTGCTCCAGTCCCCCTACAACTTTCTGGCCCATTTTGCTGGATCCCATTTGCATTGGATCCTGTCTGCTCCTGTCTTCCATCCATCCTGGATGGATTTACACCTCTTGCACTGCAGCCAAAGCCAGGCTGCTCAAATCCAGCTGTTCCTGCCCCAGGGCAAAGTGGAAGCTCAGAGACACCCAGCCCTCCCCAGGCAGGGACAATCAGCCCAGCATTTGCTTTTGCACCTCTGCTCCCTCCCACTTATCCAACAGCTCCTTCTCCAGGCTGCTGCAAGCACCAGCCCCACCTCCAGGCAGGATATTTCCATTTCAGCATGAAGCAGGTGTCCTATTGAAATGGGCATTAAAATCCCCCCAAGAAAGTTCACATCCAGGAATTGGACTTCCAAATCCACTAAATGCATCTGCAAACCTCAGCCACAAACAGGAGCACGGTTTGAACTGCCCAGTGTATCCCCCATGTGGGGCTGGATCATAAGCAATCAGTAAAACTTGGAGAACTTAAACAAAAATCAACCTGCAAGGATCCCCTGAACTAAAATGGTTTCAACACAGCACCCTTCTGATCCAAACCTGCAGGAATGAGCAAGAAATAAGTATTGAACAATCCAGTATTCAAATCAGCTGGGTTTTGCTTTATTAATCCCTCATCTTTTCAAGCAAGCAGAGCTGGTGCTGTCTCCCCTTGGAGACACCAGCCTGGAGCTAATGGCAGTGGAGGCTTTGCCAGAGGCAGTGGAGGCTTTGCCAGAGGTACTGATTGGAATCATCTTGTGCAGGAGCTTGTTTCACCCCAAGGAAGCAAGGTGGGAATCCCAGCTGCACCCAGCTGGGATAGGAGCAGCCTGGAATGCTCCTGTGGGGGCATTCCTGGGAATCCTGTGGGGGCTGTGGCCCTGCCTGTGCTGTGGCATTGCTGGCACAGCCCCTGTGCTCCTCGGGGCAGGCTCAGCCTTCAGGATGGTTCCAAGTTGCTCTTTGCCTCTTGAAAGCATCAGCTGGGGCCAAAGGCAGCAGCAGGGTCAGAAATGCTCTTCTGTGGCTGAGCTGGCCCTAAAGGGAATAAAACCAGCTTGGTGAGTCTGACAGACACCTCTGGGAGCTCCTGTGGGACAAACTGGATTCAAGTGCCTGGTCAGAGCTGCTTCCCTTCCCCCTGTTGTCTGAAGGGCAGCGGGTTTTGGTGTCCTCAAAATATTACCCTTGTCCCCCTGTCCTGCTGCTTGTCCCATTCTGCTCCAAACCCAGCAGAGGTGTGAAGCCTGAGGTGGATGGGATGAGAGTCTGGAGTCAAGCCAAGGCAGCAGAGCTCCCTCTGGAGCTGGATCCCACTGCAGGTGGAGAGGGAAGAGTCCTTGAGTCTGCCCCATGGAACTGAGCCCAGCAAAGCCAAGCACGTGCCCAGTCCTGCCTGTGGCTCTGGCTGTTGGCTGCAGGTGCTTTATGCCAGGCTCTGTTTCCAGTCTGGGCACTAAGGAGGGTGCAATTCCTTCTGCAATTGTCCTGCTGGGCACAGGATGAGAGGCAAGTCCTTGTGGATGACCTGCAAATGCAGCCTGAGCCTGGTGGGATTGCAGGCTGCAGACACTTGTCCTCAGGAAATGTCACTTGTCCCAGAAATCAGGCACAAGTTGTTCACAAGTTTATCCCCCTGCTGCTTTGGCAGCATCAATGATATTCTAGCATTGCACAGACAAACAGGGAAAGCCTTTTCCTGGCCTTCACCAGGATGGCTTCTCCTTCCCAGAACTGGAAATTGTACTGTGCTTTGCTCTGGACATGGAGAGCCTGGACTCCCCCCTTGATTGCTCTCTGGCCTTACAAAGGAGACTTGATTCCTCCCACAGGAGGAAATTTTCTCCTCAGCCTGGTCAAAAACGTTGCAGCCCAGCTGCAAACCAGAGACAGAGAATCCTGAGAGCCCAGAGCTGCCCAGCATCCAAGGAAGCCTCACTCCCACCTTGTTGCTCCCAAAAGCTGCACGTAGCTCAGACTGATGGAGCCTTTAAAGAAGCAACCAGGGGTGCAACTTCTACAGCCTAAAACTGTCCTGCATTTCTTAGTGGGTCTAGAGTTCATTTGTTTTCAAAGGAAGTATCTTTCTTGCTTCCATTTCATGTTTTCCAAGCTTTTCGTTTCAGATATGGAATGGTAACAGTCCTATTCTTTCTCCTTTATATTCCTCATTTGTTGTGGGCCTCCTACATATAGCAGATTGTGTCATTTTTTTTTTTTTCATTTATTTTATGTGGCTACATTTTAAATAATCGTCATGCTGAAAAAGCTGTGTAATTTTTCTTAAGATGATAGAGTCTGAAGTGTTGAAAGACTCAGAAGGAAAGAGAAAATAAAGAGTAAAATTGAAAGAAAGATTGCATTTCATCAGACACTTCTTTGTCTTTTTTAGTAAAAACAAGCTGCAAATTGAAATGCTGAGGATTTACTGGTTTTTCATACAAAACTAAAATGGCAACAGGCATAGTTTTGCATGGGATTGCAGAAAGCATTAAGTTTTGGATATAAACCTGCCTTGTGTTGCCTGAAAATGGTACAGCAAGAGTTTTACCCACAGCTGTGGTATGCTTCCCTTGCACTGATATTTCTGTGGCTGCAGCCAGGGTTCCTAAGGAGAAGTTTGGAGTTAGCTGGCCCAGCAAAGGCAGCTTGAACCCTTGAGACAGCCTTAAAGAAGGGATGTGTGGGCAGAAGCTGTTCTTACCTCACAAGGTGAGTGAATGCATGGGAAGAGCTCCTTCTGCACAGATCCCTTCTGCCCCAGCCCCAAATGCAGTCCTCAGTGCTCACCCCTGACCTGAGGGGGAATTTTCTCCCATTCCTGGTGTTCTCACCTGCCCCACAGGCTCTTTGGGCACTGACAGCCCTGGGCAGGTGTCACTTGACAACTGATGGGGTAAAGGAGGTGCTGGTTCTTTACCTTGCTGGGGGTGGAGGAGGTGGTGTGGGACTTCCTATTCTTCTTCATCTTCTGCCTGGCTGATCCCTGGGTTCTCTTTGGTGTCCTCCTCTCCATCCATGGCTCTGGAGTGAGCAGCCCTCTGCTGTGGCTTTGGGGGCAGGGGCTCCTCACCTTCCTGATTTGATTCATTGGCCAAGGAAAGTGTGAAGCCCTCGAAGTAATTCACCTGGAAATCCCCTGGTGGGAAGAGATTCCAGCTCTCACTGCCAGGTCTGCAGCAGTGTGAGGCATGGCCTGGGCTGGCTGGAAATCAGGGATGCTGATGAGCCCAGGGATCACCAAACACTGCTGCTCTGTGCTTCAGGGGCTTAGCAAACACCACACAGGGCACCTGAGCCTGTGCTCCTCTCTAGAGGTCCTGGGAGCTCTGGGACAAAGCTCTGCCATGGCCAGTGTGGCAGAGAAAAGGGGAGTGTGGCTCCAGAGGGAGCTTCAGGAGAGGCCAGGACTCAGCAATCCAGGCAGTGCCAGGAGTGCAGGCATCCCTCTGTAAGCATCTCTTACCTCGTGTCAGCAAACCAATGATGTAAGGGAAGCACCCAACCTCCCTGTCCCCACTCCCAGTCACTTACTCATCCTTTTCAGGAAGGAGACAGTGTCCTGGTAGCCCTGGATATAAAAGTGTTCCAAGACCTGCAGGGGGAGGTGGCAGTGAGGGCAGCTGCAGGCAGCTCAGGGCTGTGCCCGCCTGGAGGAGCTGCTCACCTGCCGTGGGGGAGGCTGGAAAATGTACACCAGGCGGTTGATGTTTGTTTTTGAGATCTGTAGGATGCAATCAGAGAGCTGGAAGGTGAGGAAGGCGGCGGGACCGTCCTTGGGGCAGATGTCGTACTCTCCAGCGAAGGCTGAGACGGTGATGGTGCTGCGGGACACGAAGTCAGCTCTCCACATGGCCAGCTCCCCGTCCACGTAGCGCTGGGACACAGAACAGGGACCCTGAGCCTTCCCCTGGGCACGGACAGCAGCGCTGCTCACGTGGAAAATGTGGGATTTGTTCCCACAACGGGCTGAGGTGCTGGGGTGTCGCCTTGTTCTTGGCTGTTCTTTCCAGCCTTCTGATTGTTTACATATTTAGGAGTCAGTTCTCACACATTTTCTATAAACAATACTATTGTTGACATTCCTCCAGTTAGGAGGGACAATTGATGGACTGACACAGGAACGCCACGATGAGACACAACAGAGATGACAGAGCCAGAGTGAGAGGAGAAAAAGAGCACTTTACTTTTTGATTTCACCTTATATACATTTCACAGAAATGGACCACATTGGAAGACAGAGGTTCAACCTCTTCAATTCCACTGGTCTGAAAAGGTGTCTATCAATTGTCCCTCCTAACTGGAGGAATGTAAACAATAGTATTGTTTATAGAAAATGTGTGAGAATCTGACTCTTAAGTATGTAAACAATCAGAAGGCTAAAAGAACAGAGAAGAACAGGGCGACGATGGACACCTTCTCAGACCAGTGGAATTGAAGAGGTTGAACCTCTATCTTCCAACGTGGTCCATTTCTGTGAAATCTATATAAGGTGAAATCAAAAAGTAAACTGCTCTTTTTCTCCTCCAGCTCTGACTCCATCACCTCTGTTCCATCTCTCCATGGCCCCACTGTGTCACTGGGGTTCTGAGATTCCCTTCCAGGGAACACCTGCCCCTGCTGCTCCCCTGCTCCAGCTCCACACTCAACCTCCTCCCTTCCAGCCAAAAATCTGCTGCAATGGACTGGGAGGAAAGTGCAGCAGGAGGGAGCTGAGGCAACCCCAGGGACAGGGGAACATGGACAGTGTCACCCACGTTTTTACAGCCTAAAGTCTTCTGAGTTTTCTAAAGTTCTTTTTGTATGTTTATATGTTGGAGTGGAGTCCTTTCAAGGACTCTGTAGGGAAAACAGTTTGTGTTTACGTTCCTTTCTCAAGGAGAGACATTTGATGGACTTTTGTCCCCACCAGTGTGGATGGAGGCGTGGTAACTTCTCCCTCCAATTCAAGGGTAATCCCTAGAAAACTCTAAACCCCAAGTTGTAAAATAAACTTTCTCCTTTTCCTGCCTTCGAGCTCACTGAATTCTGTGCCTTTATTTCCATGTCATATCGTGACAGGACAGTGCTGTGAGAAGCTCAGCCCTGTCTGCAGCCAGGTCAGAATTTGGGGCCCCCATCTCCCCTCTGCAGACCCTGGGGGTGATGCCTAAACCCAGCCTCGAACTCCCTTGGTGGCAAACACAGGCAGAGACATCCTTAATGCCACCACTGGAGAAAGGACAGAGGCTGGAGGGGCCCTGGGCATGGGGCAGGGTCTCCAGAGCACAAAGGTACTCACCACCCCACGGAACCTGGGAGGGGAAAAGCCAAAATACACTGGGATGAAGCAGCTGCACAGCACGGCCTGTGGGTGAGATGGGAAGGACAGAGGTGAGCAAAGAGCCACAGAAACTGCTGCCTTTGGCAGTGGTGGCTCCTCTGTGAGTGCCAAAACTGGGCCCCCCAGCTGGGTTATTGGGCACAGCTGAGTAATGGGCACCAGAGCACGTCTGATACCCACAGCCAGGGCAGAGAAGGAGGAAGGGAACCTGAGAAATGCCTCAGTTTGCTCCCTGCAGGTTCAGGATAACTCAGACAGCAATCAAAAGGGCTGATGTTTAAAGTTATTTCAGCTTGTGTGGATTCAGAGGGTGGCAAGGACAGAAATCATGGCATGGACTGGAATGGACCAGGGCTTGCTAGGATAAGACAAGGGGTGATGGTTTCTAACTACAAGGGGGAAGATTTAGATATTGGGAAGATATTTTTTACCATGAGGGCAGTGAGGCCCTGCACAGGGTACCCAGAGCAGCTGGGGCTGCCCCTGGATCCCTGGAAATGTCCAAGGCCAGGCTGGACAGGGCTTGGAGCACCCTGGGACAGTGAAAATGTCCCTGCCCATGGCAGGATGGGCTTTAAGGTCCCATCCAACCCAATCCATTCTGTGGCTTTGTGCTGTAGGACAGCAAATGTCACCAGCTCCTCCCTCACAGGGGGGCTGTAGCTGCTCCCACCTGGATCAGCTCCTCCTTGGAGGCAAACTCAGACACTGTCACACTTCTCCAGTCGTGCAGGCGGGTCAGGACAATGTGCAGCTTCCCAGACACCAGCTCGTGGGCATTTGGAGGCAGGAATTTGTGTAAGGTGTCACTGATGAGTCTCTGTATCCCTCCTCCAGGGGCCAGCCCCAAGAGGGTGGGTTTCAGGTGACTGAAGACATACTCTGTCATCTCATCTGAAGAAAAGCAAAGCAAAACAATCGTTCTACCTGCCTTCTATTGGTATTTATGTACTTTCTGAGCTACACTTTCACCTGGGAAAGGGGTATTTTATCCTGCTGCCAAATGCTCCTTTAGAGCCATTGTTTTCATAAGGGCTAAACTCCAATGTGTTGACCCAGCTTTTCCAAGGACTTTCAATAGTGCAGGAGGCAGAAGCATTTTGTTTTCTTTCCCCATTACTCCCCATTTTCTGCACAAGGCATCTTAAAAGTTTTTGGGCATATAGGGAAAAATTGACAGGAATCCTTTGTATAACATTTCCTCCTGTTAGTTCTGCATCTGTGTCCTGCTAATGTGATTTCTTTCCCTTCACTGTTTTGGGAATCTACCAACAATCCCAAATGCCTTATCAGCAGGAACCTCTGTTTCTTTGATTAGAGATGCTTGCCCTTAATTCCAGTTAATAAGATGAATTGACTAAATCTACTCTGTTTTCTCTGTGCTGCTTAATTTACCCATATTTTCCACTCTTCAAGAAGCCAATAAAGTAAAAAAATCTGAGGAATTAACCACTGATAATGAAACAAGAATATTTGCAACTACAGAATTCCCAGATAGTCCATCTCTTCAGACACAAAATAAACAGAAATCTGTAGCCCTTACCCAAATTACATCCACACAATCCAGCTGTGGCTACAGCTGATCCTGAAGATGATCCATAGATCCTGTATGCAGACTTCACTATGTCAGGAGACAAGGTCCTCAAAGCAGAAAACACTCCAGCTTCATATGTAATCAGGAAACTACAGCCTCTAAAGAGTATAGAGTAAGGTCTTCCCTCTTTCCCACTTATTTTCAGCATCTCTGCTAACTCCAAGCACCCCAAGAACAAGAAAAGAGCTGCCCAACAGCTTCAATGGGTTTTCCAGAGCCAGCCAACCCTCAGCTGTGGTTCTCTTTCCAACCACACTCTCACTGTCTTATATGGCTCTGTTGGACATAAATCTCTGAGCCAAATGTCCAGTGAAACAGCAGCAGTGGGCAGAAGTGATGTCCTAACACTCATTAAAATAACATTTCTGCATTGCAGGGAGCCTGAGGAGAGCCCTGGAGCCCCAGGCAATGGCACAGCCCCAGGTCACTCTGATGTCTTGGGGGAGCAGCCCAGGGCTCCCATGGGCCCCAGGATTGAGTCTCTGGCAGGGAAAAGCTGCTTTCCAAAGTGGTGAACTGCTGCAGTGACACCCTGGAGTCCCAGCACAAAATTCCAGCCTCTTGGGCAGTAGGAATCCACAAATATTGCCTGGTACAAAAGAGTCTTGCAAGCTGCTGCTCTAAACTCTCTTGCCCCATTCGCTGCAGGTTGCCAAACCCCATCACAGGGAGTGGAGAGGGTGGCTGGATTACTAAAGAAATCACAACAGAATTTGGGGAAGGTGATTGGGTTACTAAAGAAATCACCACCCAAGTTGTTTTTCTTCTTTCACAATTTCAGGGCCTGAGTTTGCTTACAAAAGGGTAAAAATGCAGAGTGCAGGTGACAACTCCTGGTTTCACCTGCCTCCTCCATGGCCAAGGTTTCAGTGGAGCAACAGGTGGCTAAAGAAGGAAAGAAGGGAGCAAAACCTCTGACAAACACAGGGATTTTTTGGTTATCCATGTAGAAATGCAAAGCCTTTTTAGCTTTGCAGCTGGGTGAGACATTGGGAAGCTGCTAGAGGGAAAAGCAGAGCTGAGAGCTGGGCAAGACAGAGGCAAGAGGCCAGCACAAATAAAAACAACCAGGACACCTCTCTTCTGATATACAGGGAAATCCACCCAACATCTTCAAGCAAAATGCTTCCAAAGCCACCAGGAGATGCTTCTCTCCCTCTTGCTGTGTGCAGGGGCAGTGCTGCAGGGATTTGGATGCAGCCCTGAGCTCTGTGAGGGGGCTGCAAAGAGCCCTGAGGATGACAGAGCAGCTGTGCTGGACATGCAGGGGCTGGTGGATCCAATAACCCCAAAGCATCAGCCCAGGATGAATCCAGCCCCAATTCCACCTGGGAGCAGTCTCTGCCACCAGCCAGGAGCCAGGGCACTGAGCTCCTTGCACACACCTTGCAGATCCTGCTGCTGAGCAGCAAAATAAAACTGAGGACTTGAGGCAAGAGGAAGAAATATATTCCAGGCCTAATCAAGAGGATAAATGCACTGGAAATAAATTTCCCTCTGCTCTTTGGTGCAAGGAACCCCTAAGAATTAACTGCAATGAGAAGAGTCAACTTCAGAAGCAGCTTCTGGTGCAGGAGGAAGAGGCATTTGGAACCCATGGGTGAGGCACACAAAACTCTTGAGTTTAAGGAAAATCTTTATGCCCACTTCCATGGCTTGGGGAAAAAGCCAGAGCCAGTCCTGTAGAAGCACCAGCATTCCCAGTGCTTCAAGCCTTGGGTTCAAGCCCTCCTGCCCTCAATCAGCAGCACAAGAGGGAACTGGTAATGTGACACATTATTGCAAATCCAGCTTTCCAAATACAGCTGGAGAACTCTGGCACTCCAATCCCAAAGCAAACCCATGGATCACGCCACACAGGCCATGTTTTACTCTTAATTGCACCTCTGCATTATTGAGATAGTTTGTAGATCCCTTTACCTTCTTAGCCAATCTTGCAGCACCAAGAAGTGCTCAGTGTTTATCATGGAAAAGCAGAGGGAAGCCAGGACTGCACCTGCTTGTTCCCTCTTGGCAGGTAGTGCCACATCTCCGTGGCTTTCAAAGCCTTGGGCTGTGCCTGGTGTCTTCCCAAAGGAGCAAGGAGTTAGAAAAAAATGTAGTTGGGTGTAGTTTGTGTCAGAGTGAGGTACCCTGGGCTCCAAAAAGTGGGGCTTGGAAAGAAGAAGTCCCGGTGATGTGAGTGGGAGTGACGCAGGTGACACAAACTGTGATTGGGAAATGCTGCTGTGGAAATGTTTCTTGGCTGTTTCTTGGCCCCTCTCTGCCTTGCCCCAGGGTGGGACACAGGCTGTGTGTGTCCTTGAGTGATGTTGATGTCCTTGAGTGTGTTAAATCTGTTTGGGTTGGAGGCCAAACACCCTCATGGCATTTGGCATTTCCCCATCACCGGGTCAGAAACCACTGTGAGCCCAGGGACCCTGCTCGTCTGTCCCTCATTTCTTCACCCCAGCTTTGGGGACAAAGCCAGGCTTGGCCTGGGGCAAAGAGACCCTCCAGTGTGGGCCACTTGGGAGCTCCATTAGGCAAAGGAGACAAGGGGATCTGTGTGCCTGACAATACAGCCCAAAATAGGATCTTCCTCCTACGGGATTCAAATGAACCAGGAGCCAGCTCAGCTGCTCAGCCAGGACACAGCAGGGACAGGCTGGCACCTGCCAGGAGCTTCCCTCACCTCCCCAGGGGGGAATGTTTAACACTGAGCTGACACCAAAGCATTTCCCTCAGGGATCTGCTGCAATGACAAAGCTGTGACCTCGGGCTGCCCTGTTCTGGTGTCTTGCTAACCCCCTTACAATTCTGATGTGCAAATCCTTCCAAGAGAAAGACTTTGAGGAATTTGTTTCTGTGGGACAATGAATCAGCCCAGAACCCAATGTGCAGCTTTCAGATTTCAAGCACCAGCACAGACCTCGACCAAGAGTTCCATGGGCAGGGAGGAGCTGGTGCTGTGCAGGCAGGATCCCAGCTGGGAGCTGTGGATGTGCTGCTGCCCTCACAGCCCCCTTGCAGCAGAATTATCACCTCCTGCACCTGAGAGAAAAACAGGAAAAGCCATGTCCTGGATGTTTTTACACACAGCCACAGCTTTGGTCCCTTAGACAGTGTCTGGCTGCTCAGAATGCACCTCCCTGGCTGAGGTAGCTTTAGCTGGCCAGGGTTCAGGGCAAAAGGCAGCATTCAGGAGGGGTTGAGCTCATTCAAGCTGCACACAGAGCCCTCTCCAAGATGTCCTGCTCCAGACAAACTTGTAGCAGTGCCCAATAGTGGGAAGAGGCCTTAAGGTTCATCTCCTTCCACTTCTAGAGGGTGAGGACAAGGAGATGTTAGAGCAGATCACCTTCAGCTGGAAGGTGTTTGGGCAGTCATGACTTCATTTCAGCCTGGAGGAGATTCCTTGGCCTATGTGGACCCTTATGATCACCCTGTTATACCAGAAGGACACTTGAAAAGTAGATCACAGAATCTCAGAATGGTTTGGGTTGGAAGGGACCTTAAAGCTCATCCTGCTCCCCTCCTGCCATAACAGGGACACCTTCCACTGTCCCAGATTGCTCCAAGCCCTGCCCAACCTGGCCTTGCAATAAATACACAGCAGAGCCAAGTGAGAGCCCTCACTTGGTCTGCAGGCACAGCTGGGAGTACTGGAAACTCCAGTGTGGCTGGCATACTCAGGAAATTTATAACAACTCAGCCTGAGAGAGCTCAGAAGGAGGTTTTGTACTCCAGCTCTCCAGTTCAAAGCACCGTGTGCTGGGAGTTCAAACCAGGGCACTCAAGATATGGTTTAGCTGTGTAGGAGTGAGAGGTTTCAAGGAAAAATAAAGGTCTCCTTCATTGCAGAAGGAATTAATAAGCCTGAGTGGATGTGGCCATGTGTCTCAGAGCTCCCCAAAATCTTGGCAATAGTTCCAGTCTCATGAAATCCAGCTGCTTGTGCTGAGAGGCACCAGCTGCTGCTCTGGGAAGGGATGGAAACTTATGTCATCTGAATATTTGAAAATATTCAAAGTATTTTAGCAGTAAAAGCTTCAGAAATTTAAATTGTAAAAAATAACAGAATACTTTTTCCTGCTCTGGGCATGCAGTTGGGTCTGCCTGTCATGTGGCACAAAAGGGAGCATCAGTTTGAGGACAACTGTGCTGCTCCTGTAGCTGTCGGGTGCTTTCCTATTTCTGATCAGCTCTAACACCCAAAAGATTCCAAGCTCACTGAGACTGGGCAGAAGCAAGCACTCGTGTAATGGGCAAATCTAAGCTCCAATTTCCAATCTTTAAAGGCTTTGTCCTTAAACACAGCACCGAGCCCTGGGCAAGCAGATGGTCTGACCTTCCTCCCTCTGCCTCACTTGTCAGAGCAGGTCGGGCTCTGCGTGGCTGAGCGTTTGTCTGGGAGCTGAGCAGGGTGGCTCTGCCATCTGGCAAGTGGCTCTGGGCTCTCTGGATCCCAACTGTCAGCTTTGGGAATGGATCTGGCACCGACACAAGCAGATCCCTGGCAGCACACGTGGGGTTCAGAGCCCGAGTGCTGAAATGCAGCTCTGGGAGGGAAAAAGGCTCAGCGTGGTGGTGTTGGATGCAATCACAACCCAGCATAAAAGCTGTGTTCAAGGAGCAGTCCTGCAATGGCTGTGACAAGGGACTGGAGCAGACCAAATGGAGTTTGTTTTCCTTGTTTCCCTGGTGTTTAGGAGCCAGGGGGCCGTGCAGCCGGTGCTTTGGACAGCGTCAGTCTGCCCGAGTCAAGGAATTGATGGGAACGCTCCCAGCCTGTGTGAGAGCATCACATGCCTGGGCAGCATGAAAAGGACCCCAGGGAGGCCTTGGCATCTGTCACTGGCACTTTGGAGAAGGAGGAGAGCACAGAATGCTGTGTGGGGTTTGACCTGGGGGGGTTTTTGTAGGCAGAGTGTGTGGGTGAATCTGCTGGTCCCTAAGAGGACTGGGGGTTTTTGAGGCACAGCCCCTGTTGTGCCTCAGTTCTGCTGCTTTAGGGGGGCAGTACTGCAGGTTTTAGACAAAGGGAATTGCAGCTATGGATTTATGGAGGGACCTGGCTGGCTGGACTGTGTTTGTCCAAGCTGCCCTGCTTTCCCTGGACAAGGAGATGATGACTTGTTGATCAGATGGAGGGGTTCAGATGGAGGGGTTGTGCTTGGAGGGCAACATGCACAGCAAGGCACAACTTCCCCTTCTGTCCCTGCTCCCAGTGTCTGCATGAGTCACATCCCTTCTGTCCCTCTGTGGAGCCAAGAGGGGGGATACAGGGCTGAAATAGAAATTTGGGTTGTGCTGGTACAGCCCACGCTGGCACCAAATGTGGATCAGAGCCAAAGGTTCCTGCACCTCCTGGACAAACAAATAACTGTTCTCTTTGGTGGACAGCCTTTGAGCCTCAGGCTGCTTACTGCATCCCTGTCCTTTGCCAGCCTTGTCCCCTGGGACAAACCACCATGTTCTGGTGTCCCATGGAGGTAATTCCCAAAATAATGTCAGGAAAAGGGGAGGGAGGGGTGAACCCTGAAATGCAGTGGCCTGTGCACCTGAGGAGCTGTTGGAAGGAAGAGCCTGTGGAGATGCTCAGCTTTTTAGAATTCATAGATTGTTGAGCCTTTATTCCCATGGGATCCTGGGGAAGCACTGTGCTGGGTGGAGAGAACAGAGCTTTGTCTCTGCCAAAGCCAGCAGTGCAAGGGGGGCTCTGCTCAGGGCTTTGCAAAGTGCTGATTGCAGCTCAGACAGGGCTGAGCCCAGCGTGGGTTGTTGCAGAAGCTGGAGCAATGCACATTTTTGGGAGAGGTCCTTAAAGCCCTTGCTCACACTCAGGAAATCCTTAGCGATACAAGCTGGGGCCAGTCAGCATCTCTTCATGTCTCTGCCTGGGAAATGAGGGAACGTGGCTCAGCAGAGCTGTGGATTTCTGCAGAGCTTCACAAGAGGGCAGAAAACAGCTGCAGAAGAGAAGAGTGAGTGGCTCTGGGAGCCTGACAGTGACTTTCTGATGGAAAATTCTTTGGGAAGCTCGGGTCTGCTTGGAGGCAGGAGCATACTGCAGATTTGCCAGCAGAGCTGGCATAAACAGGGAGCAGGGAGCAAAGCCAAGAGCAGTGTCCCTGCTGAGAGCACCCTGTGTGAGCAGCTCTGCATTTTGTACAAGCAGCCCCAGCCTTCCCCATCCCTCTGTCTCCTGGGAATGGCAAAGGGCATTTATTCCAAATGCAAGTGTGGGGGGAGCAGGAAGGAGAAATGAAGCTATGGGATGGTGTTTACTCAGGGTTGTGGGAGGTTTGAGAAGGGGTGGTTGGATGTGGTTATTCCCTTGCTCAGCTCAAGTTCAGCCCCTCTTGTCCCAAAGACACTTCTCTTGTTTCCCAAACAGGAATTGGGGTTTACCCCTGGAAATTGGTGTGCTGGAGGGAGAAGGGAGCTCTCCCTGGAGCAGATAAACCACTGGCCACGTCCAGGGAGACCCATCCCCCTGAGGCTGCCTTGCTTAGACCCAGCTTAGGCAAAACCCTGCCATGGGCACGTCAAAGCAACCAGCCCTGGGGAGCTCCGAGTTTGCCAGCTCCAAGGAATCGTGAGAGGGAATTGTATGTGTGAAATTAAAGCCATCACCCATGCAAACAAGCACTTAACCCCTGTTTCTCCATCTCCTGCACCCAGGGGCTTTGGGGACGTGCCATGTGTGTGGCAGCACAGGCAGGAGCAGCCAGCAGCCCCAGCTTGTCCTTTTCCACAGCTGAGCCCTGGGCAGCCCTTCTCCCAGCATGGAGAGTGAAGTGAGTGTCTTTGTATCCTCACAAGGGAGCTGCAAGGGCTGATTCCCCCCTTTTCCTAACGAGCTCTTTCAATCTGGGGCTCTGACTACTCAGTACCGAGTTTCTCCAGGGCTGGAATAGGTGTTGGATGCTGTTTTCCTCTTCCTCCATTTCTAACAAAGGGAGGACAGCCTCAGGCACTGGATATTTTTTCTCTCCTCCATTGATTTGTCTGTAGGAGCAGAGCCCAGGAGTCCCTGACTCGCAGACAACACCCAGCCCCTCTGTGTGGGAGCAGATGGAGAAGCACAGAGCAGATGGATGCCTGATGGGAGCTCCGGGTGTAACCCCACAGGACCCCCTGCAATGCTCCAGGTTGCAAACCAGCACAACAGAGGGCAGGGCAAGGATGGATCCAACACACCAGGAATTCATCTTACACTGCCTAAGTGCTGGGAAGAGCCTGGGGAAACACAGCAGCTGTTTAGACTCAGACTTGAACTACAAAGTCCTGCCTTTTAAAAACCCTCACCTGTGAGGTGGAATTTCCCTGAGATGTCCTGGCAGCCAGGAAAATGCAGAGCCTGTGGCACCTAGGCCACCAGTATCCCCTCATGGGGACTCTGGCCTGGAGGTGGGACTTGCTCATGTGGATCTGCTTTAGGAAATCAGTGCCAAAGCCTTTAAAATAATTTACAAACCAGTTTCGCTTTGCATTATTTAAAAGGAAACTAAAAATAAATCTTTAGTTGTAAAGCAAAATAAAAACACTGCCATCTTTCATTTCAGTTATTATACAGTAGCTGGCATTCTTTAGACAAAGCTTAAAATAACCATGAACATACCAGTGAATATAAATGGGTGAGTCATGTTTGTTAACTGGGGATTAGAAGTATTGCTCTTGGCTCTCCTCCTGTGTGGCATCTCCTGCTCTTTCAAGCAGACACAAGGTTTTGGCTGGGCTGGTGAAAGAAAATTCGTGATCCATTAATTTTAGGTCATCCTGAGAGGGACCTGTGTAAGAAGATTTTAAGGCAGGGATTATTTTCTGTTGATTTGTCAATCTCTGGCAGTGTGGTGTTGCTAATATTGTGTACTGTGAACTGATGGTGGGAATTAGATTTATACTTCACTCTTTTGCTGTGTAAGCCTGGTTTTGAGGGGTTAAATGCCAGAATGGTTTGGGTTGGAAAGGATCTTAAGTCCCATGCAGTTTCACCCCCCTGCCATGAGCATGAACACCTTCCACTGTCCCAGGGTGCTCCAAGCCCTGTCCAGCCTGGCCTTGGACACTTCCAGGGATGAGACAGCCACAGCTGCTCTGGGCACCTGTGCCAGGGCCTCACCACCCTCTGAATAAAGAAATTCTTTGTAATATCTAATCTAACCCTGCCCTCTCCATTTCTTCTCTGGGCACCCTGTGCCAAGGTCCCACTACCCTCTGAATAAAGAAATTCTTTGTAATATCTAATCTAACCCTGCCCTCTCCATTTAAAACCATTGCCCCTTGTCCTGTCACTATCTGCCCATATAAAAAATTCTCTCTGTCTCCTTTTCCTAAGCCCTCAAGGTTCTGGAAGGCTCCAATGAGATCTCCCCAGAGCCATCTTTTCTCCATCCTGAACAAAAGAAGGGGAAACTCATTTGGATATTCATCTCCAGAGGTGCCATGTGCTGGGCTGGCTCCTGCATTTCTCTGCTCCCCTTTCAAGACTCTGCTCCCTGGGGCTGCAGTGGAGACAGGAGAAGGGTGGTACCAGCATGGCATTTCCAGAAGTTGCTCATGGGCTTCAGGCTGTGTGTGGTCCACCATCTGATTTTTGACTACAAAGATCCCAGATTTCCTCTTTGGAAGAAACTGGTGCTGGCATTTTGCTCTCTGCCTCTTGCCTGCAGCTGGGCACAGAGAGGGGCCAGGAAGATGTCACCCAAATCCCATCTCAACCACTTTGGGGCTGCTGCAGAGGGTGGAGCAGCCAAGGGAGGGGAGAGCAGGGTCCCTGGTGATGTGCTGGTGGACATGGATCTCTGTCCAAGTGTCCCTGTGGCCAAAGCAAAGGGAGTTTGGGACAGCAGGAAGGACGGACGCTGCCGTTGCTCTCATGGAGGTTTTTGGGGTGCTTTGAGGAGACATCAGGGTGCTGTGTGGAGCAGCTGAATCTCCAGGGCTTCAGCTGAGGGTTGCCCTGGCAGGAATTACCTTCCTGGCTGCCTGGAGGTGACTGTCCCAGCAGGAGGGACAGCTCAGGGATCACACGTGTCCTCACTGCACTGCCAGGGCTCACAGCCAGGGTGACAGAGATCAGAGCCAGGAGGGGACATGCAGCCTTCAGGAGGCAAGGGACAGCAGTGACAACTGGCCTTTTGTGACAAGACTGCTTCAGACAGTCAGAAAGGGCTCTGGGAGAGTCAGGAGAGTTCATGTGGAAGATGCAGAGCAAGGATTCAAGCAAGCAACTGGTCAAAGACCTTTCTGAAGAACCTGCAGTGAGATGTGGAGCCTCAAATTAGAGACAGAATCATGGAATCCTGTGATTCAGAATGCTTTAGGTTGGAAGGAACCTTAAAGATCACCCAGTCCCAGCCCCTAACTGGGCAGGGACACCTTCCACTAGGCCAGGTTGCTCCAACCTGGCCTTGGACACTCCCAGGGATGGGACAGCCACAGTTTCTCTGAAGGACCTGTGCCAGGGCCTCACCACCCTCACAGGGAAGGATTTCTTTCTAACACCTGTTCTAGATCTACTTTCTTCCAGTTTGAAACCTTTCCCTCTTGGTCTGTCATTACATATCCTTGTAAAATGTTTCCATCTTTCTTGAAGACTCCCTACAAGAAAACAGCCCTGTAATCCACAAAATCCATCTGCATTCAGGTCTGGTGCCCTGGATCCTTCTCTGGGAAGGTCTCAGGTGGTGCAGGGTGGATCTTAGCTCTGCCTTGGGGTGATTTGCACCTGGACTTCAGCATCCTCCTCTTCCTCCTTTAATCATCCACCCCATGGCTGTCAAAATGGGAAATATGAAGTACCTTACCCCCACCCCCCCATAATCTTTGTATTTTCTGGTGTCAGCCTCCTTTGGCAGGGGATTTCTGTGTCTTCCTCTTTTCATAAGGGGAAATCCTTAAATATCCCAGTCCAAATATAGGCCAAGCAAGAGGGACTGCTTATATTTCTAATTAAGGAAAAACCCCAACCCACCAGGGCTGGGTTGCTCTGCCTGGTACAGCACGATTGTATCTCTAGTGTGATTTTATTTCTTACTTATTATGTCTCTAGATCCTTGGCTCACGTTTTTCAGGGCAGACACAAGCTGGGAACTCCCACCTTGGGAGGAAAATCAGGGAAAAAAATGACTGAAAAATAATCTGTGAGTGCTGGTGCATGTAACTGACAGAAAGCATTAGCGTTGAGCTCCTCAGACAGAACTTGGCTTCATTAGACAAGTTAGTAGTGATGCATATTAATTGAGGAAGAACACATTTTTGTTATTTATGAGGGAGAAAAATGCATTTTCCTATGAATATTTAATGAAGCATCCCCTTCCCCCCTGTTCAATTTTTCCTGCTTGTTTCAGCCAAGTTCAAAAGGGATTCTGGACAGAAGGAGCTAAACTCACTGCTGTGCCATCTGAAAAAACAACCCTGGCTTGTGACCTCCCCTGTCTCAGGGGCTTCACACTTCCCTCAGTGGCTCTTAATTCTTGGATTTTTATTGCTGCCATTGTGCAAAGTGTCAGAGCTCCCAGTCTGGTGTGAGAATTCCCCCATCCTGCTCCTGATGCTGCCTGCACATGGTGCTCAGGCACTGTGAGACTGTCCAAAATCTCTTTATTCCTGCACAGACTGAAAATCACAGTTTGAAATCCCATTCCCAGCCTGAGTTTCTGTTTCAGTTGGAGCAGGATTTTGGCATTAAGGCCAAAAGTGGGTCGAGATGCCTTCTACAAGAAGAGGTTCAGCTGGCCCTGGGTGAACCCCAGATCTGCTGCTCTTTTCAATGCCAGGAGAGATGGGAAACCAGCACTCCCTGAACAATTTTTAGTAGAAATGCCTCGAGAAATGGTTCTTCTCCTCCTTCCCCCAGACTTTGATTTTTATCCCTTTGGATTTCTGGTGGTGGGTGGAGGAAGCCTCGAGAAATGTCAGGGCAACCCTGCTTGGCTGGAGGCACTTCTGAACATTTTGGGATGACAGTGGCCTTTTCTAAGATCCCCTGGCAAAGCAGAGGCAGAGGAGAGCTCCTTGTTTTCCTTCAGTCCCTGGCAGCCTGGCCTCTGCCACCTGACATCTGCAGCAGCCTGGCACTGGGGGGGCATCGGGCTGGGGGCTGATCCAAGAGAAATCAGACCCTTGGCCAGAGGGATGGCAGCTCCTTCCTCTGATTTCCTTTGGCTCCCAAACAAAAGAGAAGAAGCCAGAGGCTGCTGGCAGTCCCAGCCATCAGGGCTGTTCTCCTGCTTCAGTGACAATGTGTTAATTGCCTGCCTGGCCAGTGGCTCTGCTGGCTGGCTGCTGCTGCGGCTCTTGTGTTCTTCTTCCTCTTGGAAATAAAAAAGGAATATCTGCAAAGAGCCCTGTGCTTTCTCCCATCCCTCCCAGTGAGAAATGCAGTGTGTCAGATTTGTGCCCGGAGACCAGAAGAACAACTCAACCCCCTGCATTCCTTCTCTGTGCAACTTGGGGGAGCAGAGGGCACAAATTCCCTTTTTGCCAGCACTGAGGATGGATGCTGCTTCCTCTCATAGGATCCCATCTCCCCTTGCTTAACCCCACAGAACAAACAGGGGCTGGCACCTCATGGGGAGCAGAGCCTTGCAGAAGAGGAATTTGGATTCTGCAGGGCATCTCTTGCTGCACTGTGTAGCAATGAGCAGCAGTGATCAGCACTGAGCAGCAATGAGGAGCAATCAGCAGAAATAAGCAGCACTGAGCAACAATGAGCATCAATGAGCAGTGCTGGGGAGCACTGAGCATCAGTGAGCAGTGCTGGGGAGCACTGAGCATCAATGAGCAGTGCTGGGGAGCACTGAGCATCAATGAGCAGTGCTGGGGAGCAATGTGCATCAATGAGCAGTGCTGGGGAGCACTGAGCATCAGTAAGCAGTGCTGGGGAGCACTGAGCAACAATGAGGAGCAATCAGCAGCAATGAGCAGAGCTGGGGAGCACTGTGCAGCACTGAGCAGTGCTGAACAGCAATGAGCAGCACTGAGCAGCAATAAGGAGCAATCAGCAGCAATGAGCAGCACTGAGCAGTGCTGAGCAGTAATGATCAGCACTGAGCAACAATGAGCAGTGCTGGGGAGCGATGAGGAGCAATCAGCAGCAATGAGCAGAGCTGGGGAGCACTGTGCAGCACTGAGCAGTGCTGAACAGCAATGAGCAGCACTGAGCAGCAATAAGGAGCAATCAGCAGCAATGAGCAGCACTGTGCAGCAATGAGCATCAATGAGCAGTGCTGGGGAGCGATGAGGAGCAATCAGCAGCAATGAGCAGTGCTGGGGAGCACTGAGCAGCACTGTGCAGCACTGAGCAGTGCTGAACAGCAATGAGCAGGACTGTGCAGCAATGAGGAGCACTCAGCAGCAATAAGCAGCACTGATCAGTGCTGGGGAGCACTGAGCATCAATGAGCAGTGCTGGGGAGCGATGAGGAGCAATCAGCAGTGACCTAATAGTGGCCTTAGCAATAAGGAGCAATCAGCAGCAATGAGCAGAGCTGGGGAGCACTGTGCAGCACTGAGCAGTGCTGAACAGCAATGAGCAGCACTGAGCAGCAATAAGGAGCAATCAGCAGCAATGAGCAGCACTGTGCAGCAATGAGCATCAATGAGCAGTGCTGGGGAGCACTGTGCAGCAATGAGGAGCCCTGTGCAGCACTGAGCAGTGCTGAACAGCAATGAGCAGGACTGTGCAGCAATGAGGAGCACTCAGCAGCAATAAGCAGCACTGATCAGTGCTGGGGAGCACTGAGCAGCACTGTGCATCACTGAGCAGCACTGTGCAGCACTGAGCAGCACTCTGCAGCAAATGAGGAGCACTGAGAAGCAGTGATAAGCAGTGAGGAACAGAGCAGCAATGAGTCCTGTGATTGCATCCCCCCTGCTGATACAATGGCCCAGAGCTGGAGCTGTCTTGCCAGCCCTGCCAAGCAGAACCCGCCCTGTGCTCCTGCCTTGGGTGACTGTCACACACAGCAGGCAAGGTTATTATGGGTGACAGCCTTGTCACCCCTCTGCGAAATCACACACCAGTGCAGTATCAGTTGCACTTAAATTCACTGAAGACAATAAAAGACCCATCTCTCTGTTTAGACTGGGGTGTTTAATTCGGAGAATGGTGTTGCTGTTCAAAATCCTGCCTTGGGAGAGGCTCCTGGAGTGTCAATGGTCTGCAGTTTCTCCTCACCTCTGCTGGCAGCATATTCTCCTGCTGCCCTGGAGGCACGGTGGGGCTGGTGGGTGGCTGTGCTCAGCCTGTGTGGAGGTAGCAGAGCCCTGCTCTGCCCCCAGGCAGCTCTGATGAGGTTTGGCAGCCCAGAAGAGCAGCCTGCACTCCTTGCCAAACATTTCTCTTTCTGCTTCACGTGGTTTGGCTGGATTGTAACCCCAGGGGTGGGGGCAGACTGAGAACACTTTCAGAGTCGGGAGCACGTGGGGACAGTCTGGGTGTCTCTCCATTCCTGTCTCTCATTTGTGGCTGCATTAAGGTTTCATTTGGCTCTCCAGAGAGGAATTTCCTTCCCCTGTCCCCCTTCCCAAGTGGTGCAAATAATTGCTATGTACTCCTTACGTGGTGTTTGGGGTCAGATTCCCATAAAGTGTGGAAGTTCTTGAAATCTAGGGGGTATAATAATGCTCCTTTGGCCGGTCTGAACTCAGAGCTTCTCTGTTGCACTGATTTCTTCCAGGTTTGCAAACCCAGACACTGTCTGAGGCACAGGAGGACTGTGAGGCTGAGATGTCACCCAAAGCCCACAGAAACCACCAGCTCTTTTCCTGCTGACTCTGAGAAGGCAATACCTTTTTGACCCATTTATAGCCGAGTCTAGCAGTGAAAACCACCCACCAGGAAGTGGAGGTTGGGCCCCAGCCCAAAGGTGTTGAAATTCATCTCTGTTAAGGATGGAGGAACTTGCTGGAAGAACCTCACCTATAACAGCACCCACCGCAAGCAGCTGAGGTGCTTTTCCAGGTAGTTCTTACCTGCAGGACCCTATAGACTTCCATAGGGAACACTTGTGTAGCTGTTATTAAAGGTTGACAAATGTGAGTATATAACAGGATGGAAGCCCTCAGTTCCTAGACTTGGATGGGTCTGGATGCTGGACCATGAATTTGAGGATAAATCCTATATATTCATCCCTGAGAAGAAAAGGCTTTGGGGTGACCTAATAGTGGCCTTTCAGTAACTGAAGGGAGCCTACAAAAAACATGGAGAAAGGCTATTTACAGTGCCTGGAGTGATGGAACAAGGGAGAATAGCTTCCAGCTAACAGTGAGTAGGGTCAGATTGGATATTAGGAAAAATTCTTCCTTGTGAAGGTGATGAGGCCTTGGCACAGCTTGCCCAGAGAAGGTGTGGGTGCCCCACCCTTGGAAATGTTCCAGATCGGGTTGGATGAGGCTTGGAGCAACCTGGAGTAGTGGAAGGTGCCCCTGCCATGTCAGGATGTGGGACTGGATGATCTTTAAGTCCCTTCCAACTCAAACCATTCCATGATTCCATGACACTTGTTGCACCAGGGCTTCCACCAGCCTTGCTGGAGCTGCCCGTGAGTGGCTGTGCAGGACGTGGCTCCATTCCACACCCCCACTGCAGTGACCTTTTCCTGTGCCTCCTGACGTGTGACAACCAAGTCCCCAGCAAGGGCAGATGCATTATAGTGTCAAATCTTAAATACCAAGCTCCTTGGTGCTCCCAGCCTTGTCAGCACTGCCTGCAGGACACGGGGAGCCCCCTCCTCCCTCCACGCCCTGGGAGCGTGCACCGGGAAGGGTTTCACGTGGCAAATAGAGCAGAAGGAATTGAGCAGAGCATGTGCTCCTTCTAAAGATAGCACACTGGGGTTTGCATCAAGGATCCTGCCACTCTCAGCATCCACAGCAGCTCCAGTGCTCTCCCTTCTCCACTGGAAGGACGCCAGGCCCGGGGTTCCTGGGACTTCCCTGCCTTGCTGCAGTGGAGTAGAAAATGTACACACAGAGCGTGAAAAGGGGGTGGTTCAGGTGCTGCTGGCACTGCAGGTGTGGTTTGGGGGGCTGCAGATGCTGCTGTGGGGTGGGGTAAGGCTGACAGCTGTACCTGAGCCCAGCTGTGTCCCCCCAGGTGACACAGGGCCACTGCCAGCGGGGAGCAGCAGCCCAGCTGTTGATGTTTTGTACCACAATGACACAAGTTCCAAGATCAGAAGCCTACAAATCACTCTTTTATTTAGGGATGCATCTCCCTTCTATACTATTTTACAGACCAATTTGAGTGGAGAAACAAAGGTAAACCTTTTCAATCACATTGGTCAAAGCAGAGGGACATCAAGGAGTCCCTCCTGTGAGAAGGAATGAATAACACAGGTAGTGTTAGAAAAACATTCCTGTGGGCTTGATTTTCTGAGACTGCAAAGGTTTCAGCCTGTCAGATTGCTGATTTCTCTAGCTTGAGAAAAATCTTTTTACCAAGGACAGTTTTCTGTATATAATAATATTATTTTCATAGTATCTCGACTCTCATGGTCACTGCTCTTCCAGGTGTTGTTTCTGTTATTTAGCCAATGAAGAGAAGTGTTGTTTTTGCTAACCAACTACATGGTTCTTCAGCACAGCATGTTATAAAAGGGCTGCACAAAATGAAAAATAAAGCCTTCTGAAAGCCTTCTGATCTTTGTAACTACTGGAGTCAGAACTCCTCATTTTCGTGTTCCTCCGTGAGAAATGGTGACACCTTCCCATTGTTTACAGAACTTTCCCTGGGAAAAGAACTTTAGAAAACCAAAACACCTCAGACATGAAAACCAGGGCTACACCCAGCCCTGTTTTATGGCACTGACGTTGTCTCCACGTGTCACTTACATCACCTCCAAGGCTACCAGAGTTCATCCCCAAGGTGCTCTTACAGGAATTGGGTGATTCCCTCTTCATCTCTCCACCCTGGGTATCTGTGTCAGGCTGGGATTCCCCACACGCAGGGAACCCTGTGGAGGCTCCAGCTCCAGGCACTGCTGGGCTGCCAGAGCAGATGTAGGATCTGGGCCCAGCATTTCTGCAGGATTGTTCAGCACATTAAACCCAACTGTGCTTGCTTGCCTGAAGGTTCTCTCCATCTGGCACACACAGCCTGAGCTCAGCAGGGACATGGAGAAAGGGATGGGAGCTGGGAGAGGTGATCCTGCTCAAAGGAAATCTCGAGCTGTGCAGGTCTTGTGCTGCTGTGTGTAACCCTGCACCTCTGCAGTGACAGCAGTGGGTGTCACAGCCACCCTGCAGCCATCCAGCACCCTGGTTTGCAGTGAAATGCATTAAAGGTTCTCTCCATCTGGCACACTCAGCCTGAGCTCAGCAGGCTGCTGCTGCTCAGAAGGGATGTGGAGAAGGGATGGGAGCTGGGAGAGGTGTTCCTGCTCAAAGGAAATCTCGAGCTGTGCAGGTCTTGTGCTGCTGTGTGTAACCCTGCACCTCTGCAGTGACAGCAGTGGGTGTCACAGCCACCCTGCAGCCACCCAGAACCCTGGTTTGCATTGAAATGCATTGAGGGTTCTCCATCTGGCACACTCAGCCTGAGCTCAGCAGGCTGCTGCTGCTCAGAAGGGATGTGGAGAAGGGATGGGAGCTGGGAGAGGTGTTCCTGCTCAAAGGAAATCTCGAGCTGTGCAGGTCTTGTGCTGCTGTGTGTAACCCTGCAGCTCTGCAGTGACAGCAGGGAGTGTCACAGGGAGTGTCACAGCCACCCTGCAGCCACCCTGCACCCTGGTTTGCATTGAAATCTGGAGGGTTTGGGTTTTTTCGTGCATGTAATTGTGATTTGTGGTGTCCTTATGCAAGGATCTGTGGAAATTTGTAGTCCTCATGAAGAACTGGCTCTATGGGAAAGGTGGGAGCCAGGGCCTGATCCCCCTTTTAAAATTAAAAGGAAGAAATCAGCATCTCATATGTAATTCCTGCCTCCCCAGTTCCTGCTATTGCAGGGCATCCCTTCCAAACATCAGCCCTGCTGTGAAATGGGATGAGACTGACAGCATCACAGCCATCAAAAAGCAGGCAGAGAGAGGAAAAGACACAACAGTGTACCTAGGGAAAAAAAAAAGGACCCTGTCAAGTCCCATTAAAGCAAGAGAATCAGCTGCTGCAGGGCTGAGAGGAAAGCTCTGTCTGGTGAGGTCTCGTGGGGTTTGACACACGTCCAGCCGTGCCTGCAGAAGGGATTTGTGTTCTCCATGTGGCTGTGGCAGGGCTGGATGGGGCCAGGCTCTTCCCAGTTTGAGAGCTGCAGAGTTCTGATGGGAAGGAACAGCCCTGGCTGTGGGTTTCCCTGTGGGGAAGCACAGGTTGGGATATGGCAGAAAGCAGGAGGTGATGGAGGGGGACTGGGACATCCCTGGGGTGTCTGGTGCATTGGACAAGTTCTTGAATTCCTTCTCACCAGCAGCAGGTTCTGAGCACTGCTGGGTGTCCCCATCCAAGTTTTCCATGTAGGACTAGGGAAACCCCTCACTGTGTGCTACAGCCTCACCTGAACTCATTTCTGGTTGGATTTGGGGCCAGCCCAAGCTAAAACAAACCCTCAGAACCTTTTCTCTTTCCCTAGGAGGGTGTCAGGGAATTGAGCATTAAATCACAGCCAATGTGAAAGCAGGAACCCTGGAACTTTCCCTCAACTGCTTCCATCTACCATGAATTCTCCCCTGGGCTGTTTTGTGTTTCCATCAATTGCTGGATTTTGGTGTTTACCATTCCCTGCACTCCCTGTTGGGATCCAAATATCCCCAGCTCTGCTTTTTGTCCAGGTTTTTATGCTTGGTTGTTTTCTCCATCCAAACATGGTGCAACAAAACTGCATTTATCAGGGATTAGCTGATCTAATCCCATAAATGTGGATTTACCTGGCTATCAGGGGCAGGTCAGTGTGCAGGGCTTGCTCCACCGCTCTCCTAGGCCAAAGCATTTGTAGATCCCTCCCTGTCAGGAAAACAAGCTTTTTCTTGTTTTTAAGGTGATTTTGATGAGGGTTAGGAAAACAGTGGAGATGGTTGTCTGGCCTTGCAGCTTCAATATCCCCTTTTTTCACTTTCCTGTCTCTGGAACCTCAAAAATCACTGCAGATTTAATGGAAGAATTATTATTAAAAATAAATACAAGCCTGCTTAGCAGCCTGGCAGCAGCCACCACTGGGCTCAAGTCCCTGTGGACGGGATTTTGAAGTTTCCTGAAGCAGCACTGAAGGTTTATTGTCTGCTTAGCTTTGCCTCTGTACCAATAACCCTCCCAAATGCCAGAGACAAATATCTGCCAGCCAGGAGGAGCTGGGCACAGTGTGCCTGCTCATGGCAGGGGCACGTGGCTCCAGGGATCCTCTGGGTATGGGACTGGGAAGGGTGGGCAGGGAAACTGGAATGGGGGTGGGATTTGTCACCTCTGAGCTGTGCTCAGGGATCTGTTCCAGCCTGGCACGTGGAGCTCTCAGGTGGGCTGGTGGGAGTGAGGGAGTCACTGTCACCAGGCACTGGTGACACACAGAGGGGACAGAGGCTGGCACTGGGCACTGAAATGTCCCAGCCCTGGGACATCACCAGCTCCTCCAGCCCAACCTCTGCCCCACACCATGGATGGGTGGGATGGGATGGGATGGGATGGGATGGGATGGGATGGGATGGGATGGGATGGGATGGGATGGGATGGGACAG
>WEIU01018180.1:217945-234141 GCA_013389925.1 Aegithalos caudatus
CCCGGCGCCGGCCGTGCCCGCCGGGCAGCCCGCGGGCAGCGGGGAGCACGAGTGCTGCGAGCGCGTGGTCATCAACATCTCGGGGCTGCGCTTCGAGACCCAGCTCAAAACCTTGGCTCAGTTCCCCGAGACGCTGCTGGGGGACCCCCGGAAGAGGATGCGCTACTTCGACCCCCTCCGCAATGAGTATTTTTTCGACCGTAACCGTCCCAGCTTCGACGCCATCCTCTACTACTACCAGTCGGGAGGGCGGATCCGGCGTCCCGTCAACGTCCCCATCGACATCTTCTCCGAGGAGATCCGCTTCTACCAGCTGGGGGAGGAGGCCATGGAGAAGTTTCGGGAGGACGAGGGTTTCATTCGGGAGGAGCAGCGGCCGCTTCCCGAGAAGGAATTTCAGCGCCAGGTGTGGCTCCTCTTCGAGTACCCCGAGAGCTCTGGGCCGGCCCGAGGCATTGCCATCGTCTCTGTCCTGGTCATCCTTATCTCTATTGTCATCTTCTGTCTGGAGACCCTGCCTGAATTCAGGGATGACCATGACTATGAGGGAACTGGGGGCACCTTCGGGACAGGCGGCGGCCCTCTCCCACCTGACGTCTTCACCAACTCCTCATCCTCGGCCACGTCCATGGTGTCATCCTTCACTGACCCTTTCTTTGTGGTGGAGACTTTGTGCATCATCTGGTTCTCCTTTGAGCTGCTGGTCCGTTTCTTTGCCTGCCCCAGCAAGGCCACCTTCTCCAAGAACATCATGAACATCATTGACATCGTGGCCATCATCCCCTACTTCATCACGCTGGGCACGGAGCTGGCCGAGCGGCAAGGCAACGGCCAGCAAGCCATGTCCCTGGCCATCCTCAGAGTCATCCGCCTCGTCAGGGTCTTCAGGATCTTCAAGCTCTCCCGACACTCCAAGGGGCTGCAGATCCTGGGGCAGACCCTCAAGGCCAGCATGAGGGAGCTGGGCCTGCTCATCTTCTTCCTCTTCATCGGCGTCATCCTCTTCTCCAGCGCCGTTTACTTCGCCGAGGCCGACGACCCCAGCTCGGGGTTCAGTAGCATCCCCGATGCCTTCTGGTGGGCCGTGGTCACCATGACCACCGTGGGCTACGGGGACATGCACCCCATCACCATTGGGGGCAAGATCGTGGGCTCTCTGTGCGCCATCGCGGGGGTGCTGACCATCGCCCTGCCCGTGCCCGTCATCGTCTCCAACTTCAACTACTTCTACCACCGGGAGACCGAGGGTGAGGAGCAAGCCCAGTACTTGCACGTCGGGAGCTGCCAGCACCTCTCCTCCAGCGAGGAGATGAAGAAGGCTCGCAGCAATTCCACCCTCAGCAAGTCCGAGTACATGGTGATTGAGGAAGGGGGCATCAACCACAGTGCATTCAAACAGGCTGCCTTTAAAGCAGGCAACTGCACAACCACAAACAATCCCAACTGTGTGAACATCAAAAAGATCTTTACGGATGTTTAGAACGAACCGAAGGAACAGCAACGGAAGCTGAGGATGCGGTAAAACGATACCAATAATAATGATAATACCAATACTAATGCAAAGTGACTGTGTGTCGGTGTTGTGTGGAACATGCACCATCGTCGGTCTGTGTGTGCCCTCGTTTTTATACCTTTATTTTTTTAGATCCTTCCTTTCTAAAGATCCAAAAGTAAAAGGATTTAAAATTCTCTGAAGAAGAGGACAGCTAAAGGGTAAAGAGAAGGAAGATGAAGACAAACCACACTCACTGTCAAAACAGGTGTTTGTTCTGCAACGTGTTGCAGGGCTGCTTTGCTTTTTGGGCTTTTGGGGAACCTCTTGCTTTGCTCCCAAATTTCCCCTCTTTCCCTAAGGGCAGTGTGTAGCCAATCTCCCTTCCATCACATAAGATAACCTGTTGGGATAACAAACCTGGACTGGGTGGAGGAATGAGGAAAACATGAGGCAGAGCGTACTGGGAGGGGGCTGGGAGGAAATAACCATTTAATTCTGCAGAGAGTCTCTGTTACCACATCGTTAAATGATGCTTAATATTGAAACATGTGATGTACCATTACGGGCACATCCCAGATTCCCTTTTTTTCCCCCCATTAGATCATTTATGAAATTCTAATCCGCTCAGAGACCAAATGCAATCGATGCTGATTTAAATAGGTTAAAAAAAAAATCCCTTAAGCCTTCGTTTTCTATTCTGGATTTCCTTCCCATTGTAACCTGATGGAATTATTTCCTCCAATGTCAACTTTGTGGCCGTGCAGCAGGGATGTGTGCGGGAGGAGGGAGAGGAGAGGCAGGCTGGATTGTCTCTGGGAGCCGCCGGCGCAGGGAGCGGGGTTGGCACGGAGCAGGATCCACGACGGGCTCCTCGCCACGGCTAGGAGCCTCCAACCCAGCCAGCCGGAGACAAAGGGATATTTCCTCCTCGTTTTGCAATGCCTTTGGAAGAGATGCAGCCGCTCATCACCAGAAGATTAAAGCGGCGAACACGCCTTCCAGCGGAAGTCACTAATTCCGACCGGAGCGATGTAGTTGCCATGGTGACCACGGTTTCCTGGGAAACCCCCAAAGGTTGTCATGGCATCCCTTCTCCCATCCCCCTTGGTCCTTGCTCTTCCCGCAAAAAGCTTTTCCAGATGGTTCCAGCTCCTCCATCCCACAAGACGTCGTGGCTCTGCGCCCCCTTCCCGGTTCCCGTCCCGCTGCTCCTCCCGTGTGCCCAACAAAGCATCCACAGGCAATAAGCACCCCCAGGGGCACCTGTCCCTCACCTTGGCAGTGAAATCTGGGGGTGGAGGTTCATCCTGCCCCACTGAGAACCACCCCAAACCCACTGGGAACTGGCACCGAGCAGCTGCCGGGAAGCTTGGCCGGGGAAGCTTCGTGAAACAAAGGGGGACAGTAAAAAACAGGATTGAAAAATAACCAAAAATCCCACCAGGAACAAACCACTGGCTTCATCTTCACGTGTGTGCCAGGGGCCACGGGACATCTGACGGGATCAGGTGAGCTTTGCACGGGGGAGAGTTCAATGGAGTGATAATGTTGGGTTTTTTTTGGACAAACCCTCTGCTTCCCACTGCTTACTTTTATTCTCCAGCTTATCCTGCTGCTCTCAGGTATTTTTATACACGTTAGATAAAGTGGGATCGTATCCCGTAGCTCCTCTGATGGTATTTTAATGCTTTTTAGTGCTGTGGGAGGAGGAAAACCCTGCTGCTTCTCTGCAGCTGGATTGCTTCATTTCTGTGCTAAAAAGGTGATTTCAGTGGTTCAGTGCTCCCAACCAGCCCCTGCCATCGACACAGGCCAAAAGCAGCTTGGCCTAGAGAGCTTTGGCTCCAGCTCTGCTCAGTTTTGCTGGATTTTTAGTTAAAAAAAAAGCCAAATTCCTCTGAGGTAGCTCATGGAACAGGGGTGCTGTTGAATACCTACAGCAAAGAGAAATCTGCCCCCAACCTGTGTGAGTCACACCTTTCTCAGGCTGTGGAGAGGGGGACTTGTCCTGGGAGATGCCAGCCATGCCAGAATTGGAGTTTAGCTGGGATTTTTCCTGGACTCAGAAGGATCTGGCTGGTTTGTAGCACTCTCCCTCAGCCACAGTCAATAAGCCCAAGGAAAACATCACAGGCCCTCCTTGGCTGCTGGGGTGTGATGGTTTTATTGGAGCTACCAGAGTTTTCATCAGCTGAGGGTCCAAGAGATGATCTTTATTAGGGAGATGCTCTGGAACATCATGGGAAGTTACAAACCTGAGATCCCTTGTCCAGGATAACTGGGATTCCTTGTCTGGGATAACTGGGAACACCTCAATGTGCCTTTTCCACAGGCTGCCAGTGGGCTGTAAATGAACTGAAATGTCATTTCTGCCCATGAGCTCCCATTTTTTAATTGTCATTCTCTTTTATTGTTATTAAATTTTATGGTTATTAAAGCTTTCCCACACGCCTATTCCTAAAAGGAGGGTTTGGGTTTAAGAGCAGTGGAAACATCACACTCAGGAGAGTTTGCAGATGAGTTCTGGGTTGGTGATTTCCCCGTGGCAGCTGCACAGGGTACGGAAACCACATGTTCTGGAAATGGCACAGAACAATTTTCAGTTTCTCTGTCATCTAAAATAAGCAGAGGCCTTGCAGGTTGTTGATTTGTTTTCCTGACCCCTCCCTGCTGATTTTGTAGGAGCAGAGTAGTCTCAAAGGGGCCTTATTGACAGTAAAAGATGCTTTATGGGAGAAGTGACAAGGAAACTTCACCCACTGAGGTAAAAGGCAGTTTGGCTCTGGTAGAATTCCAGAATGGTTTGGATGGGAAGAGACCAGAAGGATCCAGTCCCACCCCTGAGCAGGGACACCTTGGACACCTTCCACTGTCCCAGGCTGCTCCAAGCCCCATCCAACCTGGCCTTGGACACTGCCAGGGATGGAGCAGCCACAGCTGCTCTGGGAAACCAATATCTGACCTAAATTTCCCCTTTGTCACACTCAGAAAAACACTTTTTAGTACTGAGTGGTATCACTGCGAGGCAAAAATTCACTGCTGCTCTGTCTTTTAGATACACCCCAAAAATAAAAGTGGAAGACAGGGGATATTCTTTGGATGTTGTGGCCTCTCTGCATCTTCCCTGTCTGCTGTGTCCTGGGTACCATTCACTGAGAGAAGCTGAGCCACTTGAGCCCCCTGCTCCAGTGGAAGGTGTCCCATGGCAGGGAGCTGGACTGGATGATCTTTAAGATCCCTTCCAACCCAAACCATTCAGTGACTGATAAATACCTTCTGCTCCCTGCTCTGACGGCTTCTCTGGAGCTGGCTGCTGCAGATGTTGTGCCAGGGGTTGGAGAGATCCCCGGAACGCTGGGGGATCAATCAAAAGCCAGCTGTTATTGAAATGCTCTGCTCCCCTGCCGTGTGCCCATCAGGACAAGGCGGTGTTTGGGGAGTCACAGAGGAGCCTTGGCTGCCTGTCCCTAATGTGCTTAGAGGGGCAGGATTAGGGGATTAGCATCAGCGGAGCTGCTGTCTGCGAGGCAAAGGGCTGGCCCAGACTCAGCTTATTACATTCACTGGAGGAAAGGGCATTACCGCCAGCTCCTGGCTCCTCCCGGGAGCGGGGGAGCGGGGTCCCTGCAGCTCTGGGCAATCCCCGCGTGGTTCTCCCCTGCCATGTCCTCCCCGTGCCCTGTCCTTCGTGCCTGTCACCAGAGAGACGCTGTGACACTGGAGGATGGGAGCTGCCTCTTCCATCCTCGCTCCCACCGCGGGGATGCTGCCCTGGGAGGCTGGAGCTGCCTCCGTGGATGCCTCCGGTTTTATCGCGGAGCCGCGGAAAGGTTTGGGTTGAAAACAACCTTAAAGAACATCTTGTTCCAACCCCCACCTAGGGGCACTGGGTGCTGCAGAGCCTTGTACCTCCTGTTTTCTCTTTTCACAGGCTCCTGTCAGCTTCCCTTTCCCTCTGCCTGTATTTTAGGACCCGTTCCCCTGATTCAGCCCTGGATGCCACCTTGAAATGCATCCTTGGGGCTGGGGCGTGCAGCAGCCGCAACCCTGGCCCCTCCACTTGGTACTTTGACACCATCACCTTTTTCTCCTGCTTCCTTGCCCTCTTTTTTTGTGCGTTTTCAGGCCTGAGCTCCTTCAAAAGGTTCTGTTGTTCTCCAGCACAATAGATGCCCTTCGGCTGCTTGGGGTGGCCGGAGCAGAGCAGTATCCATCCCACCCCACGTGTGGACACAGACAAGGGCTGAAGAGATCTCTTTCCTCCAGGAGGGTTAAATTTCTTCCCAGGCAATTGTTCCTGCTCCATCCCTGGACAAAAGAAGCCGTTTTTGTTTTTAATCCCCAGTTTATGGGCAATTAAGCAGCGGCAAAGGGCAGACAAGTGCTTTTCCCGGCGGAATGGAAGGAGCCAGGCAGGGTCATTGCTCCGGAGGGGTCTCTCCTGCAGGGATGTAACGCAAGGAAAGGGTGTTTGGCAGTGCTTGGCAGCGTTGTGTGTAAAATCTGTTTAATTGTGTAGTTTGGAGCCCTCTCCTGCCAAGCTTTTAAAATATGCATATCTTGGTGCGAGCACACGGAGGCTCCACCGCCGCCGGAGGGAAGCAGGGCTTGGTTTTCCCTTGGTTTTCCCTGGTTTTAAATGCTTTAGCAAACGATCTCTAGGTCTCTGGTCTCTGAAACGTGAGTGCAAAGAGGCAAATCGGGTTTAACTGTGCCTTATTTTGCCCCTCAGCCTCGGTTCTGCGTGTACCTGGAAGGAGAGCTCAGTGCCCCTGAGCATCCTCGTGCTGGGGCAGTCCTGTGGGAGCAGGGAGATGAGGGATTTCTGGAAATTAAGTGATCTTTGCCATAGATTATCTTCAGGGTCCCTCCCAGCCCAAAGCATTTGATGGTTCCATGGTTCCAGGGTGCTGTGGGTATCCCAGGAACTCTCACTCCTGGGAGCTGCTGCTGTTCCCCTGCCCCCTCCCTGCTCTGGGTCCCACCACAGCACAGCTGGGCCCTTTGCTTGGATTTGGGGATGTTGCACAGCTGGAGGATGTGTTAAGGGTGGGGTGTTGCTGCCTTTCCCCATTTCCCTGGGTGCTGTTGGTGTGGCTGAGGTCCAGGCAATCCCTCTGGGTGCAGGGTGGCATCAGCCCTCTCCCCCTGCCAGAGGTGGGCACAGAGGGATGGAGCTGTGTGCTGGGGCCATCACCACCTGGAGGAGGACGTCTGGGGGATATTTTGGGTGCCCTGAGGTGCCTCTTCCCAGCTGGGAATCACCTGTCCAGCAGTGGAGGGTGTTGGATCCATCTCAGGGGGTTTCTTAGGTCAGAATTCTGTGAGACTGGCACCAGGAGGAGGGTCCAGGCCCAGCCGTGCCTTAGGGAAGAGTCATCCCCCTGCAGGGACACACTCACTGCCAGAGGATCCCTACAGAGCTGTCCCAGCCCCAAGGGATCCCTGTAGAGCTGTCCCAGTCCCAAGGGATCCCTACAGAGCTGCCCCAGCCCCAAGGGATCCCTGCAGAGCTGTCCCAGTCCCAAAGGATCCCTGCAGAGCTGTCCCAGTCCCAAGGGATCCCTACAGAGCTGTCCCAGCCCCAAGGGATCCCTGCAGAGCTGCTCCAGCCCCAAAGGATCCCTGCAGAGCTGTCCCAGCCCCATCTCCCAGCCCCTCCCAGCTCTTACTCCAGTCAAAGCTCTCCTGGCTCTGCTGTGGTTCAGCCTGGGATACAAATCCAGACCTTTCACTCTGTCCTTGACTCCCTGGACAGGCTGATGGGTGATGGTGTCCCAGGGGTGTCCCAGTCCCAGGGGTGTCCCTGTCCCAGTCCCAGGGGTGTCCCTGCCCCAGGGTTTGTCCCTGTCCCTGTCCCTGTCCCTGTCCCTGTCCCTGTCCCTGTCCCTGTCCCTGTCCCTGTCCCTGTCCCAGGGTTTGTCTCCCTGATGGTTTTTGGTTGTGTTGGCTGCTCCATGCTGGGAAGGCCTCAGGGCTCCTGCTCTTTGTCACTCAGCACATCCCAGTTTTTGCTCCTGAAAACCATCCTGAGTGTGGGAGAGGGATGTGTGTGGAGACCCACACCACCCTCACAGCTTTTATCCCTTTTATCTCCATTTCTGGCAAAACTCAGCCCACAAACACAATCCCCGTGAGCCTCTCTGTGCTTTTCCTTCCACGATTTAACGTGCTGCTCTGACACCCACGGGGTTCAGGGTCTGTCTGTGTCTCATCACTGCTCGGAGCCTGAATTTTTAGTGCTGAGGATGCTCGGCAGGGAAACCTCCCCGCACGAACCTCCCCGCAGGGCGCCGTCACTTTCCTCCTCCCTATGAACCAAGACACGCTCAAATAAATCAGAACATGTCTCCCATCTCCTTCAGCATCTCACTGCAGTCAGGAATGGCTGGAGTGCTCCCTGATCGCTGCACTGAGCAGGGAAGAGCTGCTCCTGATGGCTCTCATTGTCCGCACCGACGGCAGCAGGCGCTGCTGGGTTTGTTTAGGAACGATTCGTTTCCTTGGGACCGGTGATTCCCATGCTTTCCTGTTGCTTTGCTCTGAAATAATCCCCCTGCACCCCCCCGGGCTCCTTGGCTAGCTCAGTTCCTTGAGAGGCTTTGGGGGAATATCTCAGGGACAAGACAAAAGATTCCAAAAGAGGCTCTCACCCTCGGGATTTGTCCAAGGCTTTTATTCTCAGAGGATTCCAGGGGGAAAAGAGACCAGACAAGGAAGAACAGGAGCTTATCCAGTCTCCTGCTCAGGAAAAGATAGCTGGACCTCAGCCAGTTGGGTCAAGAAAGGAAGGAAGGAAGGGTCAAACTACATGGTTACAGGCTTGGGGAAAAACCATTCCCCAGAGAAATACAATCAAGCTCCAGTGCTTGCATTTCATTTTTAGCATCTCTGAGCACCCAGGCTGGGGTTGGACGCATGGCTTGTGGGGAAAACGAGCCCATTTCCCCCTCTGCTCACCCCAGCAAGGCTGCAAAGTGCAGGCAGGTTTATCTGAGGCTGCCCAGCACAGCTGCTTTGCTTTGCTTTGCTTCCTCCAAAGCACCACCGTGGGTAGATGAGGAAAATCCCTGGGGGTTTATCCTGGTTTGCTCAGTGGTGGAAGCAGCAAAGGCTCAGCCCTGGCAGCAGGATCAGGGTCTGTGCTTGCACCAGGGGAGGGTAAAGGTTGGGCTGGAGGATGGAAGGGATGGACACACACTTTGCAAAATGTTTTCTGCCTTTTCAGAGAGCTGAGTTTGTGCTTGGAGCAAGGAAGGAGCTGCATGCAGAGTGGGCAGTGGGTGATGCTGTGCCACTCAGGGGGCTTGGGTTGGTGCTCCAGGGAAATGTGTCCCTGCTCCCAGGCCTGGAGGATGTGAGCTCTGTGGGATTTGTTCCCTGGCTTTGGGCAGGGCTCCTCCTCATTTTCCCCATGTGCAAATGGCACTGAGCAACTTCAGGAAGTGTTTGCAATGAAGCTCCTGGGGAAGGAGGAGCAGTTTTGAAACACAGAGCAAGAATCCTCCAAAGATTTTATGGGATTCAACTTTCTTGGGGGTGGAAAAGCCTGCACACCCTGCCCTGGGTACCCCAATAATTCAGTAATTTCCCTTGGCTGGAGGGAAGCCTGAGGTTTCACACTGCTTCCCAAGCTGCCAGCTCTGCCTTCAGCTCCCCACCAACATCCTCCTCTCCCATGGTTTCTCCACTCTGCATCTTCCCTTTCCCACCCTTCTGGCCCATTTCTCCTGAAATCTCTGTGAATTTAGGGTTGAGAAGCCTCCTCTCCCTCCTGGCTGGTCCCTGCTTGGAGCTGCCACTGTGTCTCTATGACAATTTAACCTCATGCTGTTGCAGCGAGTCAGAAACCAGACATAAGAAATTTGGGCTTAAAATGGCCCTGTCTGCTGGGAATTTGAGTTAGCAGGAGGGAGAGGAAGGAGTTGCTGTGAACTGGATGCAGCATTGAGGGTTTAAGGGCTTCTCTACCCTGCCTACGCCTCGGTGGGTGCAGGTGCCTGAATGACATTCCACACTTCAAATCCCTGGGAATTAAGGCAGGAAATCCTCTTTCTGCAGCATCAGAAACAAGCCTGGGCTGTTGTCTCCCAGGGCTGAAATTTTCAGGGGTGTTTCTCCCATCCTGGTTGCAAGATGCTCTGAGAAAGCTCAGCAAGCACAAGGAGGAGTGAGCAGGGAACGAGACCTGGGTCCAGCTGTGTTTCTCACCTGGGACATCTCCTGGGAATTTAGCTTTATTGCTCCATTTTCTTGGCCAAACAGCCATGCAATTCCCTTGGAGGAGAGTTTTACACAAGCACCTTTATCAGCCAAGTGTGGCACTCAGTCAGAGATATCAGTTAGTTTGATAAGATCTGTTTTCTTAACAGAAGCCCTATGTTGATTGGCATCAATTAAATCTTCCTCTTTAATTCTGCACTAAGACTCTCAGCCATTCCAGCAGGTTGTTTGGGATCAGGGACAGATGGCCAGACCCATCATTTTTGCAGGTCACTTTGTTTATCCCTTAAAAAACTGTTCCAAACAGGAGCTGTTTTCCAGTCCTCTGGAAGGACTCAGGAGATGCTCAGTGCTTGCACTCCCAGCAGCTGTTTTGCCAGCTCTGAGTATTTAGATAGAAGTTATTTGGCTCAGCTGATTTAAAAACATCTAATTTTTATGGCTGCTGTTTAATATCCTCTATTTCTCTTGGGATGGAGAGGATTTCCTCACCCCTGGACAACGGAAAGGCATCTGGATCCCTTCAGGAGCCAGAGCAGCGATAGCTCCTGAATGCTCCTGACTTCTCACTCCCACTGCAGTTCTTACTTGATCCAGAGAAATAACACCATTGTTAGGCTGAGGATTTGGCATTTCTTCCTTCACTGGCAAGGACACAGCTTGGAAAGGCTCCAGGGTACCCCAAAGCACTGGATTATTTGCGTGGTGGAAATTAAAGTTGTTATTTACCACTTCATCTGCAGAGTCCCAACTCCACCATCACCTTCTTGCCCAGTGACATTTCCTGGGCTGAAGGTGCTGTTTGGGTCTAATTTGTGTATTTATTTCTTTTACTGAGTGTGTAATACTCCAGTGATCCTTGAGGATCCTGGCAGTTTGGAGCCCTTCCCAGCTGGCAGGTGGGAGGGGTTTAATCCCCCAGCAAGCCCAGTCCAATAAAGCAGAAAGCCCTGTTAGCTTTAAGTCCAGGAATGGTCCTGCTGGCACTTCAGGATAATCTGGTGCTTGAACAACTGCCTGGGCTGAGGAGCACTGAGCCCCTCTGGAAGCTGCACTGCCTCGCCAGGGGACCTCTGCTCCTGGCAGGAATTCCCATCTCTTTCCTTCTCTGCTGGATTTTAGCATCCCTGTAGCATCATTCCTACATCCCTACATCCTCATCATCCCTGCAGATGCATCCTCATCATCCCTGCATCCTCATCATCCCTGCATCCTCATCATCCCTACAACTTCACCTCTGCAATTTCATCATCCCTTCATTGTCATCCCTGCAACTTCATTTTAGCTGCATCTTCATCCCTGCAACATTACCATCCCTGCATCCTCTTCATCCCTGCAAATGCATCCTCATTGTCCCTGCAACCTCATTATCCCTACAACTTCATCCCTGCAACTTCATCTGCAATTTCATCATCACTGCAACATCATTCTCCCTGCAGCCTTATCAGCCCTGCAACATCATCAGCCTTGCAACAACATCAGCCCTGCATCCCCATTTTCCCTGCATCCCCATTATCCCTCCATCCCCATTTTCCCTGCATCCCTATCAGCCTTGCATCCCCATTATCTCTGCATCCCCATCATCCCTGCAATCCCCATTATCCCTCCAACATCTTCCCTGCATCCTCGTCATCCCTGCATCCTCCTTATCCCTGCAACTTCATTCCCTCATCCTCATTATTGCTGCAACTTCATCCCTGCAGCATCTCCATCCCTACATCCTGATCCCTGCAGCACCCAGAGACAGGGTCTCTCCCTCAGTGCATGGCTCCCAGCTGGCACAGCTCCATCCTGCCTCTCCTTTGGGGCCAACAGGCTGATTTTTGGGGCTGAGCTGGGAGCAGGCAGGTCCTGGTGCCTTAGGCTGGGCTCTGAGCTGTGCCTGCAGCTGCTCCCAACATTTCCCTCATCACCAGCTGCTAATGAAGCACCCAGCTCAATCTGACCTGGGCAGCAGGGATGCTCCAGTTGCCAGGGAGTAAAGTAAAGGCAGAACATGGATTTTTTTTTTTTTTTTTTTTTTTTTGGAAGATGAGAGGGATAAAAGCAGTTGCATGAAATTTCTAGAAATTCCAGTGTCTCAAGGACAGAGCAGAGCATCTCCCTATATTAAAATAGGAGTCAGTCCCTTGAGTGTAGAGCTATGGATGCAATTCTGGCACTGAAGAAATTGGGGGATTTTTGGGCCCTTTGCTGGACACCCCCATCCCCACATCAAAATGGGATTTGGGGTTTGTGCTCTGTGGAGCAGAATCCAAACTCTGGGAGTGGGATCAGCCCTGGCTCCTCCCATCACCTGGGCTGGACTTATAAAATCAACCAGTTCCTCAATATCTCTTGAATTACATCAGGTCAGGACAAACCCAGCTTGATTAAGATAAAAAAAACATGAGGAAAACCCACTTGGCACTAATTATTCTGGGTTTGGAACTTGCTGTTAATATGAGATAACAGTTAATAACCAGAATATATTTAATGAATCTTTTTCCTATCTTTAGCTCACTTTAGACTGTGTGGCACCTAGTCCATTAAAGAGTTTTAATTAGAAAATTTTCATTTTTCATTCGTGAGAAATGGAGTTGAGAATTGGTCAGGGGAGACCAATGTGCAAATTCTCTCCCATTTGAAAAAAAACAAGGAACCTGTTCTTGTTTTCCAAAGCAGGCTGTGAATAAAAGTGGTTCTTTGCTTTGCCCAACAGATCACAGGAGAAGTTTTGAAATGAAGACCTTCAGAACTGTGTTGAGAAATAAAAACCTCTCCAAGGAAAGGACAAAGATCCTAAACATCCCCAACACGGTGACCGACGCTGCCGTGGACCCTCCTGACAGAGGGCCTGTCCTCCCCAGCTAAACCCAGCCCACATTTCATATATATATATATTTATATATGGAATATTTCCCACTTTATCTGTGTTTTTTTAACAAGTGCATTATGTAGAGGGGAACATCTTTGGAGCCAATTTTTCTTCATGTGCAATATAACGAGACTGAGCAAAGCCAGGAAAAAGGAGGAGGAGAGGTGGAAGTCACTTGGACATTATTTAAATCTTTCTTTTTAATATTATTTTTTAAAAAATCTCTTGAAAGATGAAGCAACCAGAAAGGAAATGTTGAGCAGAGCTGCTAAAACTCAGTCCAAGTGTTTTGCTCGGGGTGGGAGGGAGTGGGGGGAATTTTGGTTGCTGTCGCTGTTCCCTGGCGAAGGCCACGGGCTGTTCTCAGCTCTTGGGGAATCATTCCTGTTCCATTTTTCTCACTTTCCTGGAAATGCCCTTTATAAGTAGCTCTGTGCTGTACCAAAGGCTGTGATTTGCTTTAAGTCCTTATTTAGAAAGAAACATCTCTGCTGGTGCTGAGGAAAAGGGTGTCGAGCAGCTGTGCCTTGCTATCACGATCACTCCATGAAAAACTAGGGACCAATTGAATTCCCAGCATAGAAAAGGTCTAAAAACCCAATTCTTGGCTGACCATGCTCCTGCTTCATTTCATGAGAGCATCTCTGCCTTGTCTGCACTTCCACAGTACCCCAGTCTTGTGGGAATATTATGGTGTTGCCTTGCTAATTCTGTAATAATCGGGAATTCCATCCTTCCTTTGCCCGTTGCTATTTCATTTTTGCACATTGAGGTTTTTGGTGGCAGGTTTAGAGCTGTGGGTTGCCCATACTTGGCTGGGAAGCTCTTAAAGCTGGGCTTTCTGTAACCTCACTGTGTTTCCTAGGACTGCAGAGATCAATATTATCCTGGTGCCACGAGATAAATGGTCTGCAAAGGGAAAAAATGATGTGCAAAGGGATAAATGCAAATGGCAGAGGGGTTGATGGTAAATCCTGCTTCTGGCTCCCCCTTTTCCTCCTCCTCAGCCTCATCCACCTGCTCATGCTGCCTCCTTCCCAGCTTGGAGCCTGAAACCCTCCCAGCACAGCCTCCATCAGAGGAGCAGAGTAAAACTTGGAACAGCATTGGATTTAAGGGTGAAAATAATGTTGGAGGGACTCAGATGAGCACAGGAACCTCTTTGTCTGCATTGCAATAATTCCCTGGGAATGGTTTGGGAATGTTAATTTAGACTGGACAGAACCAAGTGAGCTGGAGCTTCCTCTGAAGCAGAGGCTGCTCGAGGGGAGGTAACAAGAACCAAAATCATTGAAACAGAGCCTTGAGCTGATGCTGCTGATTGTCTTTGGTGCCCAAGGACAAACCCTAAGGTCTCCACCTGGGAAGGTGGAGCAAGGATCACTCTTCCAGAGGGAAGCACCAAAACCTGGATCCTTCCCCTATTGGAGCTGTTTCCCTGCATTTCACATGGAGCATCCACAGGAGACACACATGGGATGCCTCGAGGCACAGCCCCAGTGAGGGTGCACTGAAACCAAGCCCTGCAAGGAAGGCTGGGAAAGAGGAAAATTCAGGAATATTCAAGGCAAAGCAGCCAACTCTCTGCACCACGTTCCTGTCTTGCAGAAGAGCTTTGAAGATGAACAAGGACCCTGCAGTCAAACCTCAGCTGAAATTCGGGTTGAGAAATTCCCTTAATGCTGGGAAATGAGGTGATTCTTACAAGGAATGGCTTTGGTGAGGTCTTGTTAGCTTTGTTTGTTTTTTAAACACGGACAATTTCTTGGCTGGAATTCCTCCTCCTGCCATGGCAGGTGCACCACTGGTGGTGGAGATTTTGTTCATGGCAAGAAGGGCTTGGGGAGCCCAAAACCCAGAAATCTCCAGGGCTCTGCACAGGTGCAGGTCGGGCAGAACGAGCTGAGAGAGCAAAAAGAAGCAAAAGCGTTAAACCCAGCAGTTTCAGCCGATTTAATCAGCTGGAGAATGAAGAGCAAACATGGATCTGCTTCTCGGCAGGACATTGCTCCTCTTGCATTTATTCCCAGCATGGAAGAGACCCTGTGGCCACTGAAGCTGTGGCTAAATGGAGGAGAAAGGGCTGGTGCTGCTGGCACTGGGGTTTAGCACGGCTTTAACAGCACGAGGTGCACAGGGAGATGGGGAGATTGGGATGGGGGCCAGGATTGCTGGAGGACCACATGGAGAAGGTCCCTGAGCCCAGGGAGATGAGCAGGGAGTGCCAAGGTTTGATAGGAACACCCGGGAATCGCGGAGGTGAAACAACCCGCGGTGTGAAAATGCGGAATTACAGCTAATTAGAGCAGTGTGGCTCTCATTAATTTGGTTTGGTTTGCCCTGCCCGGAGGCCAGCCCGTGCTGGGGGGTGGGAAGAGGGAGCTTCTCCATGGGATATTCCAGCAAATTCCTCCTCGGGGTGGCAGCGTTTGTGCCCCTGGCACAGCCAAAGGAGCTCCGGGTGTCCCCGCTCAGAGGAGCTGTGTCCCCTGCCTGCCTCACCCCAGCACTGAAATTAATTATTTACTCGGAGATAAAATCTCAGAGATCTTAAATAACCCGTTTTAAAAAGCCCCGGGAAGTACCCGGTGTTTGGGGTGAGGCTGAGCCGCTTCCAGCGCCGGGAACTCCCGAGGGAGCTTCTGGAGGGATGGGGGAGATGGAGCCGGCCTTTTTTGGGACATCTCACCTCCCAAACCCCTGAGGAGCTGCAAAACACGGGTTTTCTTTCTTTTTTTCCCTTTTTTTTTTATTTCTTTAAGCCTCCCTGCAGCGTGACAGGTTCTCAGTGTGCTCTTGAGCCTGCAAAGGAGCCTGAACAAAGCTTTAGCAGCTCTGAAATCGTGAGAGACTGACCCCAAAGCCACTTTTCCACCCCCTGATGGAACAGCCCTCAGGAAAGGAGGGGGCCCAGGCTGCCCACACTGCTAAGGGCACATTAACAGGAGGAGAATCGATTTTCGGGATTGCAGCACAGACCCGGATCTTGGGAAACCCTGGTCCCAAAGGTGTTATATTTAGTTTCTTTTGGAACATGATCTAGTAGCCCTTAAAATGAGGGGAATAGAATGTATCAGCACTAAAGTTATTTTTATTTTTCACCGGTGTTACAGAGAGCTTTTTTATGATGTGTGTGCGTGTGTGTGTAACATCATTATACCTCGTCTGTTTTCAGTAGCCACTTGTTACAGCATCTCTCCGTTAGGCCTCAAAACTGTATTTTGATGATTAAAGTGATGGGAAAAACCTTCTCCCTTCACCCAGCTGGGTCGGTGGGTCCCAGCCATCTCACACCGATGACAATCTTGCCAAATTGCCACCTCTCCTCGGTGTTGTACGACGTCGCTCCGTGCTCTCGGGTTCCTCGTGCTTGGTCGCTGAGCCAGCTGGGTGTTAATGTGCTTTTTTTTCTTTTCTTTTTTTTCTTTTTTTTTTTTCACAATAATTGAGAGTTTGATAGTCTTTAACTGTCAGTCCAGTGCATTAATCTGTGTTGCCAGCACCCTGAGCCCAGCCTGGTGCGTGTTGCAGATAACCATCGAGCCGGGACAGCCACGGCAGCGGGCTGCACTTGGCAAGGGAAGGCAAATTAAAAATGTATCCAGCCGATTTAAAAAAAAA
>WEIU01018180.1:234184-267791 GCA_013389925.1 Aegithalos caudatus
AAAAAAAAAAAGAAGAAGGAGCGATTTAATGATGGCTGACATCAAGAGAAGATCCAAAAAATAGCGTGCTTTGATTCCCATAATCATCCCAAGGCAGGCTGCTCATCTTTATTCATAGCCCTTCAAAGCTGCGCTCCGAGACGGGAGCAGCTCGGAGCTGTCGCGCTCGGATGCAGCTCTTGAGAGGCTGAACACGTCGGCATCTCTGCTCCGTGCCCGGCCCAGAGCCGTGCTCCAACCCTTCCCCTTTTAATTTCAGGGTGCAATTAAAGTGATGAGAGCTCTGCTGTCGGCTCCGTGCCGGTGGAGAGGCAGGAAAAGCGGATCTGGGAGCCGGGCTGCTGTGGGGTCACGTAAAGCCGCTCCTTTTAATGACGGGGTTTAAGCTGTTTTAAGAAGGCAGCAAAATTAGAAAGCAAAAGATCTCCAAAAGTGTTTCAGGGCACTAAGGAAGGCTCAGGGGACACAGCACAGGGACGGGGTTTAGCAGTGAGGCTGGAACAGGCTGTTGGAGGCACTGAGGGAATTGTGGAAGCTGCTCTGCCCTGCTGGATTTGGGGGAAAAGTCAGGATTTGGTGAGGATTTGGCACAGGGTGCCCAGAGCAGCTGCTCCATCCCTGGAAGTGTCCAAGGCCAGGTTGGATGGAGCTTGGAGCAGCCTGGGATAGTGGAAAGTGTCCCTGCCCATGGAAACAGGATGAGCTGTCCCTTCTAACCCAAACCACTCTGGGATTCTGTTAATTTGTGATTCTGTGATTCCTGCAGTCCCATCCCAGCCTCCAGCCTCTTTCCACATCCCTGCAGGACTGACATCTCAGAAACCAGCCTCGAGCATGCTGGAGGCATCATTACCTCACACACTCAGGTGTTTTCTGAGCCAGGTGTTCAAATGCTGTTATTGCTACTGAATCCTTTTAAAATTAAGGAATTTCTGAGACAGAGTTTTTCTTCCCTGAGTGCTCCCCACTCTCTTGCATTGCACAAATCCAGCTGGAAATCTGTCTCTCAACCTGAGATTAAAGAAGGTAGCAGCTCTGGGTGAATTAAATTACACTTTCTAATCCCCACATTTTCCACCACAGGTAAATCATGATTCTTTTTCCCATTTTTTTCCTGCTTGGTCCACAATGATGGCATCAGTGCACCTGTAAAGGGAATGGCCTGAGATGGCTCTGACTGGTTTGTCCATAACACATCCCTGACCATTGCAAGGCCAGGCACTGCTGCTGGGTTTTAAATGCATCATTCCCATCCCAGAGGATGATTTCAGAGCAGGACAATTTGCCTGGCAACATACAAGTCATGGATAGAATTGGAATTGTGAATCAAAAGGTATTAAGTGGAAATGTAGCCAGGAAGTGCCTGAAATATTGGAATTTTAATGCAGAACTGTGCTGGCTGCCATGTCCCTTGTGCTGCCATTGGGGCACTGAAATTAGGCTTGGTTATCCCAAGTGCTCAGCTCTTGCAGGAAAATCACCCTCACTGCTGAATTTGGCACCTTGCAAGGAGAACAGGCTCTAAATTCATCACCTGAGCCCCCAAAATTCATCACCTGAGCCCCCAAAACGTGGCACAAGGGAGGCTTTGCCTCATCCTCCAGCACAGGGGCAGCTCATGTTTGCTGATTTCCCATCCTTTACTATGCAACTGATTTTCATGGAATCTTCCCAGGATGGAGGAGGCTGGATACAGTTTTGGCTTTTCTTTCCTTCCTTCACACGTGTGCAAGTGGGTAATGCAGAAATGTTTCCATGATTGTCTCACCTGGGACGTGCACTGGGTCTATGAACAGTGAAATGTTGGGAAATTCTGTGTATCCACCTGGAAATCTGAACTGGTCTCTAAATCCTGGCTAATCAGGTGCCACAGGAGCGATGCAATTTCGGACTGGAGATGTTAAATGCAGTCTTGTTACTCTGAGTTTATTTAAAATTCTGGTTTTGCCAGTGAGCTGTGTTGCAACTGTTTAAAACTTGGGGTTTTTTTATACCAGTCTGATGCTAAAACCAGCTGCTGCATTTCCTAGTCCTGGTGATTCCACCATGGTGTGGCCCTTGTGTTCAGTTCCCAGTTAAAAAATGTGATTTTTTTTTTCAGTTGTGTGATTTTTTTACCTGATGTTGAATTTATTTTTTTAATTTTTTTTTTTCTCATTAGAACTTCAAACTGGTCTTTCATATGCAAAGTTCAATAAAATGGCTGAACTGCAGTGTGTGGTGTTTGATACTGAAGTGGGTGAAAAGGAGATCTTGGGATGGAAAGGGGAGGATGAGGTTTGAGGGGTGTCCTCTAATGTGAACTCATTTCTCAGGATTAAATAAATTTAATGCCTTTCACAGGAGTCAAAATTACCCTGCTGAGGAAATAAAATCCTGGGGTAAAATCTGTGCATTTCCAGCATCCCACCCAGCCACCTGGACTGAGGAAGCTCCAGGCAAACCCTTAAAAATTTGATGATGTGTCACAAGAAAAGATGTCACAAATTCTGCTTGGGCACACAAATGCAGGAGGAGGGTTCTGATCCCAGGTGGAAATCCTGCAAAAGGAGCTGGGAAGCTCATCTGAAAACCTCATCCTTGGCTTCAAACCACACCTGTGAGCTTCACCCAAAAGTGAACGTGGCCAAAGAGTGTCAACATTTTGTCTCAGGTTTTTGGTTGCCTTAAAAATGAAGTTGTTTCTCCTGTGTTGCCCAGAGAAGCTGTGACTGCTCCATCCCTGGAGAAATCTGGGCCAGTGGGAGGTGGTTCCACCCATGGTGAGCTTTGAGGTCTCTCCCCACACAAACCATTCCAAGATTCCATGGCCTGATGATTCCATGGTGAAATGACTTGAGCTGTGCATAGCAGGGATGCTGTGCTGTGTCCCAGGGGATTTTATTTCAGTGGTCACTGAGCCAGCAGCATTTGTTATCCCAAGTGACTTGGTTACTTTTGCAAATCCTAATTCTGGGACTGAAATCCAAGAGGAAATCCTGCCAGAGGCTCTGGGTGCTGAGCTGGGGGCTCAGGACTGGGAGCAGGGCAGCAGCCACCCTGGACAGGATCACACCAGGGGAATTCAGCAGCCGTGGAGGAACTCAAACTCCCAAACTTCACAAAATATCTTGATCCTATCAGCCTCAGGAATTGTGACAGGGGCAAAAATGTTCCTAGGAAAGCAGCCCTGAGTGCTGGAAGTGATCTGTGTGGTTTCACCTCCCTCTGCTCTGCAGCTCTGCTGTGGGCACCAGCTCTGCTGGGGGAGGAGAGCAAAGTCAGCTGCAGCTCAGAACCCCCAAATCCTCTTGCTGTGGCTGTGCTGGAGGCTACCACAGTAACCCCTGGCAGATTTGGGGCTGCTCCAGGGGCTCTCTGAGGTGGGTTTTAGCAGCTCCTGCTGCTTCACCCTCTGCTGTGACCTTGATCTCTGTACCAGCTCCCTGCAGGGTTGTGGTGTCTCCAGCTGCAGCTTTCGGTTGATGTGTGGTTACCTGGGGGATGCTTGAACATCCGGGAAAAACAGGATGTGGCAAACTCTGAGATGCAAATGGGGCACGAATGGCACCAGCCAAAAACCAGGGGGGACAGGGCTGGCACCTGGGATTATTGAGGAGCCACGGGAAAAGCTTTCCAGAGGACACTGGTGAGAGGAGGGATCCCAGAGCCAGGGCAGGAGCCGGGGCTGGAGCCCCTGGGGGCTTTGCAGCGTTTCCAGCCCGTTCTGGGGTGATCAGGGGGTGCAGGGGGTTTTGCATGAGGGGCTGCAAAGGGGCAGTGCATGGGCAGTGCTGGCAGCTCCTCTGCCCAGAGCTGGGCTCTAATTCCCAGATTTACAGGGAAGAGCTTGGGGGGGAAGAGAGGCTGCTGGGGGCACGCTGTGATTCCAGGGAAGGTGTTTCCTGCTGCATGTCCAGAGGAATATTTATATTTATATTTATATTTATATTTATATTTATATTTAATCTCAGGGTAAATGGCCCCAAGGCAGTCCCACAGTGTTGGGTGCTCAGAGCCACCCCTGGAGCGAGCCCTCACTGAGAAATCCAGCCCAAATGAGGCTCTGGAGGATCCTGGCTGTGCACAGGGTGGTCTCTGCTGCCTTTTAACTCCAGCTTTGCTCCACCAGAGTGTGGGCATCCCCTGGGAGGACTGGCAGCTCCAGCAGCACATCCCTGCACAGCAGTGGAGCTGTGCTGTAAATCCTCCCCTTGCTGCCTCGAGATTTCCTGCTTGGGAATTTCCCTGGGAGCCATTTGCTCCCTGCCTGATGGAGAAATATTGATTCACCATTCCCTGCTCAGAACCTCAGCACCGTGCAGGGTTTTAATGACCTGTGTCCTGTGCCTCTTTCCAAGCCAGAGCATCCAGATCTTCCAACTGTGACTTTTCCAGGATGCTGCAGAGGGACTCTTCCAGCTTGGAGTCAGGCATTTCCCTGCTCCTCAAACCATGCCTTGGATCCTTCATTTCCTACCTTTTGGGTGGATAATGGTATCCAAAGGATCTTCCTTTGTATTCCAACCAGGCCTGGCATCCTTCTGCAAAGGGTGTTTGTCCATCCCTCTGCTCTTCCATTTATCCATGGGAATGTTAAGGTTATAATTCCCCTATGGAATTCTCCTTTACTTAACAGCACCTTGCCCAAGCCATTTGTTATTATTCAGTTTATTGATGGACTCTTGACTTTGCTCTCCCAGTGCTGAATTTCCAGCCCTCACTTCACCAGGCTGGTCCACAGGCAGCCCCAATCCTGAGGATTTGGGAGATATTTCTGCCCTGTTGATATTTGGGAAAGGTGGCAGAGACTTTATTTCCTGCTCTGTCAGGTGTTAGAGTCACCTCTTGTTTTGTCCTGATGGCAGGAAAGGAAATATTCCTCTGTCTTCCCGGGGTTGTGGAGTCACAGAGGGGCTGCAGGCATGGAGTGAAGGAATTTTGGATGCTCCCAGGACCTTCCCTCAAACACGAGCACTTTTTAAATATTCCACAGCCCCAGAGGGCTTGAGCACAAAGCAAGGGAACCCTCAGGATGTGGGCTGTGGGTCTGAGCTGCTCTTTCCCAGGCCAGGTCACCAACACTGGGGTGATTCCACGGCTCCCAGGGGTGCTCAGGGGCTCCTGGTGGGTGCTGCTTGTCTGGGAAAACGGGAGCTGGAAGCAGAGTGTGGGGAGGGGGAGAAGGGGAAGCCGTGGCTAAAAATAGCTATTTTTGAAAGAAAGGGATGAAAACCTCTTTGAAGGAATGAGGGGAGAGGGGGAGTGTTTCCATGGAAACGGGGAAGTCTGTCTCTTCCCAAAAGAGGGGGTGGGAGATGAAATAGTAAATACAGCAGAGGAATGACGGGGAAGAGGATGCTGCCTGTCAGGGGCATTCCCCCGGATCCCAGGGCATTCCCCACGGATCCCAGGGCATTCCCTGCAGATCCCAGGGCATTCCCCATGGATTCCAGGGCATTCCCCATGGATTCCAGGGCATTCCCCCGGATCCCTGGGCATTCCCTGCAGATCCCAGGGCATTCCCCACAGATCCCAGGGCATTCCCCATGGATCCCAGGGCATTCCCCATGAATTCTGGGCGGGGGCTCTGGGTCCTGCTGGGAGCAGATGGGGCTCTGGCACTGCCTGCCCACACAGCCTTGCAAGTATCACTTTGCATCCTCCCCGTGCCACCTGCAGCCCTGGATCTGTCACCTGCCCAGGTCACCAGGGAGAGCAGTGACCCAGAGCTGCTGGGGACACCTTCCCAGGGCCAGGCCAATGTCACCACCATGGGGCATCTCCATCTGCTCCTGGCAGGGACAATAAATCATGAGTGTCCTCCAAATGCTTTGGAAATGTCCATCAAATCTTGGTTGTTTTCTTCCAGGAATTTTCCACCATGGCATGGCCATTTCCAGGGGAGGCTGCAGGGAAGGGAACTGTGCGGGGTAGCAGAGAAATGGGGGGTCTTGGCCAGAGGGAGAGGGCAGCTGGGGGCTTCTGGTCAGGCAGGGTGGGCTGGCCTGGCATGGAATTTGGCACAGCTCCCAAACTGGCAGCATCCACAATTTGGCTGGGTGTGGCTCAGAGGTTGGCACAGCTCATGGATTGGCACGGCTCAGAATCTGGCACAGGCCAGGTTTGGCATAACCCAAGATTTTAACTAAAAGGGGTCGATTTAGATTTGATCCAAGGAAGAAATTCCTCCTTATGAGGGGGCTTAGGCCCTGCCCTTGGTGCCACCATGGCCACAGTGCCACCCTGCACTTGGTGCCACCCAGTTCTTGGTGACACCCTGTCCCCAGTGCCACCCTGTTCACAGTGCCACCCTGCCCATAGTGCCACCCTGTCCACGGTGCCACACTGCCCTTGGTGCCATCCTGTCCTTGGTGCCACCCTGGCCACAGTGCCACCTTGCCATCAGTGCCACCCTGTCCTCAGTGCCACACTGTCCACAGTGCCACCCTGCTCACAGTGCCAATGCTCTCAGTGCCACCCTGTCCTTGGTGCCACCCTGCCTTCACTGCCATCCTACCTCAGTGCCACCCTGCCCTTAGTGCCACCCTGCTCACAGTGCCATCCTGCCCTCAGTGTCACCCTGCTCACAGTGCCATCCTGCCCTCAGTGCCACCCTGCTCACAGTGCCATCCTGCCCTCAGTGCCACCCTGCTCACAGTGCCACCATGCTCTCAGTGCCACCCTGTCCTTGGTGCCACCCTGCCTTCACTGCCATCCTACCTCAGTGCCACCCTGCCCTTAGTGCCACCCTGCTCACAGTACCACCCTGCTCACATTGCCACTCTGCCCTCAGTGCCACCCTACCCACAGTGCTGCCCTCAGTGCCACCCTGCTCACAGTGCCACCCTGCCCTCAGTGTCACCCTGCCCACAGTGCCACCCTTCTCTCAGTGCCACCCTGCCCTCAGTGCCACCCTTCTCTCAGTGCCACCCTGCCCTCAGTGCCACCATGCCCTCAGTGCCACCCTGCCCAGGCCCTGGTGAAGGCACTCCCAGCCCGAGCCCTTGGCTTCTCCCCCCTGCAGCAGCTCTGTGTGGGAGGGAGAGCAGAGGGAAATCATCCTCTCAAACCACTTCTCCTCCTGCCTTGTCTGCAGTCCTGCAGCTCCCTGGGGAGGGGTGGAAGTTTGGGGTGATGGGAACATCTCACCCCACTCCGTGGCTCAGGTCTGACCTTCAGCAGCTCTTGGCCCCCTCCCAGCACCACCAGACATGGGCTGAGACCCACGGGCTCTAAAAACAGCATCTGCAGGGCTGCTCATCCCATCTGTGCTGTGAGGGAGGTGTTCCCACCCTGGCCATCCCCTGCACGGGGGGAGATGTGGGGGATGAAGGCTGGGGGGGATTGTGTCCCACCAGGGCAGTGCAGAGGGGACCCTGAGGTCACCTACAGCTCCCCCCAGGCACAGGAAATCTGTTTGTAGACACTGCTCACCTCCAGATGAGGTTTTTAGCCTTTTTTTTTTTTTTTTTGCCATCTCCCCTGCAGGTTTATCCCATTTCCCCTCAGTCCCCTCTTCCCTAACCTCAACAACCAGAAGGTTTCAGCTTTTGGCCCCATTTCCCTGTTTCTTAGTGAGCACCAACCCCTGGAGTGAGAGAAAAGCCCCAGAACTGGAGGAAGAGGGATTTTCCATGGAGATGGGAATGGGCTGGTGCAGACCTGAGGAAGAAGAAATCAAGATGTTCAACACCTCCCCTTTGTCTTGGGCTGCCTGGCTTGGCAAAGCAGGTGTTTAGTTGGCATCATGGCTGGAGGTTTGGACACATTTGGAGCCCTGAAGCCTCTCAGCTCTTGGTCCCTTTGGAGCAGGAGGACTGGGAGGACAGAGGGACGTGGCTGGGTCCCCTTGGAGAGGAGGTGGTGGCCCAGAGCAGCTCAGGTGACACCTGCAATAGAGCCCCAGCCCCAGGGGTGCTGTCAGGGGGACAGGCCTGTGAGCCCTGGCTCCTGCCAGAGCTGGAAGTGCTCACCCCTGGCTGCAAGGAGGCTTCTGGTTCCTTTTCCCTTCCTGGATTTGTGAAATCAAGTGGCTTTGAGAGCCTTTTAGCTGCAGTGGCAGGAGCAGCCCAGGTCCCCTCCAGGCCCAGCACCTGTCCCACACCAGCCCAGGCTCATTGTCACTGTTGGACACGAAATTAAAAGCTTGACTCCAGGCAGAAGGAAGAGCAAAAATGTTTATTTACAATTTTGCACAGCCCTTTTATAACATTCTGTACTGAGGAACCATGTAATTGGTCAGTAAAGACAACACTTCATTGGTTAAATATTAGAAACAACACCTGTGAGAGGATTGTTATGAAAACTTAGATGTGTTATGAAAATATAAAGACATTTACATTCACTGTCCTTGATGGGAATGAATTCTCTCAAGGGAAGAAGAAATCAGCCACTACAGGCTGAAAACTCCACAGACTCAGAAAATCAGACCCACAGCCCATCAGGGGCAGCCTGGCAGGAAATATTTACACTCAGCACTGTAAAGATTACAGTAAATATTTACCCCCAGGGCTGAAGTTCTTTGCCTTGTTTTGGTTGAGGTACAGGGCTTCTGTTTAAACAAACAGAGCCCAGCTCCTGTCCAGACCAGCCCTCCAGGCTGCTGGAGCATCTTTGGAGGCGAAATGGCAACTCAGCCATCCTGACCAAAAGAGAATTCAGGCTGGAGCCCAAAGGAGCTGTTTTAAAAACAATTGGATATTTTATTACAAAAAAACACCTTGGAAAATTACAGAGGGATGTGTTTAGTGTTAACTTTGCAGAAAGGTGATTTTTGCTGTTTTTCCTTCAGCAGTTGTGCCTTTCCAGGGACCAGGAGAACCACAGAGGAGCCAGGGGGATCTTCCAGGGACCAAGAGATCTCTTCAGAAAGCAGGAGATTCTCCCAGGATCCAGGAGTTCCTCCCAGGATCCAGGAGATTCTCCCAGGATCCAGGAGATCCTCCTGGGGTCCGGGGGGTTCTCCCAGGCACAAGGAGCCCTGCCCAGCCTCTCTTTTTGCCGTGCTCCTCCTTTCCCACATCACTGCAGGCAAAGCCCTGACCCTTCCCCACCTCCCCGGCCCGGGGATGCTGCTGTGACCCACCTCCCCTCCGTATTTTGGGATTCACCGGCCCGGGGAAGCTGCCCTGACCCACCTCAGCTCGGTATTTTGGGATTCCCGGGCACGGGAAAGCTGCCCTGACCCACCTCAGCTCGGTATTTTGGGATTCACCGGCCCGGGGATGCTGCTGTGACCCACCTCAGCTCGGTATTTTGGGATTCCCGGGCACAGGGAAGCTGCCCTGACCCACCTCAGCTCGGTATTTTGGGATTCCCGGGCACGGGGAAGCTGCTGTGACCCACCTCAGCTCCGTATTTTGGGATTCACCGGCACGGGGATGCTGCTGTGACCCACCTCAGCTCGGTATTTTGGGATTCACGGGCAGCACCGGGCTCGGCAGAGCAGAGCCGGCTCTGCGGGTCCATGTCACCGTGTTCCCGGGCTCGGTTCATTTTTGGATGTCTCCTGGCATCCCCTCCTTGCCACCACCCACCCGGGGGGGGGTGAGGAGGTGCCGAGGGTCCAGGAGCTCCATGCTCTGACGTCTGCAGCGGGTGGGAGCTCGGCTGCTTTCCCTGGAGGGTGAATCACAGGCCTGGGAACTCGCTCGCAGCTTTCACAGCTCCTAAAACGACACGAGGCCCAGTTATGTCAACGCCTTCAGCTGGAAAAAACGCGGCTCAGATGGAGATGGGGCTCAGGGCTCTGCCCTGCCCAGCCCCTCTGCTGGGCAGTGCTTGGTCCAGCTTGGATCCCCTGCCCAGAGTGGCTGGAGCATGTGCTCCAGCCCTCAATGTCCCTCAAAGTCCCTCTGTCCCCCCCAGGAGGGACAGCACAGAGAGTTGCCATTGTCTGAGGCTGTGCAGGAGGTGTGGAGGTGGTGGCACAGGCTCTGCCCTCTTTGGACAGTTTGTCCCAGCCCTTCCCTGGCTTGGCATATGCAGGTGTCCATCCTGGGTGCCCTAAGCAGTGGGGCTGGGACCTGAATTCACCCTGGGACTTGAATTCAGCTGTTCTGGGTGAGGCCAGGCCTGGGGATAACCCTGCCCTGTGGCTTCCATCCCTCCCCCACAGCACCACTTCTTGGAGCACCTCCCAGACCCACTGCCAGCAGGATACAAGGGGGAAAAGGGGAGAAAAGCACATTTTTTTGCTATTTATATGGCTGCCTGCAAACCCACAGAGGGTTGGGGGCGTCCCTGGAAATAAAGGAAACAAGGAAACATCACCCTGGACACAGGAGCACCTGGTTCCTGGAACACCCTCCCACCAAGCGCTTTTCCCAGCACCACACACGCAGACGGGGTAAGAATTCCAGCTTGGGTGCCTATAAAATCCATTGAGACAGGAGAAATAATTCAGGAGGAAATTATTATTTAATAATCATACTGAGCAAAGGCGTCATCTTGTTAAATCCTTGTGAAACAGCCAAGTGGGTGCAGAGCTCAGCTCGTCTGCTTCCCTGAAAGGCTGGGATGCGTCTGGAGCTGTCAGCGTGGCTGAGGGAGGCGAGTGCAGACACACAGACGATAATAATAGCTCACAATTAGGATAGTAAATCAGGAGAGAGCGTCACTCAATTCAGAGAAATTCCCCTGATTTGCTGGAGACAGGAGTTTGGCTCTTTGCATGGTGCTGTGTGGATGACAAATCCCCCTGGTTTTGCAGAGCCTTCACAAGGCGGCAGCAGGAGGAGCACGTTGGGAATTCAGCTCCACTTGAATTGTTCCATGCCCAGCCTCAGTTTCTACATCTTGCATAAGGATCAGCCTCGGGCAGATCGTTTTCTGGATTCAACCCACCCTGCCATGGCAGATCCACCTCCAGAAAAGGCAGAAATGGTGCAGCTGACATAAAAAACCCTTGGCCAGAGCAGCCTCCTGCCTGGCTGGATGGGTGCAGGAAGGAAACCCAAAGTGCAAGGGCTGGTCGTGAAGGATTCCCAGTTTTCCTGTAGGGTTGGACATTAATTTTCGATTTTGGGATCTGGCTGGGGCTTGGGAAAATACAATTTTTGTTTCAAGGTGAAGAGGAGCAGCAGGTGATCACGTCCCCCAGTGCTGCACCCGCTCTCTGTCTGTGCCACCCCCTGCTCCAGGCACCTCGGGGAGCTGAAATATTGTGATTTATCCCTTCTGTGTCCCCACATCCCTCTGGATGACTGGGCACCACACTGAGCACCGATTGTCTCAGGTGTTCAGGGTGTTCCAGGTGTTCTCCATCCCACCTCAGGGTGTCCCTGGAGAGATCTCACTGGTGACTCCATGCACATTTGACTGCTGAATATGGGAACAGAAATATTCCCCACCGCCTCCTCCAGCCCTGGTGCCTTGGGTGCCAGGAGCCTCGTGGCACTTGTTGCTTCCTTGGTGCTCCTTGTGGGGCCGTGGGGGGATGGCAGAGTGGTCCAAACCTCGTCCCTGAAGGCAGGGGTTGATCCATAGGTCATATCCTGGTAGGAGTTGGGCATCTCCTTCCTTTGGGATGGGAGAAACCTCCTCACGAAGGGACCTCAGTAAATGCAAAGTGATATAAAATTATTGCTTTCCACATCCTCCCCCCAGCCCCTGCAGGTCCTGCAGGTCCAATCCTGCCCCATCTCCTTCCCCAGAGCTGCAGGGAGCTCTCCATCCCCCAGATCTCCCCGAGCAGATCCAGGCTGTTACCAGGAGCACGGGATGGATCGGAGCCGCATGGCAAAGCAGCACCGTGTATCCAGGGATGTGATTATTTCCCAGTGGTTGAAATCTAGGTCTCCTGCTTGGGAGGAGGGGTTCGGGGGAAGGGGGGGGGAAAGACGCTCATATTAATCTTATGAATATTCATGGAGAAGCCGAGCTGCCTTCGGAGGTTGAGTCCGGGGTACGAGTTTGGGGGGCTGTAGGTGAGAGGTGCCGGCAGCGGCGGGAGCAGAGCAGCTGCTTGTGCATTCTCCGCATGCCTGACTGCAGAGCCAAGTGTAAGTTGGTGCCTTTTTCTCTCCCCCCGCACCCCAACCCCATCCCTGCATCCTTCCCCCTCTTCCCGTTGCTCCCCTGCTTCAACACAGCCCGGCCAGGAGCGGTGCAAAGCGAGGGAGTCGTGCTTTAGTCGCAAACACGACCCCCAAAATCGTGTGACTCCCGCCTGCAGTGCTCAGGGCGGGCGGAGAACAAACTGAGGGGCTTTGGGCAAATCTTCACCTCCTCCATCCCCACCCTTGAGTCCCCGAATTTGCATGAATTAACCCTAAAAATGCTTGAGGAGGGGGTGGGGGCAGAGGTTGTTTGCCGGGAAAAGCAGCGATGGGGAGAAAGTGGGAGAAACTGAGTGCTGGGATGGCTGATGTCAACTGAGATGATGCCGTAACCCTCTCCGCCAAGCACCGAGCATCAGCGCTTGGATTTGGAGTCGGAGGAGGAAGCCCAGAGCCCGTGCCAAATAAAAATCAACATGTTAAATAAAAACAAAGCAAATTTCTCTGCTGTTAAACAAATCTGGGTTGTTCGGGGAAGGGAGAAAAGGGGAGGAGAGAGTTTATGGGCAGGAGGAAAACAGCGTGTTTATTAAAAAAAAATAAATAAACCATTGAAGGTTGGTTGATCTTTGATGAGACGGGGGTTTGTGGCTGCCAGATCGTTCCTGCAGCAGCAGTAAGATGTTGTTTGTGGTGTTCTGGCGTGATGCTCGGAGGAGCCAGGGAAGGTCAAATCCAGCTGAACTCCTTGGCGGGTCGCTGGGGAGCGAGTGGTGGGGAGAAAATGCAGGAAAAGGATAAAAACTGGGACAAATGCGACCTCCTCTCCTCTGGGCCTGGCAGAAAAGGGTTAAGAGAAGCGGTTGAATGCTGCAAGCCTCGTCAGGGTTGTACTATTTTTTCTAGTGCATAAGGAGAAGGGAGAGGAGGGTTGCACGGAAAAGGGAAATTTCCAAGAAAAGAGGGATCTGCGGCAATATCTGCACCTCGGGGGATGAAGAGAGGAACCAACAGGCATAAATGGCCTGGAGATGGCTGAAATCTTTGCCGAGGAGATTGGGACCGCGGGGTTATTTTCCACCTGCCTCCCCTGCCCGGTTCTGTAATCCTGGCTCAAAGTAGACAAGTCGAGTTGGAGCTGAAGAAGGGAGGTTAGAGGGGTTTTTATTTCATTTGGGAGGGGAAGAAAAAAAAAAAAAAAAAGGCAAAAAATTGAGTGGTTGCTCGGCCCTCTCCGGGCTGAGCATCTCCCTGGTGCGAGGCAATGCAGGATGATCCAAGGGAGCGCCCGCCGGGAGCGGGGCTGCTGAGGACCCGGCACCCACCGGGGACGTGAACCTCAACATCCCCACGAGAAATTTCACCCAACGGAGTCGAATTCCCGCGGGGGTGGGTCGGCCGGGGGGGGTTGGCTCTCGGGAGCATGGGGAGGCTGGACGCAGGTGGCGTGGGTCCCAGCGCCCTTGGGTGCTTGCAGCCATCATCGGGGGGCCGGTGGCCTTGGCGGGGACACAGCCAGGCACCGGCGGGGGCTTCGCTCCGGTGCATGAAGCCGGAGCCTCCTGAGTCACCGGAGAACGCGACGCAATGGCCTCGGGTGCCGTGCCCGGTGGGTGACACCGACTCCCGGGGGTGCCGGCGGGGCTGGGAAGCCTCGGTGGCTTTGCAGAGCTTCTGCTGCCGGGGGGGGCTGCGTCGTTCCCCCCCCGCTCCTCCGCCTGGCACGGGCTCGGCGGGCAGCCGGCCCCGCTGGGCTGAGCACGGCGCAGGGACACGGGGCTCGGTGTTTTTCCGCCTCGGCGCTGGCGCTCTCGCCCCGCTCTCTCTTCTCGTGGTGTTGCAGTGCAGGTTGGGCGGGAGGCGGGCGAGCAGCTCCCGGCCGAGGAGAGCGGGCGGCCGGAGGAGCCGGGGCTTTGCGGATGCTCCTGGCGAGCCCCCGCAGCTTGCTACCTTCTCGGTGTTTTTTCCAGGCGATGCCACACCTCCCGAGGACACTGGGGACATCGGGTTTTGCTGAGCTTAGCAGCTTTTCACCGTCGTACCGAAGGCATCAGACAGACGCTCATCTGCCCTGAAGTGCAGATCTGCAACAGCTCCCGGGAAGACTCTGTCTCTCTGTCTCTCTGTCTCTCTTTCTCTCTCTCTCCAGTCCAAACCATTACAAGACCTGACTTCCACCATCTGGGAATCTAACCCCTCTTATGTCCCTTCTCCTTTTTCTACGATGACTCACCATTATTTTTAACTTTGAAGAGAGAGGAAATTATGGGGATCTTGGAAGCCTGTATTTCTCTCTAGGATTTCCCCAGGGTCAGATAATCGGTGTTACTAAGAGACACTAAGATTTGGCTTCTCCAGGTAATGTGATTTGTTTTCTGTGTGCCATGGTGGTTTGCAGAGAATGACAGGAGCCGGGACACCAGCGGTCGAGGAGGGGGACTGCGGTGGTCCGCGGGGCAGCTGGAGCGGCCGGCTCCACATTCCGGCAGCCGCAGAGCTCGGCTGCAGGCAGGGAGGGCAGCATGTCACCAGGGAAAGAGGATTGGGAAGGTGTTAAACTTAAAAGCGGAGCTGGAGCTTTCCTGGAGGGTAGATTGCCTGAGATCGCAAGGTTAAATGTTAATTAACCCTTAGCTGCATGCCTGGAAATGAGCTGAGCCCGGCACCCCGCGGGGTCTCCTCGCCACTTCAGGGCTGGATGGGGTTATTTTTCTTCCTTCCTTTCTCCTCCCTTCCCCCTCTTTAATTTTTTTTTCCAACTGGAATTTTTATTTTTAGCCAAAAAATAAGCCCTGTTTCACCAATGCCAGTTTTTCCACGTTGGTTTTGAACAGGTGACGGTTCCTCAGGTGTTTTCTGTGTTCCACCTAATGGGTTTAGATGGGAGTTGTTGAACTCTGTCCCGAGGAAGGCAAATTAACCCCTCCAGGAAGGGGATAGACGTGCTAGAGAAGGGATCTGCTCTCCTCCCCCCAACTTTATTCCATCTCTCTCTTTCTCAGCAGGGGCGATTTTCTTTCTTCTTCTTCATTTTTTTTTTCCTCTTTTTTTTTTTTTTTTTTTTTTTTTCCTCTTTTTTTTTTTTTTTTTTTTTTTTTTTAAATCTCATCCCTTCGCCTTTTCATGAGACTCTTCCAAACCTACGTACCTGTCCTTCTGCAGGATAGTAGCCCTGCCCTGAACCCGACCCCACCGCCGGGCGCTGGGAAGAGTTTAGCATAAGGATTTCTTTTAAAGCCCAATATGACAGTTGCTACTGGAGATCCTGCAGATGAAGCTGCAGCTCTTCCCGGTCACCCGCAGGACACGTACAACCCCGAGACCGACCATGAGTGCTGTGAGAGGGTGGTCATCAACATCTCGGGGCTGCGCTTCGAGACGCAGCTCAAGACTCTCGCCCAGTTTCCAGAGACCTTGCTAGGGGATCCCAAAAAGAGGATGAGATATTTCGACCCTCTGAGGAACGAGTACTTCTTTGACCGGAACAGACCCAGCTTCGATGCCATTTTGTACTATTACCAGTCCGGGGGGAGGTTGCGGCGGCCGGTTAATGTGCCCTTAGACATCTTCTCCGAAGAGATCCGCTTCTATGAACTGGGGGAAGAAGCCATGGAGATGTTTCGGGAGGATGAAGGCTACATCAAGGAAGAGGAGAGGCCGCTGCCTGAGAATGAGTTTCAGAGACAAGTGTGGTTGCTCTTTGAGTACCCCGAGAGCTCAGGCCCTGCCAGGATTATAGCTATCGTCTCTGTCATGGTGATTTTAATCTCCATCGTCAGCTTTTGCCTGGAAACGTTGCCCATTTTTCGGGATGAGAACGAAGACATGCACGGCAGCGGGCTGAGCCATCCCCCCTACTCCAACAGCAGCATGGGCTACCAGCAGTCCACTTCTTTCACAGACCCCTTCTTCATCGTGGAGACACTTTGCATCATCTGGTTCTCCTTCGAGTTCTTGGTGAGGTTCTTCGCCTGCCCCAGCAAGGCTGGTTTTTTTACCAACATCATGAACATTATAGACATCGTAGCCATCATTCCCTATTTCATCACCTTAGGGACGGAGCTGGCCGAGAAGCCAGAGGATGGCCAGCAGGGCCAGCAAGCCATGTCCTTGGCCATCCTCCGAGTCATCCGCTTGGTGCGGGTCTTCAGGATCTTCAAGCTCTCCCGGCACTCCAAGGGGCTGCAGATCCTGGGGCAGACTCTCAAGGCCAGCATGAGGGAGCTGGGCCTCTTGATATTTTTCCTCTTCATCGGCGTCATCCTCTTCTCCAGCGCCGTCTACTTCGCCGAGGCCGACGAGAGCGAGTCCCAGTTCCCGAGCATCCCCGATGCCTTCTGGTGGGCTGTGGTTTCCATGACGACTGTTGGCTACGGAGACATGGTCCCCACGACCATCGGGGGGAAAATAGTGGGTTCCTTGTGTGCCATCGCTGGCGTATTAACGATTGCCTTACCAGTGCCCGTCATAGTGTCTAACTTCAATTACTTCTACCACCGGGAGACCGAGGGAGAGGAGCAGGCTCAATATTTGCAAGTAACCAGCTGCCCAAAGATCCCCTCTTCCCCTGACCTAAAGAAAAGCAGAAGTGCCTCTACTATTAGTAAGTCTGATTATATGGAGATTCAGGAAGGTGTAAACAATAGCAATGAGGATTTTAGGGAGGAGAACTTGAAGACAGCCAATTGCACCCTAGCTAACACAAACTATGTGAATATCACCAAAATGCTAACCGATGTCTAGTCGCTAAAATCTAGTCCCGTATTTAAAGCTGAAGTGGAACAATTGCAGATATTGAGTGCTGCTCTGCATTGTAGTTAACACAGTATTTTCTACGGTGTATATTTGGTTCTGCATGGGAAGCAATAGCTGTGTAAGTGACTTTTAACCTTTGATTTCCGCACCGAATAAGCGTCTGTGCAAAAAAAACAAAAAAATGCCCCGACGAATCCAAACCATTTTGTCGCCCTTCTCCCATCCCAGGCTCGTGGGTTCCCAAAGACACGGAGGGGACGGGCACTCGGAACAGCGGGGATGCCAGGGGGCAGGTCCGGGCCACCCTAGGGTGCCACGAATCCCTTGTCCTGGGTGACAGCCAGCTCCCAGGCACAGGGAACAGCTGGGAAAGGTCAGGCAGGATTTGCTGGAAGGTGCTGCAGGTGTGGGGCCGAGGGCTCCTGGAGGGCTCGGGCTCCTGCCCCGGGAATGCCGAGCCCGAACGCGGCGCCCGGCTCGTGTTTCATAACTGAAAATGCTGCATGCTGCAATAGTTTCAGCCACTGCAGTGTGCCAGTGTGAGGCCCAGGGGAGGGATAATTAGTGTGACGGCACATTATTTATTAAGTCTTAAATTTTCTACACGAGGCATCGGGAGGGACGAGTAAATAAATCAAGAGCTTGGAATTTATTTATTTATTTAGATGACACTTCCATCATCAATATTTCCAGGATCACCAAAGACACCTCCACTGACACATTGAAAATGAGTTGGAAAAAGCATCTTTTTTTATATCTATATATAAAACTGGAGCAACTATGCTGTGGCCTATAATATATTTATACTGCAGTGAAATTTAACCAGTAATACAGTACAGCTGCATGGATATTCGTTGCATGAATCTGAATATTTAATACACACACAAATATATATTTTCTTAGTAGACTATACAGTATTCATGTTTATAGTGTTTATAGATTCTCCGGTGGCTCGAAGGAGATTCATGGGAGTTAAAAATATCTCCATTATAGTTAAAAACCGGATGGGGAAGGCGTGTGCTGACAACAGTTGGATAGATAACAGTGCAAAGCCTGAGAGATAACAAGGCAGAGCCCGAGTGTCCGAGCATCCAGACACGAGAGCTGACGAATGCAAGGCAGGGAAGGTGAGCTGAAAGTTAAACACCTGCGCTCATTATGGGGCGAGTAATTAGTCATTAATCGTGGTGTCAGGAGCAGAGACCACGGCGGATCGGAGAGGGCACGAGGAGCAGGTGGAATAGCAGGTTCCAGCTCTCCTGCCTTGTTTGTTCAGCGGTTTTCAGCCGTTCCTGTAGAATTCCCATGTGTGTGTGTGTGTATAGATATTTAGAGAGCGACTACAGGGCCGAATCCTCAGCAAACAGAGCGTTTAGGGCGTCCAGGACTTCCCAGCTCAGGGCTGCTGGGATGGTGGGACATGGGCTGGAGCAGGGATGCCTGCCCCTGGAGCCCGTGGGGTCACCAGGACAAGGTGTGTTTTGGGCTTGAGAGCTCCTTTTCAACCCCCTCAGGGCTGGGGGTTTATTCCTTTGATGATGGAGCAGGCCTGTGCTGAGGTGGCCTGGATCAGAGCTGGCACCTCTGAGCCTTTGCTTTGCCTTCTTGCAGGGTGTTTGGGAGCAGTGGGTCAAGGTGCAGAGAGCCTGAGGTTCTCCCTCTTCTTCATCCCCGGTGTTATTTGGGGATGGGCAAGAGCTGTCGATCCATGGGGAATCTCACCTGCTTTCCCCATCCCTGTGTGGGTTTACTTGTGTTTTCCCCATTGCTGCCAATCCTCAGGGAGAGGTGCCCTGTTCCTGTTCCAGGTCAGAGGAGACGGAGGAAAATCTCTGCCAAGGTCACGGTTGAGCAAAGCCTCCCTGGGCTGTGGAACAGGGTTCAGCCAGGGTGAATTTGGGCTGAACTGGGGCATGATCAGCCCTGAAACATTGCACAAAGGGTGAGCACAAGGAGCTTGGGGAGGGGTCAACCAGACCCTTCCTTCCTCAGAGAGGAAATTCCTGCTCCTGACAATAATCCAACCGGTGCTAAAGTATCTACAGCAATGGCTCCAAATGCTGCTCCAGGGCAGGATCCATCTTGTGCTGACAGGGCTCCACTTGGCCAGTGGAATCATTCCTCAGTTTTATTTGATTGATTGATTGATTGAGGCCTGGCTATAACAGATTCCAGGTGTCCATGGTTTGTGCATGGCAGTCCCTGCTTCTGCGTGGGGCAGAGGATGAGCAGCATCTGTGTTCTGGGGTTCAGGGGTGCCCAGGGCCCCAGCCTGTCTTTAATGGTTGTACTGGGAGTCCTGCACTCCCACTGGGAATGGGAAACCCTGAAGCCCCTTCATGCACACAGACAAAAAAGCCAACACAACCAAAAGCAATAAATCTGGAATTCTGAAGCTCATCCTGTTGGATGGGACAGGGCTGGCGAGAGTCACTGGCTCAGGCACAATTCCTAGGGCCCTTGGCCAACTTCCAGGGATCTGGTTCATGGTGGGTGCATGGGCTCACATGGGGGAGCTGCCTGATGTGCTGGGATCCTCTGGGTGCCCTGAGCACCAAGTGCTCCATTCCTGGTCAGGGTTGAGGTGTTTTGCTGGTGGTTTTGCTGCAGGTGCTTTGGAGGGTGCTGGCACTCGGAGAGACTTTGAGAAATGTGCTCTTGTTGAACACCCATGGGCTTGGGGTGGTTTGGAGCAGTGTTGGCCAAAGCACTGGGTGTTTTGTGGTGGTTTGGTGAGGAGGAAGGTGAGGTTTTCCTTTGGGGAGGCAGGTTTTGGTCACAGTGCTCCTGTGGGCTTTCCAAGGCCAGGCAGAAGGGGAGAGCAGATCTGTAAGCAGGATCCAAAATTCCAAACCCAATCTCCAAGCTGGAGGGTCCTGGCCACCTTGGGAAGCTCCACAGTCATGTATCAGGGGCAAGTGGGGATGAAGAGCAAGAGGCCACACTCCTGTTGTCACTGATGTGAGGTGATGAGTGTCCCCATGGCCAGCACAGCCAGTCCCTTCCCTAGGACAGGTCTGGCACCTCCTGCACTGCCCCTGGCAGATGTTCCTGAGGAAAACGAGCCCTGGTGGGAGAGCAGCTCTGGGCTGCCCTTGCTTGGGACACAAGGAAAACACCCAGGGTCAGTGCTCAGGTGGCTCAGGGTGGGAAGGGTCTGTGAGGGCTGTGACTGGGAGAGATCCATGGCTGGGAGAGATCCATGGCTGGGAGAGATCCATGGCTGGGAGAGATCCATGGCTGGGAGAGATCCATGGCTGGGGGAGATTCATGGCTGGAGGAGATCCATGGCTGGGAGAGATCCATGGGAGATCCATGGCAGATCCATGGGAGCTCCATGGGTGCTGCTCCCTCCATGGCTGGGAGAGATCCATGGGAGATCCATGGGTGCTCCTCCCTCCATGTCAGGGAGGGATCCATGACTAGGAGGGATCCATGTCTGGGGGAGATCCATCAGCCCACACAGAGCAGGAGGGTCCAGACTTCTGCCTCGCACAGAGAAATAGTTCCCCTACAGCTTTTAATGGGATTTGTGCCTGCAGGTCGGAGCTCTAGTGCTATTTCTAGCTTTGCTTCTGACTCACTGATGTGATCTTGAACCAGTTTTTCAGGAGGAGACTGTGATATTTTTTCTTTTTTTCTTTTTTTTTCCTCCTTAAGGAATGTGGTTTGAGAGAGTCTGGGCCTGTTTCTGTGGAGATGCTGAGCATCCCAATCTCTTCCTGGCTCTGAAAGGTGCAAAAATGATCTGCAAAGTGGCTCAGACTGAGGATGCTAAATTAGGGACTGGGGAAGGGGAGGGTCCCATAGCTGTGTTAGAGTTCCTCAGGCCCCTAAACAGAGGTGCTCTGGTTCCTTTCCTCCTCCTGAGGAGCCATTTCCCTCTCTCCTGGCCTGGAATGGAAGACTGGAGCTCTCTGCTCTGTGGAGCTGCTCCTGGCTTGGCACCCGGAGGAGGCAGCGCCTCTATTTTAGTTTCAGCCCCTGTGCCACGGTTTTGGAGAGATGGAAAGCTGTGATTACAGAGCAGGTTGTCTTCTAACACCCAACCTCGTGCCCAAGCCTGCAGGCAGCCCGTCAGCCCTTTAAAATCTTCCAGAATATCTGCTGAGGGCAATGGGGTGAGGCTCATGTACCAGCTGGATGCTAGCAAGTGATTAGGAAAAAATGATCTCTCTGGAGCACGATGTTTTATTGGGAAAATTAATCTCTGCAGTGACTGTGTCAAAGTGCTACAGATTTGAATACTGAGCTATAAGAAGAAAAGGATCTCTGGATTGGCATTATGAGAGTGTGGCACGTGGGTGTATAAATATGGGCATATTTGTGCATAAATACACAGAAGGAGAGAAAAAGACAGAGGAGGAGGAGGTATTTCAGGAAGGACCTTGCTTTGTTATCAGATAATTCCTGGGTCAGCCCTTGAAACTGCTGCCAAAGCCTTGTAGCTTTTCCAGAGCTTGCAATATGCTTGGGGATGTGTCCAAGGGAAGGAGATCTGGATCTGGCCTGGGGAGTGGATGCATCCTGAGGGTCTGGTGGCATTCAGCTCCTCACACCTCTCTGCAAACAGCAGCTTTGCAGTGTCTGTGTTCCCAGCCCCAAGTCCCACCTTAGGCCATTTCTGTGACTGTGCAGGGAAGGCCAAGCAGAGGCTGAAGGGATTTGGTTGAGATGCAGGTGCTGGGCTGCACCCAGTGGGCTTTGGGGTTGTTGTTTGTAATGGTTGGGTTTTAAGTCTCTTAAACTGTGGCAGCTTTTGGTCCCAGTGTGGTGGCTCCTGTTCTGGAGCCAGGGTAGTTTTATGACAGAATCCTGGAATGGTTTGGGTTGGAGGGACCTTAAAGCTCACCTTGTTCCACCCCCTGCCATGGACAGGGACACCTTCCACTGGACCAGGTTGCTCCAACTTGGCCTTGAAACCTTTTCTCAAGATCTTTACCATGAGACCTTATCCCAAGGTCTGCATCCTTGGGGGTGGTTATCCATGGGAGTTATCCATGGTGGTCACTCGTGGGAACTGGTCAGTCTGCTGCAGGGGTGAAATGGGCTGAGGAAAGGAGGAGCCAGCCCCAAACCATTTTGGTTTGCACTCAAATGAAGGCTGTGGCTCTCTCCTCACACCCCTGGCAGCATCTGAGTTTCTCCATGTGACACATCCCTTGGTCCCTCCTGTTGGGGACCAGCTGCTGCCCCTGCCAGGACCCCCAAGGGGGGACAGGGGTTCCCCCAAGCACCAGCCACTGCTCTGCCCTTCCCCAGCCCTGTCAGCACCCCTGGCCTCGGTGTCCCTGTGACATTTCTGCATTTGACTGCCCAAAATTCACCTCCCTGCTCAGAAATGAGAGCTCTGATCCTGCTGTGTCCCATCAGGGGGAGAGGGCCCAGCCCAGGAGTGAAGCAGCCCTGGGAGCACAGCACTGATTTACACCTGGGGACAGGATCCCCCAGCCCAGTTGTGCATGATGAGAGATAAATCCCTAATTCATGTTTTTCCTCCAGAGAGGGGATGGTTTGGCTTGTAGGAGCTGTTGGACATCGTGTAACCACAGCAGGTCCATGCACATGGACCCACCACGTCCCCTCCCCAGCCCTGCCTGGCTGTCCTGAGCTTGGGGTTGGTCTTCTGGGGTTTGGTTTTTTGATAAATATTATTTTTTTTCTGCTGCCTATAAGATGTAATTATCCATTTGCACTTGCTCCCTCATTGTTTGAGACTGTGCTCTTGTCCTCCAATGTCGTCCCCGAAGCACAAGGGGAAAAAATGGGTATTGGATCAACCCTGCATGTGGTGCCTAATTTGAGCAAATCAATAGGAAGAGGAAATCCAAGAAGGACTCATCCTAAGGATGCTGGAGCTGAACCTTTTGTTTCCATGGTTACGGGAGAAATGGGACCAGGAATGGAGAGAGGCCTATAAACTGTTAAAGGAGGACTCTTGGGAATTTCAAGTCATTTAACCATGCGTTTGCTAGACACAACTTTAGACACCAGCTGGATCCGAATTGCACAGTGTTTATAGAAATTCCTGCTTTATTGACAGCTGGGGGTGCCTTTGGGGGGGTGTGGGAAGGGGCTGGGGGCCCCCAAGTCAATAAGGCTGCCCGTTGTATATAGGTATACAGAGCTGTGTACATACATATCCAAATGAGCATTTGCTGTCTGGTTTATCATCAGTGTATATAATTTATTCTTCACAGAGTATCACAGATTTTTTTTGTAAATATCGGCACTAATTAAGAGAAAATAAATATGTATATTATTGAGGAGTTATTTTGATATCGGTTCTGTGGAGGGTGGGAGGGGAAAAGGACAAGTAATTATGTTTTTTTGGTATGTTTTTCTCTACAATTAAACCCTCTGTGAGAAGAGAAAGAAACAGGCTGAACCGGGGGAAATCAGTTTGTGCTCCACCATCAGCCAGGCTGCAGGGGCAGAGTCCCAAAACCCCCTGGGAGGAGGAGCTGATGGATCTCGGTGATGGATGTACAGCATTCTCATGGGATTTGCTCCAAAACAGCTCCAGCAGCCATGCCAGCAGAGGGAAAGGGGCTGGAACCTGGCTCAAGCCCCTGTTCCCCATGACTCCCCACTCCTCCAGCTTGGATATTGGCCACATCCCTGCAGGTAACAGGGGATGGGAGGTGTTGGGGGATCAGCCTGCCCTTGGAACACTTGTGGGCACCCCATGGATGGTTTTTGTAAACAAGTGATCCCTCTTGGAAGAGGGAGAAGCAATCAGACAGGGATGGTGCTGGCAGCACATCATTGTGGGGTTGTATCCCTGGAGGTGTCTCCTGGTAGGATCTCAGGAAGGAAATGGGGAAGGGATCTCTGGGATGGCTCCAGCTGTCCTTGCAAAGCAGTGGTTGGTTTGTCCACACCCAGGGAACAAATGCAATGCTATTTTTCTCTTGCTGTTTCATCTGTAGCAGCAAAGGGCGGGGAAGGTGTTTGGGGCAGTTGGTTTTTGTGGTTTGGGGTTTGCCTGTTTGCTTGGTGGCTTTCACAGGCTGCTCTGGGCTTCCCTTCTCATGGGGAGAACCCACTCTGTGTGCAGAGGGTGGAGGTGAAACACAAGGAGAACAAGGAGATTCTCCTTCTCCCACGGTGGGTTGGCCCTGCTCGGCTCTGGGATGTGGCACCACCAGGTAACCCAAGGGTTTGTGCCAAATCTCCTTCTCAACCACCCCAAACTGCTCCTACTGGCCATGGAGGAGCCCTGGTGTGGGCTCAGAGTCAAGGCTTGGGTTCAAGGTCACCCTGTGACCAAGGGGAGGTCATGTCCCATCCCGTGCCTCAGTTTCCCTGTCTGTAACTCAGTTTGTTAAGCTGGACCCAGCAAACTGCAGATCTTAATTCAGTATTAGGACTGAAAATGCAGAAATGGGAGGCTGAACCCACGGATGGCTCCTGTCGGGGGCAGAGGAGGTGTTCAAGAGCAGCCAATTACGAATGTGTGGAAAACCATTGGAGTGCAGGAAAAGTAACAGAAGTGTTTGTGAGCACTGCACCCTGAGGGAAGTGTCACACCGTTTGCTGCAGAGCTGAGTGGAAGCAGTCCCCAAACTGGGCCACGCTGTGCTCCTCAGCCCCATCTCCAAGCCCAGGAGAGGCTCCAGCTGGCTCTGGCAGATGCCGAACCTTTCCCTTCCCGGTGTCCTGTCGGCTTATGGGCTCATAAATATCTAAACACGAAGTGGTACCGGGAGTTAGCAGCAGAGGCTGCTCTGCACGGGCTCTCAGGGCGATGGCAGCGGAGGCTGCGAGGCAGACACGGTAATTATTTTAAATTGCCGGGCTGTCAGCGTGCCGCACCAGCCCAGCCGCGCTCCGAGGATGCAGGAGATGCCATCAGGGTGTGCATCCCCCTCCAGCCGAGCTGCTTGGGTTTTTAGCCCCTTCAAAGAGGCCAGGAGAGGCTGGGAGGATGCCCCAGCCGAGGTGGAGCTGTCCCGGCTCCCGGGCACCTCTTTGTCCCCGAGATCGGCGTCTCCTCGCCCGCGATCCCGGCTGCGGCGAGCGGCCGATCCCCGCCGAGCCCAGCCTGGCCGGTCCTGCTGTGCTCACTGACCTACTTTCTGCCACTTTCCTCGCCCAGTGTCGCTTCTCTGGCAGCCAAAACACCACAAAACCTCTCACGGATCCAATCCGGAGCTCGCAGAGACCCCCGGGGTGGGCATGGTGGTGCTCCCCATCATGCAGGCACCACCCCGCACAATCTGCAGGGGTTCCTCTCCCTGCCGAGGGGCTCAAACCCTCCAAATCCTGCTCGTTTCCATCGAGGAAGGAGAGGATTGAAGTGCCAACAAAACACTACCTCAGCTGCTCTCCTGGAAAGCTCGGGATGCTCAAACCCCATTACAGCCCATCGGCTGTGCCCCAGGGAGCAGCAGGAATTTTTAGCCCTCCCGACTGCCTGTGAGCAAATCTGCTTCCATTTGGCAACGTGGGCACCGGGATCATGAAAGCATTTCCTGGGCTGGGGCTGGAGGAGGCCATTAACTGAGAGTGGGAAAGGGAAAATGATCCCAGAGCCAGGGATGCTGTTGCCCTCCCGGGGCTGCTCTGTGGCTCCCTGTGGTGCTGGGGATGGGTGGCAGCTGGTGCTGAGTTGAGCCATCACTGCTGCAGCCCTGGTGATTCCAAGGAGCCTTAACCAGGCAGCTGGGTACAAAACATTTGTGAGGGTGGGCGTGTGAAGCAGGGCCCCCACAATCTATCTTTAGGTAACCTCTAGGCAAAGGTTTGGAGCTTGCACAGCTCCGAGATGAACATTTATCCTGCAGCTCTGGAAATCAGGCCAGGTCTCTCTTTCTCCTTCCCACTTCCTCCTTGCTCCTTCTTCTCCCTCCTTTGCATTTGTGCTGGGTGTTGGAAAACCTATTCCTGGGAGCAGCTCTCTCATCTGCACCCCAGCACAGTGTCCAGGGTGGCAGAAGGGAGGGTTAGGCAATGGAGAGCAATATTTGGGTGTATTTCATATGAATCTGTGCTTTAAGAGAGTCAGAATTGAGTCTGCTGAGGCCCCACATCTACAAAGCCTTAGGACAGACAAATAAGACCCAAAGACTAAAGGACTAGATCTACGTAAATATTAGAGTTCCCCCAGTACTGGGGCTCCTTGTTCCAATGTCCCCCCAGTTTCATGGAGAAGGCACTTGGAGCCTTCCTCATCCCAGAGTGCCAAGGTCCTGCTTGGACATCTCGGTGTCCTGAGCCTCCCTGTGCTGGGGACAAGCCACAGTGAGACTGCCTCAGCTTTTTAATCTAAAAAAATGATGGGACAGTCTGGGCCCAGGGGATCTGGGAAGTTTTTCCCAAAGGCTCAGCAGAAGGTTTACCCCTCTCCTGCTCTCTGTGGCTGCTGTTGCTGGGCAAAGCTCGCTCTCCACCCTGGGTGGGCCCAGGAGCTGTGGGTGTTGATCCATCCCAGAATTCCGTGATGTTCCACAGTCTTTGGGAGGTTGTTGGTTTAAAGTCTGCCTTGCTGAGTTCACAGGGACCCAAGGGGATGGGGGCTGCAGCAGAGAAACCCCAGGGCTGGCAAGAGCTCACAGTTTGTTTTTGCTTCCTCTTTAATGCAGCCGAAACCCGCTGCCGGCAAGAGCCGCGCCGGGGTTTGGGGAGCTGGAGATGCCAAGGTCACCCTGCTGCTGCTCACATCCTCAATCCTGCTGCTCACATCCTCAATCCTGCTGCTCACATCCTCCTGGAGCCCAGCCTGGCACTGCCCACCCGCTGCCCCCTCCCTCCATCACCTCCCTGCCCTCCCAGCACCTCTGGGGGCCGCGGGCACGGAGCGGGGTCAGAGCCCCAGGGATGAGGTTTTTACCCAGTGAGAGGTGAAGCTTTGGGGCAGGCAAGGGAAGCAGAACAAATCTCTTCTGCCAGGCACCTGCTCCCTGCCTCTGCAGAAGTGCCAGCGGCGCAGCGTTTGAGAGCGGAGCCTTTTCCGCTTAGGAGCGGGGTTGTCTTCCACTGTCCTTTTATCCTTGGCTAATTAAAGGCAAATCTCTGCTGAAGGAACGCAGTTCTTCATAGCTGAGCTTTAATAACTAGAAAGTGGCTGCAAATGCTTGGAGGCAGCCACAGAAATCCTGGGCAGAAATAGCATTTTTATCTCGCAGCTTACCAGCTTTGGCTGCGGGGATAATAAATTTGGGAGTTGTAGAAGGAGGTGACGGCGGATACAGCCCGGTATTGTCCGAGTTTACAAAGGGATCAGTTTGGATGGATCAGCCAAACTCCCAGCTCCTCCCTGAGCAGGACAGCAGAGATCCCATGGCAGGGGATTGGAGCAAGGTGACCTTTCAGGTCCTTTCCATCCCAAACCGTTCTGTGATTCCATGAGATTACGAGGCCGTGGTGAGGAGCCAGCAGTCCCTGGGGGCACTGTGGGGAAGGGCTTGAGGGGATCATGTCCCAGCAAACAAAGGTGCTGGCTGCTCTCTGGGCAGCTGGTTCTGGATCCAAATCCTCTCATCCCAAGGAGGGGTCTTCAGGCAGCTGGATCCCATCTGGAAGGAGCATCACTCCAGCTGTTGCAGGGGAAGGTGAGGGAGGTTGGTCCCGTGTCCCAGATGTTGGGTGAGATGTTTAAGATGGATCCTGTGGAGCTCAAAACCAGGCTGGAAGGTGAAGGGAAGATGGATCATGGCTCTTGCTTTCCCCTTTTGCAGCAGCTGCTCTCTGCCCCCTGCCAGCCCTGCGTGGTGGGAGGGCTTTACTCCAAACCTTGTGTTCCATCCCTGTGGGAGGACAGGGCAGGACCAGCGGGAAGGAGCAGGGCTGGAAGTTGATTTTGCAGCTTCAGCTGTCTCGACCCAAGCAGTCTGGTCTGCTGGGGTCACCTGGGGCTCAGGGTGCTCCATGGAGAGACTGGCACCTCAGAGGGATGGAGGGATGAGGCTCCCCTTGGCTGCTGGCCTCCCTCCAGCAACTGCACAGATGGCTGCAACTTCTTCCACTTGCAGACTGGTCTGATCCATGCTCTTGAGCATTCACATGCTGGTTATTTCCACTCTGTAAAAGGCAGAAGAATTTAACCCTGAAGGACCTCCATCAGATCAGGAAGAAGGATCCTCTGCACTTGTATAACATCTCCCAGCCAGGCAGCCCAAAGCACTTTACTCACAAATGTTTTTAAAGGTTTTGGGTTACTGTAATGCCCTGAAACCCTTAAGGATGAAAAAAAAAAAAACAAAAAAACAACAACAAACCAAAACCCAGAGCAATGGAACACTTGGTATAACAGGGCATAATTTCACAAAGACAGGCACCAAAAAAAAAAAGGATGTGGCATCCAGTAAGACTGGCAAGGAGCAGGCATGGGAGAGTAACTATTATTATTCTGATGCTGATGCTGCGTGGCTCTTACACAGTGCTTTTCATTAGGAGCTCTAAAGTGCTTTAGGAAAGAGGAGACTCAGATGTCTGGGCCGTCTGCAGTGATTTCAGCAGAGGAGGGCAGGCAATGGTCTGATGCAGAAGCTCTTACTGCAGTTCACTGGTTGCAGGGCAAGGTCTTCCTCTGCTCAGCTCCTAATGGCATTTTAGTTCTTCTTCAGCTTCCAGAAGTCTCCCCGTGCTCCATGCAGGGCTGTGGTCCTGCCAAACCAGCGCAGAGCTGGGGGACACCCCTCCTCATGAGCATCCCCCTCCCCTCCAGCCCCCCCAGCCTTCCCATTCCACCTGCAATGCATGCAGCAGACGTGCTAAAATCCCAACATTTTTTATCACTGCAACAGCAGCCTTCCCACCGTGGGAGGAGGCACGAGGTCCCCGGGGGAGGACGCAGAGCCCGGAGGGGTTTGTGCCGCACAAGGACGGACAGAAAGGGCATCGCAAACGCTCCTGGCACCGCTCTGCGGCACGAATTCTCCTCTGGTTTTCCTCCCCGCTCTGGCCGGGGGCCAGCAGGTAACAGGAGCTGCCCTCCAGAGCCCCGCGGGTGCCCGGCTCCAGGCACCCGGCCCATCCCGGGGCAGGGCAGCCCCAGCCCCGCAGCCCCCTCGGGCAGCTCGGTCCTTGCGTTCCCGCTGCCTGCAGCACCCCGGGGCAGGGAGGAGATGGATTCCTGCTCTGCCTGGGGGGAAATGCTGCTTGGAAAAGAACAGAAGCCCAGTCCGGGATGGTCCCGGGTGCTGCCGATGTCCAGCCTGCAGGGAAGCAGCCTGGATTTGAGGGGCAGCACTGGAAGTGCCCTGGACTCTCTTGGGGGGTTTGCAGTGAGCTCAGCCTTGGCCTGGCCTCCCCCACCTCTGGGGACTGGGGCTTTGGGCTTTTGGCTTTTGGGCCTTTGCCATTTGGCTCCTTAAGGATGGGAAAATTGCTCTGCTTGTTGGGCTGTACCCCAGACCAGGCCACATCCATGGGACATGCACAGGACACATTCCTGTGTGCAGGGATATGGAAATACCCCCATTAAATCCCAGTGAGCACTGGTTTGAGATCCCTCCATTCCCCAGTTAGTGGTGATGCTGAAAGGGAAAATAACCCATGGGTTTAAGCCTGAGTGGTTCCCTGGTGGGATAGGGGCACCATGGCCATGGTGGGAATTGTCACAGGGGGAAAACAATCCCTGTCAGCTCCAGAAAGAGAAGCCAAGACACCTTTGGCCAGAGCAGAGGCATAGCTTTGGGTAAGTGGGATGGGAGTGGGATGTCCTACTGGTGGGAAAGGCTTTGCTCAGGTGGGCTCTCCCTGGCAGGGGCTCAGGGAAGGCTCAATTCAGCTCTGCTGTGAGGTGTGGCTCCCAGGAACTGCTGCTCTCCTCCTCAGCAGCATCCCAGGAACTGCTGCTCTCCCTATCCAGCAGCATCCCAGGAACTGGTGCTTTCCCTCTCAGCAGCATCCCAGGAACTGGAGTTCTCCCTCCCAGGATCTGTTGCTCTCCCTGCCCAGCACGTCCCAGGAACTGCTGCTCTCCCTGCCCAGCACATCCCAGGATCTGCTGCTCTCCCTGCCCAGCACATCCCAGGATCTGCTGCTCTCCCTGCCCAGCACATCCCAGGATCTGCTGCTCTCCCTGCCCAGCACATCCCAGGATCTGCTGCTCTCCCTGCCCAGCACATCCCAGGATCTGCTGCTCTCCCTGCCCAGCACATCCCAGGATCTGCTGCTCTCCCTGCCCAGCACATCCCAGGATCTGCTGCTCTCCCTGCCCAGCACATCCCAGGATCTGCTGCTCTCCCTGCCCAGCACATCCCAGGATCTGCTGCTCTCCCTGCCCAGCACATCCCAGGATCTGCTGCTCTCCCTGCCCAGCACATCCCAGGATCTGCTGCTCTCCCTGCCCAGCACATCCCAGGATCTGCTGCTCTCCCTGCCCAGCACATCCCAGGATCTGCTGCTCTCCCTGCCCAGCACATCCCAGGATCTGCTGCTCTCCCTGCCCAGCACATCCCAGGATCTGCTGCTCTCCCTGCCCAGCACATCCCAGGATCTGCTGCTCTCCCTGCCCAGCACATCCCAGGATCTGCTGCTCTCCCTGCCCAGCACATCCCAGGATCTGCTGCTCTCCCTGCCCAGCACATCCCAGGATCTGCTGCTCTCCCTGCCCAGCACATCCCAGGATCTGCTGCTCTCCCTGCCCAGCACATCCCAGGATCTGCTGCTCTCCCTGCCCAGCACATCCCAGGATCTGCTGCTCTCCCTGCCCAGCACATCCCAGGATCTGCTGCTCTCCCTGCCCAGCAGCAGCGGCAGGAGCGCCGGCCCAGCCCCGCGCTGCAGCTCCGCGGCTCGAGGATCAGCCGCTCGTTTGCCATAAATAGAAAACGGGGGGAATGTGTTTTAGTGTATGAAATGCACCCCGAGAGGCCGCTGATGCGCGGGAAGATGAGTGCTGTCCTATCGATCCCTGTTCTCATCCCGCTGCCTCCCTCCCTCCCTCCCGGCAGGGGTGACCCCGGGGCCTGACCCGGGGCTGGGAGCGGGGGATTTATCACCGTGCTGATGTTCCTTGGGAGGGAACAGCCCTGGAACCGGGGTCCCCACCGGACCGGTCCCCCGGGGCACATCTCGTGCTCATGGAAGCATTCCGGGAGGAATTCTCCCCATCGGTCTCGGTGTTGGGAGCCCCGTCATGGTCAGCAGAGAGAAACTCCTCCGCATGATTCATCCGGCTTTATTTAGCCATTTGCCTCGGGGTAAGAAGAGGAAAGCCTGAAAAGAACCTGGTTTTCTGTATTTGTGGTGGAAGGAGCCAGGGAAACAAGCCCGGGTGGAGCATAGATGCCCACTCCCGGTGCAAGGGATGCCACTCAGATTTCCAGGGCACCAGTGCCTGGAAGACCCTCATGAAGACCCAACTGTGTGGGCTGGGATGACTCTGACACACGTCCAGGCAGAGCAGAGCTGAGATGTGGAGTTTCCATGGCTGTAACTGCCTCCCATCCCCAGCTCCATGCCTGGATCCATATTTTCACAGTGGAGCCATGAGGACATTTCCCTCCACACTCTCAGCCAGAGCATTTCATGCCCACAGAGACGAGAGGAGAGCCCTGTGGATGCTCCTTTCTGGGCTGGGTGCCTTTGGCGTGCTGGGATGTGCTTTCCTGGCTGCCTGTGCTCCATCTGCTGTGGCTTGGCTTTCCCAAGGAAACTCCTGCCAAGCCAGGACAAGCCCAATGGGCAGCCAGCACAGCACAGGCCTCAGTGTGGCCATGGGACACCAGGTTTGGGGGACAATAAAGTCCTTGTGTGGCTCTGCAGGGTGGCACCTCTTGCACCAACGTCCTTGGAGCAGCTGAGCTTTTCCCTGAATCCTTTCATCAGGAATGCACAAAACCAGGGCTTGTCAAGGCTTTGCTGTTCTGCATGGATGGTTTTCCCTTGTCTGAGTGGAGCTGGGTGGCTGATGTGGAGAAAGGCTCTGTCCATCCCCTGCCTACGATGGTGCTGCTGGCAACAGGAGCCAAGGAATTTCTCCTGGGAATGCCCCCGTGTGTGAGAGAGGAAAGGATGAGTCAAGGGCTCTGTGTTCCCATCCTTCCCCACCCCAGAGTCATCTCCTTGTATCCTCGAGTCATCCCTGCTCAGAGCAGCCCTTCTGGTGCTGAAGGGTGACCCAGAGGAGCCCCCATGGCAGTGGGAGGGTCAGCAGGGCTTTGGGACAGCTCAGTGCTGCATTTTCTGGGCTTCTCACCTTGTTCAGCCCCAAGCACACAGCTCAGACTGCCTTTGGTTCCCAGCACCCCTCTGACACCGCTCCAGTGTTCCAGCCCTGCACATCTCCCTGGATTTACTCCAATTTTATGCCTGGTGAGGCTCAGGCCTTACGCTGCCAGTTAATGGACCTGAAAATGCCTGGAGATCCTGGCCCTGCTTCCCTGGCTTCAGCCAGGGCAGAGCTGTGCTGCAGGGCAGTGAAGAGGGGAGTGTAGGTGCCCAAATCCCATGGGGGTGGGGATGCTCCTTCCTTTGGGTCCCCTGGGAGTGGGGAGGCTCATCCCTCTGGGCCCCATGGCAGAGCCCAGGCTCTCCCTGGAGGTGAATATCCTGCACACATTTCCAGGCAGGCTCCTGAGCAGGATGTCCTCTCTCAGGGTATCCCATTTCTTGCTCTCAGGGTGTTGGCTGAAGCCCCTGCCCATGGGATTTGCCTCATGGCCACACCTTCCCAAGCCAAGGTGTGTCCTCTCCACCAGATCTGTCCACAAGAGGATTTCTGCATCCAGCAGAGGAAGAAAAGATTTTATAAGGGATCTGATGAGATATCTGCAGGGAAATCAGGCTGAATCCAAGAGGAGTGAAGAATGTCCTTCTCAGCATGTCCTGGTGATGTTTCCACCCTGGAGCAAAGCCATTCATTTTTAGTGACTTCCTGCTTAGGTCTTAAAAGCATTGGGAAGGATGGGCAGAATTCCAATGGCCTTGGGAGAGACAAGGAGTCTCATATGGTTCTTCTTCCTATTGATCCAGCCCTCCAGATAAGAATTTCCTCCAAGACCATTCCCTTGGCTGTCCACTTTTCCTCCCAAAGCCTCCTGCAAGGATGTGGCTCCAGCAGTTCTGCTCATGCTCCCATCTGCTGTTTCCATCAATAAAGGATGAGGGGATTGATCAATCAATCAATCAATCACTTCCCTCCAACTCCAGCCCTCTTGGACCTGACCATTTGCTGGCTTACATGGAAACTTCTCCAAGCTCTCCCAAGTGATACCAGAATGTAATTCCCCTTGGGGACACAGTGGGAATGTTTAATAGTCAGGAAAACCTCTCCTTGCCCTTTGCTCTTACTTTGGCTTTGACCTGGGGCTGGTTTTACCTTTTCTCCTATGTACCCATGGGATCCCATTCCTCCCTGGAGCAGGATGAAGAGCTGGCAGTGGGATGGATGTGCTCACCCTGGGGTCCCCCGTCAGGACTTGGCCAGGGTTGGGGGTACACTAAGACAGGAAAGGATGTTCTGCTTCTTTTCTTCCCCCTGGAAAGTCTTAAGCAAATTCCTTTTGCACAATCCTCCCAAAAGGAGAAGGACTGTCCTGAGCCACTGAAAGGAGGAGCCTTTCCTGGGCTGTGTCCCCCATCAGCTGTGCCTGCTGCAGGGGGAGGAGGACAGGGCCAGCAGCCCCAGCCTCTGTCCCCTGTCCCCCACGTCAGCCTTGTACCTCTCACCGTGGTCCCTGGGCTGCATCTTCCTATTTAGAGGAAATCTATAAAGCACTTAGTACAGAGAGAACCCTCCAGGCCTTCTGTGGACAATTGATCAGCCAAGGCTTTGAGTTCCCTGCTTTCTTTCTCTTTCTTTCTTTCTTTCTTTCTTTCTTTCTTTCTTTCTTTCTTTCTTTCTTTCTTTCTTTCTTTCTTTCTTTCTTTCTTTCTTTCTTTCTTTCTTTCTTTCTTTCTTTCTTTCTTTCTTTCTT